>VXBL01006997.1:28178-115347 GCA_013400195.1 Aramus guarauna | reverse complement strand
GGGGGGGGGGGGGGGGGGGGGTGTTGCGGCTCCTGATTTCTGCAGAGACACAGCCACCACGGTGATGAGTTTGGGGGTCTCAGGCAACAGAGCTCTTGGTTCACCAAGACCCTGCCTCGATTCAGGGAAGGGCTGATCTAGAAGCAGGGAAGAGGGAGCATTTGGAGGGTGGTTAGCTGGGGTCACTGGAAGTGAGGGAGTGTGCAGGTGCGGGAGCTGCCTGGGCTGCTGGAGCTTGTGCCCAGGATCCCTGCTCTGCCACTGGCTCTCCAGTGGCCCTGGGCATCACTGGGATGTGGATGGATGGCTGACCCACAAGCAGCAATGGGGTGGAGGAGAAACAGCTCCAGTGACGCTTGCAGCCCAAGGAAAGGTCCCACCACCCAGCAAGCACCACAGGCCACTGGCTTGATTTGAGCAGAGCCAGTACCATCTGGCTGCTGTCATGGTCGGGGTGGTGAACGGGGAGCATCTTCTCGCCTTAGGGCCCCCATGCATCCTCACAGATGTCCTCCCATGGGATCTGCACCTGCTTTCTTGGCAGACTCAGCTGACGCTAGCAGGACACTCAGATGCTGGACTGGGGGCAGGTGTGACACCTCCAACATGTACCAGCTGTGAAGAAGCAGGCAGCCACCAGCTCCAGGGCTGCCACATCCCTTCTCAAGTGCTCTGCTGCCTCGGGGAGGAATCTGGCCAGGCAGTGCCTGCCACCACTGCCGCCGTTTGTCTCCCCACGTTTCTATCTGCGGACATTGCACTTCCCACGGGCCATGTTTTGAAACACACGGACGCAACTGCTGTGCATGCCAGGGCAGGTGGGTGCTCTCAGGAACTCAGAGCTTAAGTGGCAAATGACTGTATGGAGAGGTGCTTCTATCCTAATTTACAGGCTTTTAAATAATATCAAGGCTCTAGATGTCACACAGACTGTGCAACACGTGGCAGGGTTCTTTCCTGACTCTGGACCAGCACGAGGGTTGAGCTGTGGGTAACGTGAACTTGGATTGACGCTCCCACAAGAAGCTGACTGCTGAGATGCTGGGGTTGGGATCAGAGGGGGGATTTTTAGTCCTGCCTTGATTTTGCCCCTGAAAACTGGTGGTTTAAACAACAACGGTTTTGTGGACACAGAAAGGGCATCAGCAGAATGCACGTAAATGTGGCTCTGGGGCTATCATTGTCCTGCAGGAACAGCGGGGCACTCCAGGAGAAGGATTCCACATAGCAGCTTTAGGTAGTGGGCAGGCTCACAGGAGCAGGGCTGGGAGGGAGCAATAAGGTGGGGGGGTTCAAGGGCTCCTGGTGATAGCCCAGCAGCGGGGAGCGGACAGCAGGCGCAGGGGCATGCGAGCACCCAGAGAGTTTTGGGGGAGCAGGGGTTCAGCAGTGGTGATGGGAACCTCAAATCCATGCTGGAGGGCACTGTCCTGTTGCACATTGGCTGTCAGTGTCCCTTCAACGCTATGGCTGGTGCTTGTGACAGAGGAAGGTCTGAGCTGTGCTCTCCAACGTGGGTTTGGGTCTGCACCCCCTGCCCCACCCAGCCTGGCAGCCTGGGGACCCTGAGGTACAGGAGTGCTCGTTCCCTTGGGGCTCATCGGGGGCCTCCTGCAGAGGTGGCAATGGTGAGCAGCCCATGGGCAGCTGCATTCAAAGCTCTCCAGGAGCGTTTCCTGGGAGCAGGCACAGCTCCCTCCAACCTCAGCCAGCGAGGACATTTCTCGGAGCAGCACGGGGCAGAAGCAGTGATGGCTCCCTCTGCTCTTTTTCTCTGTTTCATCGCTGCAGGGAAACAACTGCTCTTTCTTAAAAAAAAAAAAAATAATAATCTCTCTTTCCAAACAGCTTTGCTCGATGCCTTCACTGGCCTCTCCTGGGGCTGCCGCCTGTCCCGGCCGCTCCCACCACCTCTGCACCGCACGCCTCTCCCTGCTTGTCATCCCTCTCCCTCCCTTGCTTTTCCCTTCCTTTGTTCACGCTCTCCAGGGGCAGAGCCCAGGCTGCGGCAGGAGGACGATCTGGGAACCTCCAGGTGCTCAGCACTGGCGGTGGCTTTCTGTGCTGGCCCTCAGTTCGCTGGTCCCCACTGCCCCTTGAGGTGGGGCAAAACGCAGGAGAAACCTTTCCCCTGGCCTCCCCTCCTCTTCACTTGGACATGTTTTTCCCATGCCCCGTCCTTTCTGGATCTGGGCCAACAGGAACAGCCTGGCTGGACAAAGTATCATTTCTCTTTGCAGAAGAATCTTGAGAGCTTTGGTGGTTGAACAGGGGACAAAACACCCAACAGGTTGCGGGTGCTGAAATTCTCCCTCCACCCTCAGGGGGGTCTGTAAAGCAGCTGCCTTGGGGGGATGGAGGGTGCTGTGGACTGAGCTCACCAGACCCTGCGCAGAGGCACCCCAGGAGGTCAATGCATGATGTGGTGGCTTTGGGGACAGTGGGACTTCTTCCCTTTTCTTGCCTCTTTTTTTTCTCAGTTCATCTTGTGGCATCTCATGCCAAGGGACGTGGACCACAGCTGCCAGGACTGCATGCTGTCTTGGAGGGAGTGCAAGAGGCTGGAAGGTGCTCAGCAGCACAGCCATTTCTTCATCACCCAAGGACCCCCTGGAGCTCTCAGAGACCCACAGCGAGGCCCCACCAACTGTGGGGTATAGGGTGCTGCATGCGTAGGTACCTCCCTTGGAGACACCCTGGAGTTGGAGGGGCCTAGACCTTCTCTAACCCTCCTTTTCTCCAATTGCAGAGAGTTTACATCTGGGGAGTGTTTAATTTAGAAAGGCCAGCACTGCTCTATCACATTTCCTGTCGGTCTCTGTTGGTTTATGACCAGTGAAATCCTGGTGTGAAAACAGAATCAGGCTTTGATTTCATCTGCCCCTGCTGTTTTATGCCACTAACAACTTTGCATTTCTATAGCAGCTTTTATTCTAGGAGCTAAACGGGCTTCACAGACAGGCAATTAATTAATTGAGCCTCCCCAGCCAGCCTACACCCTCAACACCACAAGGAAGTGTTTTGCAGAGGAGGAAACAGAGGCAGGGAGGAGCGAAATGATTCGCCCCAGGTAAAGAGATGAACTCGCTGCTGACGTGCTGCTGCCTCCACAGCAAGGCGTTACACGCTGCTGGTCATGCCATCGCTCCTCCCCGCCTCTGCCATGGAGATGGTCATGATGTCATTTCCAAACTAGTGTGCGAACTGGCCTCAGTGAGGGGAGTGACTGAGGAAGGTCTTTCAGTGACTATCAGTGACTGCCATCGCTGGAGCATCGGTGCCCAAAGTAACTCATGTACTGCCACCACCTTTGAGGATCCCAGCTTCTTGCTGAGGAATCCCCTAAGACCATGAAACAGTGCCAGGAGATCCCACTACTCTTTCCCCCATCCATCTGTGCTGACCAACTCCTGTTTCTCCAGGAGGCACTCAGAGTTTGCAAGGGAAGGTGACTTCGGCTGAAAGGTTTGCTTTGGTCTAGGTGCTAGCTAGCTGAGATTTGGAGAGGGACCTGCCATGGTATCATGGGACAAGAAAGGGGTGATCTCAGGTCCCCTTTCCAGGTCCTGCTCACTGATTGCTGAGCAAGACGCAGCCCTGGGGAGCTGCACTCTGAGGGCAGGATCTGGGGCACCTGGAGGAGGCGGAGAAATGTGCCTTTGCTCATGCAGAGTGAATATATTCCTGGGAAAATCACCTGCCTTTTATTATGAAACTCTGCTAATGGTTTGTTGTCTACACAAATAACCATGGGGAATGAACTCGTGCACTTCCCAGCCTGCTCCATGTCTTCCTGGCTCAGCTCCTTTCTGAACAAACATAACCTTTTGCAAGAATACCTGTCAAAATCACTTTGAAATATTGAAATAACAGGATGGGATATGGTTTTCTCCTGGGCCCTAGTGCTCATCTGTCAGGACTAAGGATGTCCATCCAAAGACAGTTGTGAGCAGGATACAAGGAAAAGCCTCTGCAAAGCAGCAGAACCCCAAAGGACTGCATTTGGGGAGATCATCGCAACACTGTGCTGGCTTGTCACACTCACTGGGGGAGCAGACCAGCTTCCCAACCCTAGTGTGGCCCTAGTGAGACATGGGGGCTTGTGACTCAGCTAATCAGGGCAAAATTGTGTCCTTCAGCCTCCAGCATGGCCTGGGACCGCCTTCACAGCCTCAGCACCTCCCTTCTCCTCCTCACCCCATGAGTATGGCATCATCGTGAGTACTTTAGAGACAGACTAAAAAGCTATTGAGTCTTGGATGTGCATTGGACAGCAATGGTTGAGGGGTCTGTGGCTGCTTGGGTTGACACCAGACATGGACACAAAGCCATCTCCTTCCCTTCCAGTCTTGGAGTCCCAAGGGTTGCTCAGTGTCTCCCCAACATGCCCATCTCCAAAGCCATTCGTGGAAAATGGGAGCCCAACTGGCCCGTGGGCAGCGCCAGGGCTGCAGGCAGGAGATCCTGTACTTGCTGCCTGAGGCTGCAGCTGCGTTTGGGGTTATCTGGGGGGGACCTGCAGGACATGGCAGGGTGGAAGTCCCAGGAGTGAGGGGCAGGATCCCTGGGCCAGTGCCTGTGCCTACTGTAATAGCTCTCAATGTGGGCAAGCTGTAAATGCTTAGTGTCTTCTCCCTCAGCAAAATCACCCCTCGGTGATGTCCTTCTCTGGAGAGCAGCAAGAGGGTTTCTGATCTAACCCATCACTGGCTCCCTGTCTTGCAAGGCAAAGGGATAACCCACCCCTCATCGACTGGCCCCAGGGTCCACTGCTCCCCAGATATATCTGTTTAGGAGGGGATACCTTTTAATTTGCAGGAGAAATGCTTGGTGTCATCTACTCAACCAAGAGCCCCTCACTTCTCCTCCTCTTCCCTGTTCCTGGTGGTGATGGTCTCCCACCTGGAATAAGGTGAGGGATTCTGTTTTTCTGGGTACGTGCCTTTTTTCTCAATGTACTTGGAAGTGATGAGAACTTGGCCACTGACAATTGTTGGGAGAAATCAAAACCAGACACTCAGAAACTCAAACACTCCCCCTCCCTCCAAAAAATATCCCATCATCCAAGCACCCACCCACCAACCAACAAAAAAGTCCTTCAAACCAAACTCCAACTCTTTCTCTAAAATCCATGATTAAAACCTGGTACAAACAGGTGAATATAGATATAGATATATATTTTTAGTAGATGTAGTATTGTTTTTTTTTTCTCCTCTCTTTCTCATTATACAGCAAACATTGCAAATATAGAAATTTTCTCTGTACAATTAACGACTGCGGTTTACAATGCAATGTGTGGTAAAACCTCTCAGTGAGTGAAAATGTGAACGGGCCTTCAACCGGGTAAAAGTCTAAACTGGAAGACTCCGTTTGCAAAAACAGCCCAAAGGATGGATCTCCTTCTGGTCTCTTTTTGGTTTTTGTTGCTGTTTTTGTTGCTGTTGATTTTGGAAGGGAAGGAAGGAAGAACACAAACTGTTCACAAAGAATCCACAAAATCACGGAATAGGGACTCATGCAATGCAATACTGGGAAACGCCAGACCTCAGCTCTCTGCCCGCTCTTTCACTTTCTTTTTATATTCAATTTTTTTTTCTTATTTTTTTAAAAAAAAATCAAAATGAAAGAAAACTTTTTTTTTCACTCCACAGTTTGTTTGTTTTGTAAAGTTTGTGTTCAAATTTGGTGTGTGTCTCACCAACGTGAGGACATTTTAATATCTCACTTTATATATTATATAGAATATTTATAGATTTCCATAATTTGTTCTCTCTTTTATTTTTATTGATTTTTTTTTTTAATTTTATTTTGTTTCAAAGACAGTCTGAATAAAAATAGCTGCTGCGGATTTCTTTTGGTCCAGTTAGTGTGTTAAGTCACGAGTTGTGTGAGGACTCAGGACTTTTGCTGGGCGGAGACGCCCTTCCAGTAGTCTAAGATGTCGTGAAGATCCTCGTCTTTGGCAAACTGGACCTTTTTGCGTAGGGCATGGCCGGCTGCCATATACTCCTCCTCATCTTTGTGCCGCTTGCGGTTGAGTTTGAAGCGCTCCCAGATGCTGTGCGATGGTTTGCAGGTGTACTCTGGGCTGGAGGTGTAGCTCAGGTTGTGATATTGAGGCGAGAGCTGGGAATAGGCCAGGTCTCTGGGGCGAGGACGGGTCAGAGGCTCCAGGATGGAGGGCTTTCGCCCCGCCATGCTGTCGTGCTGCTCTCCTTGGTGCGAGCCGGGGTATGAGTGCCGGTGTTCGCTGTACTGACGGATCTTCTCCGCCTCTGCCCGCAGGATGGCTGCGGCCGGTGTCACAGTGAGGATGGTGTCGGTGGTGGGGGACGTCTTCTCGATGTATTTGGCTTCTGATTTGTGGCCCGATCCCTCAGAGCGGTAGGACCTGGGGCTCCGTATGGAGCCGCTGGAAGAGGTGCTGGAGCGTTTGGGGGCTGCCTCCATGCTGTGGTGCCGCTGGAGAGGGTGGTTGTAGCTTTCCTTGTAGACAGGTGAGAGGAATCCATGCTTGCTGGGGATCTGCTCTGATAAGAGCACCAGCTGAGGCTCCACTGTGGAGACTGCCCCAGATTTCACCCCTTGAAAGGAGGTGGATTCAGATTTCAAGGCATCGATGCAGTTGTTGATGATCTGGTTCACCTTGTCCACCTCCTTGGCAATGGTGGAGATCTCGGCCACAGAGCTCTGGGTGTCCGGCGGCAGGGACAGCTCGCAGTCTCGCCTCTCTGGCTGCTCGCCTGTCCTCACCTCCATGTAGTTTCCCTTGGTGGCCTTAGGGGTTTCACTGCTGTCAATCAGCTTGTACTGCTCGACCTCGCCAGCAGAAGGCAGGTAGGGAATACGAGTCACCGTCTCCCCACCCAGCATCTGTCCCTGGGACAGCTGGGTGATGCTGGTGGTCTCCATTTCTGGCCCATATTTCAGCTCGATGATGGTCTTCTTCATGCTGCTGGCAGCCTTTTTGTGCTTCTCCTCCTGCTGGCGCCTCTTCCGGAGACAGTAATACACAACGCCCAGGACAATCACCATACCAAAGAGACAGCCCAGGATTGTCATGATATAATGAGTGGCAGTGGAAGGGGTGGGCACTGGCTCCTTGCGGTTAGGTCTGGTGGGTGTGATGGTGACGCAGGTGTGGTTGTACTTGGAGTATTGGTGGACGGAGACCACACAGTAGGTGTAATCTCTTTGTGCTACTAGGTTGCTCACGGTGATGTTCTCCTCCTTCTTCCTGAGCTTGGTGATCATGGAGGAGAAGCCATTTTCAAACTGGGAAAGGATGTACATCTTGCTGAAGGGGTAGGGGATCTGCACGGTGAGGACGGCTGAGTTGTGGTTGAGGTGCTTCACCTGGATGTTGGGGCGCACCTCCGTCTCACCGATGGGCGTGAAGAGGGAGAACTGTGGTGTTGTGCCATCACCGGAGGAGCAGTCCTCCTCGGAGCAGGGGCTTTCAGAGGGCGCCGTGGTCACCTGGTACCTGGGAGGGATAAAACGAGGGATCACAGTGTAGGAACCACCGGTGCAAAGGGAAGAGAGCATGCTCAGAGCATTGCGGTAGCCAGTCCGGCCTTGGCCGAGCAAGTAGTAGCCCGTGTAGTCGGGTGGGGAGTCGCACTGCATCCGGTCATACGTGCGTGTCATGTTGGTGAAAGCCTCCAGCCATTGCAGGAAGCCGAGGAGCTCGCAGGAGCAGTAGAAAGGGTTACTGTAGAGTTCACAGACAGAGAGCTTGTTTAGGCCCCGAAAAGTGTTGCTGTCGAGTCTCTGGATCCTGTTCATGGACAGGTCAATGTTCACTATGTTGGGGCACTCCCAGAAGGCATTGGGGGTGACGGACTCGATGAGGTTGGCCTGGAGATAAAGGTACTCCAGCTTCCCCAGGCCCCGGAGGATGCCCTCGGTGAGGTTCCTCAGTCGGTTGTAACCCAGCTGCAGCACCTGGAGGTTGAACTGTCCTGAAAAGGCACCGTCCTCGATGTAGGAGATCTCGTTCTTCGTCAGGTTGAGGTATGTCAGGTTGCCGAAGCGGCTGAGTGAGGCGTACTGCACGCTCTTGATCTTGTTGTCGTTCAGCCGCAAGTCCACGATGGTGCTGTTGATTTGCTGGGGGATGGACTCATAGGGGGGCTGGTTTTGGCTGCAGATGGCCAACCAGACGAAGCCCTTGTCCCCCTCGATGAGCCAGCAGTCTGCCCGCACCCCGCCGGCGTGCAGGAGAGAGACGGCTGCCACGCACATGCAGAGGGCTGACGTCGCGGCCCACCGGCGACCTGCCATCTGGAAGGGCGGCACGGAGAAGGGGTTCCTGGTCTGCCGGAAGCGGGGGTGGGGGCCGGGAAGACGTGGGCTAGTGCTTCTTCGGCAGCTTTGCTTGCCTCTCCCTTCTCCTCATGGCTTGGAGACGGGGGGGAAACGTCTGTGGACAAAGCAGACCTCAGTGCCCACGGTACTTGGCAGCCACCGGCCAGGGGCTGCTACCAAGGCCTGGGTGGCTGAGGCTGGTCCCACATCACCAGGTCTCTGGCATCTCAGGGAGGGAGTCATGAAGTTAGGTGCTGATGCGGAAGAGTCCCTCTGACTTAGAGACAAGCCTTCCTCTCACTTTTTATAGTACATCTCCTCATTTTCTTTTTGCTGCCCATCGCGACATTGGTCCCCATCTCCACGTGCCTCTGTGGGTCTGGCTGTCCCCGCTTGGTCCCTTGGCTCACCTGCACAAAACAAAACACAAGCACAAACTAAACACAAAGGAAAGACAGCGTTTAGAGGTGTTGGACATGTGTCCAACTACCCTCTTAATGTTAGGCACTTGCCTTCTAACTCTGGCTACCACCTTTCAAGGAGCTTTTGGTGTATTTGCGTGCTGCTGCCAGAGGTGTTTGGCAGCACTAAGGAAGGTGGTCACTGACCATGGAGATCATCACCCTTGAGTGCATTGTCCAGTGTCATGTTATAGGCAAGGGAGAGACCAACTCACATCCAGGGCACTGTTTGTCTGACCTATTTAGGTGTCTACCTTAGAAGGAGAGGAGTGATGTCCCAGAAGTGTCTGTTCCTCTCCACTGAGAGCAGATGAAGTCTAGACAACTCGCTCTGATGTAGATTTGATGCTGCAGCGTTTTGCTGAGGGGAATCCTAACTGTCTCATGTGCTGGTGTGCGCAGCAGCGGTGCCCACAGAAGGGGATGCTGATTGAGGACACCGTGTCTCTCTGCATTGCTGCGTGGCATCTAGGATAAAGCCCAGCATCAGGTGTCTACCCTGTTTCTGGAAAACTGAGCAGTTGTTTCAGGGCACTGTTTGACTACAAAACACACTAGTGTGATTGTCCACCATCTGATGTCCTTGTCTATGGTTGGGGCTTGCTGCCTGGCTCCAAGATCTCTCTCTCCCTCCAGGGTGAAATGATGAGAATATGAGGAGGACCCTCAACCACTCAGTGGCATAACAAGAGTATTTGCAGAAGACAGGAAAGACCTGCCTTCCCCAGCCAGAAACAGCTGTTTGAAGACCAGGAAGAGTCTTCACTAGACACATGCCAGCAGCCTCACTTCCCACAGAAAAACTCTCATTAATGGCTCACATTTTCCATTATTTTTTGCTGCATTTTTGACTAAACACAAATATCCATGGATAGCACTTCTACTTCCTCTTGTAATATCTTAGGGAAACAGGAAGCGAAAAGTGGAGAGGAGGGAATTGCATGAGCATCAGCATCTCCTGGGTCATGCTTTTCTGCAAGATGTGGACAACATAATCTGTGGACATCTCTACTGCCAAACAGCTCTCCAGCCTGGTGGGACAGAGACAGTGAGATGTTGTGGCAGAGATGGAGTTGCCCACAAATAGGGAGAAAACATCATGGCCTATCTAGAAAAAGCCTTCTTGGGACTTCCATTGAGAACGGGAGCTCTGGTTGTCTCCCTTGTCAGGGAAGACACCACCAGCACTCCTTGAAAACACAACTGGTAGGAAATGGAGGTTTCTTGGACATCCATGAAGGAGACAGGGACACATGTTACATCAAAACCGTCTTTCATTCATCTGCAAAATAGTATAAATCCAGAAATTGGTTTGAAACTATTTCCCAGTGCCCAGACAGTGAAGGGACTGTGCTGGTTGCTGCTTGCCTAAAAATCATGAAGGTGATTGTCATAGGGTGTTTAGAAGCAGATGCCATACCCTCGCCCTTGTCCTGAAGAAACAGGGTTCTTTTCCACCCATGATACTAGGCAATGAAGCAGACAACATTTCACTGCAGAGATCCCTGTTAACCATTCACAGTTTACACCTCAATAAACGGTCCAGTAACAATAAGCAGTAAAACAGTTTGTTTGTTCTTTCTGGATTGTGAACAATGAGTCTATTCCCTGGTGGCACAGCTGGGTTTCCATTACACGAATAACAAGATCTGCTCTTGCGCCAGCTCTCTGAACATGAAATTCTTCAGCCCCCTTGTCCTCCAGCAGACGCCCCACCAGTTGTTAGGGGAGGTGAGACTGCAGGGGGAAACAACAGCCAGACACCCAGTGCCCTCATGGAGGGCAGGGTGTGTGGTACACCCGTCTTGCAGACTACTGTCTGCGGTGGTTGTGCAGTCGTGTGTGTGTGAGATGTACTGGCCCTGAGGTGATGCTTCTGTTGGGCCCTGCCTGGGTACTTGCAGGTCTCCGTCTGCCTCCCCAGTGCCTGGTGCTCTCCCATCCCAGCTACATTTGGCAGAAGGCTCAACAGAACCAGATTTTCAAAAGTTTACTAGAAATGAGGCTTGGGAGGAAGGGATGCTGAGGGCAAGGCAGCTGAATCTCAGGTTTCCTTCTTCCTGGGGGTAGAAACCAGGACTTTAGCATGTTTTTCCATTGCTATTCCAGCTGGGGCACAGTGATACTGATATTGCAGGTAACCCCATTTTGGGGAACAGTTGCACATTTGCAAGGACATGCTGTTCCTTCCCTGGGATGCTTCGCCAGGACCTGGCAGCCCATTTTGGCATAGCCGAGACCTTGGAGCCAATGAGGAAGGGAAGAGGGACTGTGCTCCCTGGGGTGTCACAGGTGAGTGCCCCCCCTTACCACCTCCCCAGTTGATGAGGAGGCACAGGCTGCAGTGCCAGGCTCAGAGATGTCTGCTGCTACATCCCTCCCAGCACTGGGCACTCAATTAACCTCTCTGCGCTCCAGTCTCCTCTCTGGTACTGTGAGATAATGACAGCACTTCACAGGGCTGTGGGAGACTGAAGGAAAGTGCCCCAAGCTCCTCTTGTTGGGATGAAAAACCCAGCAGATGTTTTGTGCTGCAGGTGGAAACTTTCTTTCTCTCCAGCTGCAAGCTGGGCTCTAGATGTGCCCACTCTCCTCTGCCACAGGGACCAGCCTGGTCTCCAGCTCCTCGGACTGCCTCCTGCGGGGGTGCGCATTGCCCCTAACGGCGTGGGAGAAGGGTTGTCCTGGCCTGCAGAGCCAACAGCAATGGGTTGCCTCCGTTGTCCCTTTGGGATGGCACAGAGAGAGCTTTCCTTGCCTGCTGCCCTGCAGTGCTTGTCCTTGCTGCAAGCATCTCCCTGTCCTCCTCCATGGGCTTGTGCATTACAGGGACGTCCCGCAGGCAGGGGAAGCCCTGCTGAATTGAGACAGCACCGGCAGCAGGGAGTGATGCATCTTGGCATATTCTCTTTAGCAAGCACTTATTCTGTCTTATCTAACTCCCGTTTTGACCCAATCATCCTCTCTGGGCAAGCTTGTGTTTTGGATTGCTCTGCAGAGCCAAGCCAGCCTTTTTCTTGCAGAGGAAGGTTTCTTGAAACTCCTCCCTGGGGAAAGTGTGGGCTGCAGCCGGTGTCAGAGGGCATTAGCTAATGGAGCGGGACCATCCCGTGAACAAAGAGCAGAGACAGACCCTCCATGGACCTTCCCAGGCTGGTCCCCTATAGCTTTCTCATCACCCATGTGCCTCCCTCATCTAACTGGAGGTGTTGGGGGTGCAGAAGAGCAATGGTAAATGACTCAAACACATTCAATAAGGCTCCTGCTGTGTGTTTCCTCTTCTTTCCTGTACGCTGCCTATCAGACAAGTCCTTCCCAACAACAGAAAGGAGAAAAGGCATTTTATCAGCAGCCTGAGTTTAATTTCAGTTCATTAAAGCAAGCAATTTGCTGGTTTATTTGCTTTGCAAAGTGTGAATAAAATGACAGCATTAAGGAGATGTAAGAGAGGAAAGAGGGGCTAATCTCCCTTTTTATTAGATTGCCAGGACATGACTGGGGAGTGGAGTAGTGGGTCTTGTCGCTTTGCACGGAGGGGATAATTGTTCGTCTTATTGGCTTCTGAAAGCCTCCTTCCCAGCATCACGCCAACGCGAGTGTGCGTGGGTGTGTGCGCCTGCGTGTGTGCGCTGTGACATCAGCCAAGCGCCGAGCATCCCACAAGGCAGGACAGGAGCAGGGGCACTGGAATGCAGTTCCCAACTCATCTCCCTGTAACAGCAGATTAACAGATGTCCAGGAGGTTTCTCCTTCTTCCCTTTTCTACCTTTTACATCCCTTCTAATCTCCCTTTTCTGTTCATTTCTGCTTCTGAAATCCTGGGCTTGATTGTTGCAGGTTAGAAATAGAGCAGCCGGTCAGCCGAGGAGCCTTTGCTGTCCCTGACCTCCTGCGGCTGGGACATGGCCCTGGAGAGCAGAGGAGAGACACCCCCCAACCTCTGCCTCTTCCCCACAGACTGGATAAAAATCAGTAAGAAAAGCTAGTGTTTTAACCCTCCTGCCTGACTGATTTGTCTTTGTCCAGCTGTCCTGGTTTTATTTTTCTGGTAACCCAATTGCACACCATTTTTCCCAGTCCTCTGACCTCCACAGAACTGCATGGGAAAACCTGGGAACAAACCACATACAACCCTAATGTGAAAAACAACCGGGAAAGTGGAGATTTGGGGTTCTCCTTCACGGATTGAGAAAGAAGCAAAAGAGAGGAATGAGGGTGATGTGAAATAGCAATAGCAGCTATTCGAAATGATGAATTTAAACCAGAGATACTTTGACCATTGGCACCATGCGGATGATGACAACAGTCCATGTCCGTGGGGAGGCCATGGTACTCGCAGAGTTCCCATTGCACTGCAAACACTGCTGTATTTCCCTTTCCTTCTGCTTTCATAAGGCAACATGCTTTGTCTAGCTAAGAAGATGTCAGGCTTGTGTGGATTACAGAGGCTAGCAAAGGGGCAACAACAACTCCCTCACTCCCTGCTGCTCCTCCACGTTGCCTCTGATCTCCAGTATCCCTGCTGAAGCCTGGATCCATGCTTTGCCCTGCTGACCCTCAGCCCCAACCCATGATGCCCTCCCCTCCTACCTGTCCCTGCTCCTCCAGCCCTGGTCCTCATCAACAATGCAGCGGCAAAGAGGGACAACAGTGATTTTGTGATGTCCACGAGGCTGCAGCCTGCACTGGATGAGCAGCAGCAACCTCGTCCTTGCAGAAAACCCGCAGCAAGGGAGGTGGAAAGGAAAAGGCAAAGCTGGGGCTCCAAAAAACAGTGCAGGCTGGCTGGTAAGTTTTTGCTTCCATCTCCCGACTAATGGTATCTCAGTAAATTAAACCAGAGCAGCAGCTGCAAGGAAGCAAACAAAGCAGCCGTGGGGGCTGGGTAGGTAGAGGGAGAGCGAGCTGGGCAGCACGTATAATAATATGCTGTCCTGACACTCAATTCCTAATTTTGTTATTCTACTGAATGAGTTATTTCAAACTGTGGATTAGATTTACTGAGTGAAGGCAACGAGCCAGATTAACATGCGCACACGCGTGTGTGTGTGTGTGTGTGTGTGTGTGTGTGTGTGTGTGTGTGTACGCCCAACAGTGCTCCTCTCCTTGGCATTTCTGCGTCTCTGTAACTTCATTCTCCCTCGCTGCTCCACCTCCAGCTGGCCATGTTTCAGCTTCTCTCAGACCCCTTTTCACAGCCGCTTGGGCCATTTTATTAATAAACCAAGGATCTCCTCAACAAAGACAGCCATAGTGAAATGGGAGCGATGCATTACAAACAATAAATGTTTAATCACCCAAAGTAGCGGGGAGGGGAAATTTGGTTAACAGGCACCAAATTTTAAAATTAACCTTGGCTCTTCATTATGTGTAAAATAATCCAAGGAGGCAGCTCCAAGATGGCAGAGAAAATGTTTATTAGTGATGAAGTCTCCCCTAAATGGCCTGACGTCCATCCTGTGTATGTCAGGTGTGGAAAGGAGGCTTCTAGGCAAGGTTTTCTGCTCATTCGTATTCCTGGCGTTTGCTACATGGCTCCTGCCGGGTGATGTTGGTCAGAATCACAACCACGCTGAATAATAAAAGATGCCCAGGCCTCTAAAATTCAAGTTCATTTTATATCCAGAGGTCCCGGTACTAATATTGCCTCCACAGACAGGGTTTAGGCAGCATTTTGTGCATCCCAACCGTATTCCCAAATGCCTCACAGTGTTAGATAATAGAGTTCTCCAGTCAATTCCACTCTCTCTCCTGCTATTATTTATTATTTAAGAAAAATAGGCAGGGGAGAAGAGATATATTTTCCACTGAGGTTTGAAGAGAGATGAAGGAATGAAGCACTGAGGTAAAGGGGGGGCTGAGAATGCCCAGCATCACATACAGGACAGCTTTTACTGAGACCTTGGGAGGTCACAGACTACATGACAAGTAGCCAGGTGGGAGGGATGGGGAAGAGATCACTTTTTTGGGGTAGGTTGGGAGAAACAAACAGAAATTACACACTTGGTCTCTATCCAGGGGCATTACTATTACTGATGTATTGACACTCATGGGCACTCTGGTGCTGGGGCCAATGTTTCTCTCCTTGGGCTGCTCCTACTTAGGGGAATACAAGTCAATAGAGATAAGACAATCATGGGTCTTTGGATGATTTTGCAGTCTCTTTGCACGAGGCATGGGACACTTTCTGCAGGCCAATGGCCATATGAATGTCAGTCTGAGGAGCTTGAAATGCATCTGGTTGTCACAGCCCTGAAGACACTAATGCTCACTCCCTGATCAGCCTCACCTGGGACCTCCACCCCACCCTCTGCCCATGTGCCCAGGAGCTCCATATAAGCTCAGCCCTGGGCTGCTGGCCCCTTCCTGAGCTGTGCTGTTGGTGTGCCTGTCTCTAGTCCTGCCTCTGCTTCCTGGACAGACCTCAGGCCTGTGTGGTAGGTGGCTTATCACCTGGATGGACCCTTCAGACATGCATTGTAACTTGTGTCCAGTGCTGCCCCTGGCCGCGTCTCCTTTTGCTCCTGACTGGACTCCTTGGATGGATCCTGCATAGGGTTCACCTCCTGTCTTACCTGGGACTGTCAATGGACCCTGTTGCCAGTGCCTTGCCTGCTGTGATCATGTGCTGGGAGACACCACCCTGGGTGGGGAGGGACCCCCCCTGTGCTGGGGTCACCTCTGGCTCCTGCTTCCCTTCCCTTTGAGCAGCCAGAATGCGCTGGGTTTGGCTGGGATAGGGTCAGAGCCAGCACACAGCCCTTGCTGCTGCCTGATGTGGATTTCCATAGGAGACAGCTTACTCCCCAGGGTCACAGAGGGAATTCTCCAGTAAAATGGTTTTCTGGTGGAAAATGCAATTTATGCAAAATTAAACCTTTGGCTGAAAAGCTATGATCTTTCTTGGAAGTTGAGATTCAGGCCAATCTAGCTGTAAACTGCGGATGATGTAGCATCTGATGGGAGCCCTAGTTCAAAGCCATTGTGCTTCTACCAGCCAGGCTGAGGCCAGCACTGTAATCTGGGAATGGCTAAAAACCCCGTTTGCACAAACTTTTTTAAGAACCTTTTTGTTCTCTGGCAAAATAAATTCTGGGTTAAAATGACAATATTTTCAAGACAGGTTAGCTCTTGGGATTTCAGGAAATACAGATATTCTGCTTTTCACTCAGCTGCAGTCTGAAGTCATTTACATCCATCTCATGCTGCTTAGCTTCCAGGGTCTATCAAGATGACAACCCTATTGCGCACTGCTGTGGACCACTGAGCAAAATTCTCAGCTGAGTTTAAGTAAATGCATAAATGATCTTCCTGGTGAACAACCTCTTAAACCCAGCTGGGTTACCTGTGCATTAAACCAGCCTTCTGAAATATCAGCATGGGCAGACACAAAATGTCAGCTCCAGCCTATGACAGTGCAGTAGAGCCCTCAAAGAGCCAAGGAGAGCAATTAGAGGGGCAGAGTTAGAGAAAGGTGAAGAGGAAAAAGATGTTAGGGGATGTAGAGAACTAAGAGCTCTGATCAGGAAGAACAGTACTAATAAGAAAAGTGTGTTTCCATGGGAGAAAGCTTCTCTAGTATTTACTTGATGGGGTTCTTCCTTAGAAATAATCAGCCTGAATCACAGCTCTATTATAGGATAGTTATGCTGATGTTAGGCTGGTGGAAAGCAGAGGTCTGGTGTGGAAGCAGGACTCCTGTTTCCTCCTGGTAAATAGCGCTGAAGATCAAAGTGTGTTTTTCCAGCACTGACACAATGGAGGGAGCCAGCCCCATGCTGGGAAGCGAAGCTGCTGGTGTTCCTCAGCACTGACAATCTGAACTGTGCCTTGTCTCTGCTGCATTGTCATCCTCACTCAGATCTTTGCTGCTATTTGGAAGAGGGTTTTACTGCTTTCATTCATTAATTTATTTTTGCAGGAGGCCTGCATAACCTTTTTATAAAGTGGAAAATCCACTTTTATACAGGATGAAATCTGGTGGTGGATCCATGAAATGGTTAGCTTTGTTAAATTACTTTGAAGTGCAAGTGTTTTGTTTGCTCTGATTTTTTTTATGGTCATACTTTCAAAAGGACTCTTCCCTCTCTGTCCTACTAGACCCCTGTGAAGGGGTCTCATGCCAGAAAGTGTGGGTCTCTGGCCAGTGCCTACCTCAGTCGCAGTTTCTAGGTGGACTGTATTGCTGAGTAATGGCAGATGGACAAGAAAATATACAGCACGTGTAGGACTTCACGGTAATGGTCTGCTGTGATCTCTGGGTAGGCAAAAGGCAGTTCACCTTTTCATTAGCAAGCGTCCTGCAGACGGGAATCACTACGGCTGTGCTGTAGGCAAACACCTCTGCTAACCTCCTACTGACTTGATCACCTTCGAACGTGTTCCGGCTTCTCTGGTTGGAGAAGATGTCTCTTCCAACCAAAATTATTTTGTGATTTTAGTGATCTAGCTCTTGTCCTTTGGAGCTGAGGAGCCCAGCTTAAGGCTGAACCTTCTGGCTGTCTGTGTTTTGAAGGGGGTTTCTGCCCAGATATAGCAATATCTGGCAAGCCCCAGTGCCCTACAGGCCTAATTTTAGCTCAGTGCTGCAGGCTGGCTTTCTGTCATGGGCCAGGAGAAGGTTAATGATCATCTGGGCAGCTCTCCAAAACCAATCTAATGTTTATTCAGGATAACAGCATTGCAGAGGAAACCAAGCGTGACCACCTTCCACGCACAGCTTACCCAGCACAGTCCTGCTCCTGCACATGGCTCTGCTGGAGGAGCTCAGGTTTGTCGGCTCTTGGAGCCTAGTCTTCCCTAGGTCAAGACAGGTCCTCTGCAACACTTCCAACTCTGCCTTTGTCCTGATCTCTTAACCCAAACAGATCCTGCGTTTCTAGAGAAAAGCATTTTAACAGGCTGTGGGTCCGTTTCAGCAACGGAAATATGCACTCATCCTTCCTGCTAAAATTTTATAGGATGCTCCTCATGAGTCAAATACCCATACTGCAAACAAATATCCATGCCACAAGCACCTTAGTTTGTTGGCCCCCAAGAAGGGAGGGTGTTCAGCCCTGCTGCACCCTCAAGGTCTCTGCAGTGCTAGGAGGAGCCGAAGGATGTGGGATGGTGGTCCCAGCCTAGTGCTGGTGGCTTGGTGGGCCTGGTTGTCGCAGGTCTGTGCTCCAGCTGAGCCGGGGATGGGGGTGAGAGGAGGAAGGGTTGGTGCAGATTAGCACATGAGGTTGTGCAGGAATGTGAGATAGTTGTCACTCTACTCTCTGGCAGAGGGCAGAGCCCATAAGATGGTTGTGGGTGTTTATTCACCTCAGCTCTTTAACAGCTTAATTTCAGCCATAAACTTACAGCTTTTTCCTCCCACTAGGACAGCTCCTGCAGTTATTCTGCCATGCCTTTGACATAACACGAATGAACATGCAATAGACTCATCCCAAGGATACCCTGCACTTGTAGGGAGGTGAGTACACTGCTTACTTGGGCCTCCCCTTGGGTCCCTCAGGGCTCCATGAAGGGTTTGGTTATGAGCCATAAAGCCTAAGACATGCTGTTCTGAGGGAATGCCTCTCCTCCAGCCGTGAGCACTCAGACATACCTGGCCAGCAGCGGAGCTCTTGCTGCTTCCCTCAGGGTGCAGAAAAAATTGTACTGATAGCAAAAAGTGTTTTCTGAGACAGCCCTCAGATGCCGGTACTGGCTTCACTATCAACAGTCCCAAAATAGCTGGTACTTGCTGGCTTCCCCGGCATGCTCCAAGAGACATCGTGAGAACATCTATTTAGTAGGGTCTCTGGAGAGTGCTGGGGATGTGCTTCCTCCTACCTGAAATGGTCAGGGAGATGACTGGGCAGCCAGATAGCTGTATTTGTGTGGAGCTGATATTAATGTCTCGTTTGATTGTGTTTACAGCATGGTTAATGTGGCTCCTATATTCCTGAGCAGGTATCTTTATTACGTTAAATCTAAGCGGAACAAAGATATGGCTCTACTGTGGGCTTGGCTGGTTACACTGGGCGCCAGTGTTTCTCTCAAGGCTAGCTGATTTTCTACTGAAGTATGCCCATGCGCTTGTGGGAATAAGCAAAGCCCATCTTGGCCCATAGAGGATGCTCAGCCACAGGTATGAGGGACCACTGGGTTGTCTCTATAGTGCCAGCAAGCCTAAAACCCAACCAAATGACTTTCTACCCAAAAATGTGTGGCTAAAGCAGAAAAGCTTGAGAAAATGGGTCAAGTACCTGCCAGGCTCCACCCAAGAAAAACTGGTTTTGTCTTGACGTGTGGTTAATGCCAGACTGCTGGCGGTAAAGCAGCAGTAGGAGCTATTAGTGTGTTAACATGGGCTGGTGGCACACAAAAGCCCTTCCTCCATGTTGTATCTGCTCTTCAGCAGGGTCTGTGGCCACTCTCTGGGCTGTTGTATTTCCCTGCTTGTCCAGAGATCTCCAAAAGATAAGGAGAGTGGAAGTAAAACTTTGGAGTCCAAGACAATAGAAGCAGGGAGCTATGCCAGGATTTGGATTGCCCGTCCTTTTCATAAACATTTCATGTGGAGGTTACCCAAGTTGAAAAAGCGAGTGAACCCAGAACACCCACCCTCTCTGGAGGAATGGAGTTTATCGTTAATAATCTACTGCTAAAAGGGTAACATCTGTTTTGGACAAACTGTAATGAGATTTAAACCCCAGGTGGAGGGAGGACTTCACAGTAATAAATGACTTTCTGTATGTCTAAATAGTTTTAATTTTTTTTCTGGCAGAAATAGCTGCTTTTCACCTCAGGCTTCTTTTTGCCAGCTCTTTTTGTTTAATGATTGCTATTAATTTCCAGGGTGGCAGATGGATTCTAGCCTGGTGTAGTCTGAAATGAGGAAAAACAGCCCATGAAGGTATGAGCTTGCCATGAATGTGTGCACAGGTCACGTGTGTGCTGGTGGGACACCACATCTGGGTGTTTGCTTTCCAGGGGAACTATTGCTTCTCGATAGCTTCTCCCACCCTTGAGATGTTTGAGTGTCTCTCCTTCGGATAGGCAGAATTAATTTTCCTGGTCACTGCTAGTAGCTCTGCCTGTTCAGACCTTGATTCAGCAAAGCTGCTGATTTCAGCAAGGCTTTGGGAGGAATTCAAACCAGCACTTAAGTGCTTTGCTAAATCCAAGCTGAAGTGAGCTGGAGAGCAGCATGCGGTCACCAGAACACGGGAAGGAACTCCCTGCCCTGTCTGGGCAATGCCTGTGGCTGGGTGCTGCCAGGCAATGGGGATTCCACCTTGGGCACGAAACATGTTTTTCAGTGCCTTCCCTGTGTTGTGATTTTTTTTTTATAGCGTGGGATGTTCTGAACAGGCAATCCTCCTCCATTCTCTGGCTGTGGAGACAAGTGGCTGCTGCTGAACCCAGAAGTCCCTGCTGCGAGCTCCTAGTAGCCAAAGCTTTATCATCTCTGCCACCACCTCCTCCTCAAGGAGAAGCCTACTGACCAGCTAATCCCCATTACTGCTACAGTGTGCCCTCCTTTCTCTTTCCTCTGCTGTGGGGCATCTCTGGACTTGGCTCAGGATGTGGGTGTACAGGATACACAGGTGACCAGGTGAGAAGCTGGGTCCAGGAAATGAGGCTGATGATGGACCACAATGTGGCAGTACCCTGCAGCCAGACAGCTGCCCCAAGACAAGAGTGTGGTGGAGGAGGGCAGGGGAAGGAGAGAAAATTTTTGTTGCCTGGGACTGGGTGAGCCCTGAGGTTGGAGGGAAGGGGGTAGAGATAAAGTGCAGCATCTCAGGTGATGCAGATAATCTCCTTTAATCTCCTGCTCAAAATAACCCAAAGTCAAGTAAAGGAGGGATTATATGGCCTAAGCCACTGTTATCGCCAGGGTGTAACAGACTTAGGTTGCATCTGAAGGGCTGCTGATGAGGAAGAGGAGCTGCAGCAAATATTGGCTGGGTGGTCTGGGGATCCTTCTGGGGTAGCCCATGGAGAGTGGGGGGGGCTGCAGGGTGGGCAGCTGCCGGCAGACTCAGCGTCTGTGCAGGGACCTGATCCCAGGGGAGAGACTGTCTTAGATGCCTACCCGTCACCTTGGTATTACTGCTGAGTTTATTCTTAGTTCAGGATGCAAAGCGCTTTATAGCCATTAATTATCCTAATGGGGAAGCAGTGACTATCAAACCCATTTTACAGATGAGAAACTGAGCTCCTGGGGAAATAAATGGCACATCAGGTGCTGGGGCAGGGCTAGAATGAGGTTGTTGGTCCCTGCCCTCCCAGCTCCCTCCAATTTCAATGGGCCTTTTCTTACATCATCTTGGAAGCATGTTCACAGCAGCCATGAGGCACTGGTAGGCTGAAGGCATCTCCTACCCTTTGCCAAAAAGCCACATCAAGGCTCAGTTGCTGTGCTGCTGCCAGAGGAAACTGAATTGCAGAGCCCTATTCATCAGCTCTGGGTGATGCCCACAAGATAAGTGGGATTGCAACAGGGAGGGAGCAGAGCATGGTTCATCCAGCTTGGAGGTGTTGCCAAGGTTAAGACAGCCAATGCCTTGCATCAAAACTGCTTCCATAAAGAAAAAATGATGGGTCATTGTCACAGGTGACTCCCTTCTGAAGGGAACAGAAGGCCCAATATTCAGCCCAGACCCGTCTCTCAGGGAAGTGTGCCTCCCTGGGGCCTGGATTAAAGATGTGAAGAGAAAGCTTCCTACCCTGGTATGGCCCTCAGATTATTATCCATTATTGATTTTTCATGCAGGCAACAATGAAGTTGCAACAAAAAGTCTGAGGGCAATCAAGAGAGACTTCAGGGCCTCGGGATGACTGGTTAAGGGATCAGGAGCACAAGCAGTGTTTTCCTCTATCCCTCCAGCTGCACACAATGATGAGGGAAGAAACAGGAAGACCCAGCAGATCAATACTTGGCTCTGAGCCTGGTGTCACTAGTAGAATTTTGGTTTTTTTGATCATGGGTTGATCTACATACCACCAGGCCTGCTGGTGACAAATGTGGTACACCTGTCTGAGGCGAAAGGATCTTTGCACAGGAGTCAGTGGGGCTCATCGAAAGAGGTTTAAACCAGATTTGAAGGGAGAAAGGGATAAAAGTAGGCTTGCTAAAGATAAGCCTGGGGGCAGCACGCCAATGTTTGAGGGATGGCGTGCTGGTGAGCTCCTTTGGTCTGCCATCTCAGTGAAGGTAGGGAACATAGATCCATGCGGCAGCAGAGACGTCAAGGGTTATTGATGCATTAGAAACCACAGAAGCGCCTGAGAATGGTCACATAGAAATTAGGGCCTCTCTCCCCCAAAAAGGTTGCAGGATCAACAGCCCAACTGAAGTACATCTGCACCAATGCATGCAGCATGGGCAACAAACAGGAGGAGCTGGAAGCCATTGTACAGTGGGAAAACTATGATACAGTTGCCATGACAGAAACATGGTGGAATGACTCACAACTGCAGTGCTGCAATAGATGGCTACAAACTCTTCAGGAGGGATAGGCAAGGAGGGAGAGCTGGTGAGGTAACCCTGTATGTTAGGGAGTGTTTTGATTGTCTAGAGCTTAATGATGGTGATGATAGGGTTAAGTGTTTATGGGTAAGAAACAAGAAGGCCAACAAGGCAGGTATCATGGTGGGAGTCTGTCATAGGCCACCCAACCAGGATGAAGAGGCAGGCAAAATGCTCTATAAAGCAGCTGGGAGAAGTCTCACAATTGCTAGCCCTTGTTCTCATGGGGGACTTTAACTTACCATATGTCTGCTGGAAATACAATATAGCAGAGAGGAAACAGCCTAGGAAAGGTGCCTGCTGGACTTATTGTTTGCAAACAGAGAAGGACTCGTAGATGATGAGATTGTTGGCCTTTGAAAGATGGGGCAGGCAACTCATGAGGACTACAAAGATGATGTGAGCTTACACAGGGAGAAAATTAGAAAGGCCAAAGCCCAACTAGAACTTAATCTGGTTACTGCAGTTATAGAAACATTTTTTTATTGTCTTTAAATACATTAGCAATAAAAGGAGGGCTAAGGAGAATCTCCATCCTTTATTGGATATGGGGTGAAACATAGCAACAAAAGATGAGGACAACTACCTGAAAGGAGGTTGTAGCGAGGTGGGAGTTGGTCTTTTCTCCCAAGTAACAAGTGATAGGACAAGAGGAGATGTCATCAAGTTGTGCCAGGGGAGGTTTAGACTGGATATTAGGAAAATTTCTTCACAGAAAGGGTTGTCAATCACTGGAACAGGCTGCCCAGGGAAGTGGTGGAGTTGTCATCCCTGGAGGTATTTAACACATGCATAGATGCGGTGCTTAGGGACATGGTTTAGTGGTGGACTTGGCAGTGCTGGGTTAACAGTTGAATGTGACGATCTTAAAGGTCTTTTCCAACCTAAACAATTCTATGATTCTATGTTCATTTTAATGAGCTTGTCCCTGCCTAAAGGAGAGAGAAAGCAAGAGGCCAACTCAGTTTAATAAACTCTGGTGTGCGGATTTAATCAGATGGATCATTGTTCCCCTGCACAGGGATGAATATATTAAAAAAATGATTCAAAATTTCCCCCTTTGTTTTTCATTTATATTATGTGCTATGGTGTGATAAAACATCCTGGGGCCAACTTGCAAGGCAATAAAAGAGACGGTGAAGGAGAGGAAGGCGCTGATCCATGTGAGTGAGCCCAGGCACTGTGGGGAGGGAGGCTGCTGGCAGGCAGGGCTCCAAGTGAGGGACTGCAGCATCCTCAGCCCCACACCAAAACCCCAGGGGAGACGTGGTTATGGGGTCCTACCTGCTGTCAGCTCCTTTCCAGGCTGTAGCCTAGACAGTGCAGTAAGGCTGTGATCTGACATGACTAATAGGAGCTTAAATCCCGTGCTAAAAATCTGTCCCTGGTCAACTTTGAGACCCCCATCTCACTACAGAAATTGTGCACAAGCGTATCCCCTGCCCCAGGAGGGAAAGAGGGTCTCACCCAGTCCCCCACTTTCTGCAGGGACACCAGCTAGGGGGATGTGCTGGTGGTGTTTTGGGGTTAGCTGCCAACCTAATTCAAGGGAATGGTGCAAGGACAAGGTTACTTCTGGACTCTCCTCTCCTCCTTACCAGGAGTTGCTTCATCACTGCTTCTCCACTGCAACATGCATCAGGCAGCTAGGAGTGGGGTCCTGGGTGCTGCTTATTAATTTAGAGAAACTAAACAGCTCTGGTTGCAAAGCCGCAAACTGTTGCGTGCAAGGAGGGAGCAGGGCTCTGCTGCTGCTCACTGGCTGAATGCCACATCGCTGTGCCTCTGCCTGTCCCTGGGGATAGCAGGCATTGCAACAAGGCACGGGAAGATCTTGATTCAGTGCAGCAAAGAGCAAAATGGGTCTGCAGCCAGCAGAGGTTGGATTGTATCAGTGTGTGCCTCAGTAGTGCATGGCTCTAGGCTTGCAAGTCTCTTGCTACGTGGGTGTGAATAAAGCCAGCTTAAGCAAAATAGTCTTTTACTAAATCCTGGACAGACCACCTGGAGCTGTGGTCAAGGACAGATCTTAGGAGCCTCCAAGCTGCCTCCATGAAGTTCACCTCCTTTGCCCTGCCCAAGCTCACCATCCTCAGCTCAGGCACAGGCTTAACAACCTCCAGCCCTTGCTTTGCTTGCCCTTTTCTGGCCTGTCAGGCTGTGTGACACCCTGAGACACGAGGAATGGGCTCTCCAGAGCTGGGACAGGGCACCTGGCTGGGTTTTAATCACTATCCTTAATATTAAAGCCAGATCTGTCCAGCTGCATTGGTGTATGGTGAGATAGCCCTCAGGAGGAGAGACAGCATCCCTGGCAGGTTACAGATGGACACTTGGCTAAAGGCAGCCCAGAGGCATTTTTGGCAGGGGGCTGCAGGTCCCCCTTCCATGGAGCGAGGCTGTGCCTGACAGGTTTGCAGCCCGGCCTTAGGACAGAGGCTGGGTTTGTGGTGAGAACCCAGAATTGCTCTGATCACCTCCACCAGTGACTGCAGGGTGATGGTAGTGTTTGGAGGAGGGAGAAACAGCATCTCCCTCTTTTGGAAAGAGTCCTCTAAATTGTGTCATTGACACATTCACTGAAAAGTCACTTATGGCCACTTGGTGCTAAATATCACAAACTTCGGCTTCTAACACACCCTGTGCTACTGCTTCATTAATTTATCCATTACTGTTCATAAACACTAATAAATAATCCTATTTTCATTCCTACCATTGTTTAAGTGGTCATTAATTGTGGTTTATATGCTGTCTTTGTGTATTTGTGTACGATAGCTTCTTCATGATTCCTTGATTAACTGTGATTGATTGTGTATTTTAAAATCAATTAAAAGTTTCAGCACTAAAAGGTAGAGTCTTTAGTGGTAATGCTCTGAGACATTGCCATTTATAATGGAGCTATTATAGTGCTGGGATCCATTAGTGTGGCACACTGTGATCTTTATTTTCCAGACCTATGCAAATACATATGTATGTGTGAGTGTGCATATGTCTGTCTCTTCTGTGTGAGTTATGTAGCTAGAAGAAGGGTGTATGGTATGCAAAAGTCAGCTTCTCACAGGGTTGCTGGACCACGTAGGGTGGGCTGGCTTTTGTGGACAGCCAGGTATCATCCACTCCCTCCTTTAAGAAACTAATACAAGGGCTGGGTCCCAGGACCCCATAATTTCCTTGCTGGCATGACAGAGCTGTGTTTTAGTTTTCTATTTGTAAAGAGGAGCTGGCTGCTAATACCCTCAGCTGACCGGAGCCACAAAGAGGAGTGCACGTCCTTCTGCACTGCTGTTTTAGTGAATGTGTCTGCGCCTTGGTGGGGTGGAAGTGGGGGATATGTGGGAGGATAGAGGTGACTGTGAAGGCGTATGTTTGTGACAATGCTGATACAATGGAGGAGGAGGAGGAGGGACAGCCACCACCTGGGCACTAAGGCATGTGCTAGAGCACAAATCTCTCTGCCCTATAACACCATGCCTGTATTATATCAGGCCTCAGCTCCTCATATTGCTGTTGTGCTGGGCAAATGTGTGTCTCCAGCACCAGAGCAGGAGGAAATGGAGTTAACACCAAGAGCTTCCCCTCTTGCCCTGTAAATCTGAGTTCTGCGTGCCTATGTCTCTGTGCACACCAGAGCATCTCTGCCTGAGCAACTTCTCCTGGCCTGGGCAGTGAATCAGGGCTGAGGACACCACGTAGGAGATTTTGCGCAGATGCTCTGAGGGGGAGCAGAACCCCCAAGGAGCCAGCGGGAAATGGGGTCCTTGTAATTGATCCCCACTTGTCCCCCATCCTCCTGGATGTCTGTCTGCTGCCATGAGCAAGGCCCTCCCAGCCATCTGCCAGCTCGGGCAGAGGATTCCTGTGCGCTAATCTGCTCAGAGACACTTGTCACCCGCCCCTTGCCCATCTGCATGCTGTGAAAAAATGTCTCAGTGTCCCCAGTACAGCTGCTGGGAGCACCAGTTAAGGGAAATCACCGGTCTTGTTAAATGATGGGGGGGCCGTTTTGTGTAAGCCCTGGAATGGGATCACTCTGTCGTATTAACTCACCTGCTCATGTTGATGTTAATGAAATAAAGAAATATGATGGTTCCAGACTTTTAAACTTCTTATAGTTTGATTTGCATAATGGCCACCGCTACCCTGAACAGGAACTGATCTGTCGAAAAATATCGTTCCAGTCCTCTATCATTCAGCTCAATGGAAGGCGCAGATTGGCCCACAGGGGCTGTTTTTTGCTGATGGAGTGGAGTTTGCCTAGTGCCGAACATAAAAAGCTAAAATTAGGATGCAATCCAATATTGTAAAAAAGAAATTGGTTAAAAGTTATAGATCAATAACTGTTAACGTGACTCTCTTTTTCAGACATATCATGTTTCTGCTGCCAGTGACGTGGAGGAAAGCTCGCTCCCGCAGCTCCGTGGTTCCCCCTTGGAGGAGCCTGCAGCTGCCAGGCGAGGCTCAGCTGTCCTGAACATCCCCGTGGACTTACTATGCTGCGCGGAGTTTCTTGTGGAAGTTTGTCCCCCTCTCCCATGGACTATGAAAGGTTGGTCAGGGCTGAGTGTCAGTCCCACCTCCACCTTCCTGCATGACCCTCGACATCAGGCTGTGAGCCTGGGAGTCACGCTGGTGCTCTGGGAGCATCCCTGCGAGACAGATCAATGTCTCACTCCTCAGTGCCCCAGATCTCCACTCCTTGATGCCTCAGAGCAACCCTACTTGATGCCTTAGATCGTAACTCCTTGATACCAAACCTCTGCTCCTCCATGCCCTAGACTGCTGCTCCTTGATTATCTAGATCTCTGTTCTTTGATGCCCTAGATCTCTGCTCCTTGATTACCTACATCTCTGCTCCTCCGTGCCCTAGATCTCTTCTCCTTGATTATCCAGATCTCTGCTTTTTGATGCCCTAGATTTCTGCTCATCAGTGCCCTACATCTCCGCCTGCTGCAAAGACTGTGCATCTCCCAGCAGACAACTCCTGCAGTGCTTCCAGCTCTCCGAGAGCAACTGGATGCTTTCACCCCTGTGGGGAGCAGGGCCTTGGTCTTGGCATGTGTCTGTCCCATCTATAAGTGAAGCGAGGTAAGCATCCCTCTTCTCTTCTGTGTGTATTTAAACTGTGGTGCCCACGTGGCAGGGACTGTCTCCCTCCATCAGTGCGTGTTTAAGGTGTGCAGACCCAAACGCTCAGCTACAATGATGGGGACAGGGGAGCGTGTGGGAGCAGGGAGCCGGCTGAGCATTGCAAGCCATCATGACGATGGCCCTTCTGCCCCCAGTGACCTTGGGCTTGCCTCCAATAGCTCATTACAGCCTGCCTTTGATTACTTGCCTCTCCCCCTCTCTGTACTTGGAAATGCTGGAGAGCTTTCCTAACTGATATCATCAAAAAGGACATTTTTATTTCCAAAATATACAATGTAATTAGAACTGCAAAGGGAGAGAGCAGCCAGTCCATAAAAACACCCGCTCTGCGACAGTTGCTGTCCTGACCCTGCAGGAACCGGGGACAAAAGACTCCTGGTTTTCAGCAAGAACAGGGCAGTTTCCCAAATACTGGAAATACCCCTCAGGTCCTGGCCAAACCAGGATTCTTCCACTGCATGGGAAGGGTTTGGTGTGGAAATGCCCTCACCTGAAGTCAAACATGCTTCGCTGAATTGGACCCAGTGCAAGCATAGATCGAATAGCTGCAACCAGCAACACAGAGACCCTCATCTAAACCACCATCATGTGAATGTACCTTCAGATTGAATTGCTGAGGATCTCACTGTCATCCATAGTTTTGCTAACACAGTCGCTGAGCTGGGATCATTTCCAGCTGGGCAGGTCCATCCCACGGCACAGGAGGAGCACGTTGCACCCCTCCGCCAGCTGCTGCTGTGGGCTGCCTAACAAACCAAAGTCCAGGCGTTCCCATCTCTGCAGCTGCCCCATGAAACAGCTGACATCTTAAAAATTGATGGGGTTCATTTCCTGCCTCCATGCACTTACTTAAAGCACCAGCTCTGCCATTACCAGCAATGTCCACATTAATTACTATCATAACCCAAGTACCTTTGCATATGTCTGTCCCAGCAGTGACCTGCATTTCTCTCCCCTCAAGAACTTTCCCGTGGCTGGGATTTCCAGTGCTGGTGCCTGCAGGAGAATAAAGCTGATGCCGAGATAGCCTCAGGGGAGGAGGACAGGCAATCAGATAGGTCTGCTGACAGGTCAGCTCTGGCCCAGGTTCAGAGGCTCACCTGGAGCATGGGGGTTTCTTTCCCCTCCTTCCCCCCTTGTCTCATTGAGCAGCAGCATTGGTCCTGCCCCGTCTCTGGGGCTGTGGCTTTACTACATTGTGTAAATGATTTAAATGTTCATTGGGAGCAAAAGAATGACTCCACGGCTGGGTGGTGGCAGTGCTTCCCCTGGGACTGTCTGGAGTCCCCATGCTGAGTCCCTTTAGCCCTGAATCCCAGGGACGAACCTTCAGCTTTCCACCAGTCAGTCCTTCTGAACAGAAATCTCCAGTTTCTAAGGAAAAAAATCAAGTCACGGAAAAATGCCCAGCTCACTCTAAACACAGCTCCTGGGAGATGGGGACAGGCCATTCTGGTTTGTTTTTCAGTGCCCTGTGGACTGCAGAAAATTACAAATCTCATCTTTTTTGCATAAAATGCTGATTACCCAGTGTTAAACACGAGCAAGTCTTAGACTGTGAAAGGACATGCATGAAAGCGATAAAACACTAGAAATTATGAGGCAAGCCGAACCAGCAACTTAATCATCGATAAAGCCTCTTCAGCACGGACTGAATCGCATCCAACCCAGGTATCACACAGCCTAGTCAAAAGCCTGACCAAAAGTGTACTTTGAATACATGAACACACCAAAATCAGGATCTGGAGGAGGCCGACAAGTACAAGAGAACGCAACCTTCATTCAGGATACTTCATTCCTGCCTTTAGCTATTCACATCAAAACCCTGTGGGAAACACCAAGCCTACAAACAATCAGCAGCAGTTCCCCAGAAAAAGGTCTATGAATTATAGCGGGTCATGAGCCGAACATGAGGTATCAGTGTCACATCAAGAGGCAGAGGGTGCCCTGGGATATACAAGCTGCAGCATAGCCTACAAGACTCACAAAATTAACTTTCTCATCCATCCAGGGCTGGTGAGGTCTATGCTGGAGTAGATTCTGGTATTGGCAGCTCATATCAAAAAGGAGGTGGTGCTGCTGCAGGCAGCACAGAGGAGGCAGAATGATCAGAGGTCTACAAGACATGACCTACAAAGAAAGATTGAAAGAACTGGGTTATTTAGCCTAAAAGAGATGATGGAAGAAGAGATGTGATAACAGTCTTCAAGTGCTTAAAAGGATGCTGCCAAGGGGAAGAGAATAATCTGTTCTTTATGTCCACGTTGGACAGGACAAGAAATAATCGGCTTAAATTACAGCAAGAGAAATCAGGTTAGACATCAGGAAAAAAACAGCTCGTGGAGCATGGCAGTGGTTACGTGGGAGGTGGAGGGGCTCTGTCCTTACAAACACACAAACACTGTTTGGGGACAGGCTAGCAGACATCTCTCAGGATTTCCATGGGGAGAGAGGGTGTGCTGGGGCAGGACTCCATCCTTTCCATGTCCCTGTGGTGCCTTCAACATGAGGTCTGGTGCTCCTGGTTTGCCCGAGGTGAGGTGGTCCTGCAGAGATGGCTACAGGTGGCTGGATGAATCCCAGACACTTTGGCTTGTGAGAACTTCCAAGATAGTAAAATTTGATTTTGTGGCATATTTGGGGCACAAGTCAACATTTTGGGTTATTTTTCTTGCAGTAAAGAACTACTTCAAAATGGAATTTTTTTTTTCCTCCCATGTCTTTCAGCCTCTCTATTGCAACACAACAAAGTGGAGCATCCCAGCCATGCCACGCAGGCAAGCTGAAATGACACCATCCAAATGAAACTTGTTTGATAATGTCCTTGCCGAAAACATCCATGAAATCAATGTCTCTCCTCCAAACAATTAGGTGGAGTTGAGTCACCAGTTTCTGAGTGAATAGACTTGCCTTGAGATATTTTTTAACCAGCTCAGAAGATTGTTTTTACTGGAGAGGCAAAGAAAACAAAAACCAGGCTTCTTCCAAGCCAGGTGTGCCCACACTGAGCAGTAGCCGGTGTGCCAGTGGCTAGTACAGGACATCCACCAAGGTGCCCAAGAGCAGCTCAATCCACTTCCACTTGGCAGCACCTCTGCCACGCTGCTGAGCATGCGCCTTTGGGCTAAAGATTAAGAGATTCTGTGTTCTTGGGAGAAATTATTATTAACCCTGGACTCCAAGAGCAATCCTTTATTTTAAAAACTGCCTCCTAATTCATTTTACATTTACCCATAAAATCTTGGCTGGGGTTTCTGAGAGTTGCAGTCTTTTGGAAAGGGCAAGTTTTAAATTAGCTGACTCAGCAGAAGCTAGCTTGATTGAAGTGGTGCCTATTTGAGTTTAAACCACTCCTGGGCAGGGTTGAAAAAAAAGCAGCAGAAAGTGGACTCTCCCCCAGCTTTGTTTTCTCCACAGACTCTTGGCTACATACAGCAAACCTTGCTGCTGGCCTGCAGGGCTGGGGCTGGTGAAGTGGAGGAGAGCAGAAGGGAGTCAGCAGACTCCCTGCTGCGTATCCTATATTCCGTTGACTTAAAGTTTAGTACAGCTGAGATGAGAATCAAAAAAAAAAAAAAAAAGATGAAAAAGGAAGAAATAATGAAAGAAGATAAAAACCCTGTAAGCGATTAATTTTCAGCCTCACTGCCCAGCATTGGTCTCAAGGAGGGACTGGGGATACAACTAATATTTAACCTATTACAATATCACCCTGGTTACCCCCAGGATGCTCTGGGACAGGTAAGTCCTGCCCAGGGGAAGATGTTTCCAGCTCTCTCCTATGTCACAGCAGCGCCATGCCAAGGCTTGGACTCATTTTAACATAGCCCATGGTGCCAAGCCTGCTTCTGCCTTTCTTTTCCCATGCTGTGATCACCTCAGTTGTGCCTGTGGTGCAACCTGGCTTCTGGACATGATGGCAGCACATCTTGCTTGTTTGTGTTCATGGAGTGGTTCTGTCCCAAGCAGCTCTTGCTTGGAAGATGGGTGTCTCCTCCACAGTGCTAGAGCCTGGCCTTCATCCTCAGGCCATCCTCCTCATCAAAACCTGGAGCTGGAAGGAGAAGATGGATCATGGAGGATGGCCAAGCTGCCACACTAATGTGGCACTGGTGGTTGCAGTGCTACCCTGTTCCAGGTGGACCAAGATTCCTTCACTTCAAGGAAAAAATCATTTCAGGCTCAAGGGAAAAAAGAAGAGTGCTGAAAGTCAACCATCTCCTAATGCCTTGGAGAGTGTCTGCTTCTGATGTCCTTGCTGTTATGAGGTGTTTGAGTGACAGCCAGGCCATGAAATACAGCCAAGGCTTTTTGAATTGACAGCTCATTCCATGTACAAACAAAGCCCAAAAGACAGTCCAGATCTGCTTAGCAAGAGCAGGCTAATATCTAAATACACAGCAAAAACCCTCATGAGAACACCAGTATCTCCTAACTCCAGCTTCATTCAGAAAGCCAAGAATACAGAAGTGAGTCAATTTGTGTCTGATGGCCATAATGAACATGCCAGTGGAGATGCCCAGAAGGAATAATATCATAAACTGGCAAGGTGGCAGCTGCATTCATCAGCTCAAGCAAGAGCTGGTCATCCATAATCCAGCTGTATCAAAGACCAGCACTTCAGCTCCAGTGCTATTTCCACCTTAAAGTATGGGTGGGAATGCGTGACATTTGCTGGCAGCCCCAAGAGATGTGTCACTGTTGCTGAGAGCCAATGCCAGACAGTGATCCAGGGGCACGAAATGCTATTAATTTATTAAAGTAAATGCTGAGAATCATCAGGGGATTCAATCCTCCTCAACCCTGAAGTCCTCTGAGGAAGGGGGCAAGCGTGTGCCTTGAGACATGCATGAGTACTGATGATGAATGACCCGTTGAAGTTGGGCAGCCCCAAACCTGCATTTTGGGCACCCTACACCTGGGCTGGCAGCAGGGAGCAACTTGCACTGGGCAGCAATTTGGGACCATCTCTGGCATAATCCAAAACATGGTGCCCATGTGCAGCAGGGACAACACACAGGACCCTGCTGTCTTCTCCTCCATGCATGCGGCTTGTCTCCAACCTGTTGACGTAAGCGTAAAACCACAAGGCAATCTAGCAGCTCCCGTCCTTCCCTTGGGAGCCGGGAAGAAAGGTGGGAAATGTGCTGCAAGCCCCCAATAACTCATGTGTGCTGCTGCTTGCTTGCAAGTGCACCCCATCAGCCACGCCTGTCATTGCCAATGGAGGTTCACCGCCACCACGCCGATCCCCATGAGAGACAGCATCGCACTATCTTCGCCCTGCTGCTCGTGCCACCGCTGCTGTATTTACCAGGGATTGATTTGTGTGGGGAGATAACTTTCCTCCAGGGTCGCATCCTGCCTTTCCCTGTGCAAAGTGATGGGACTCCCGGCTGTTACAGGGCTCTGATATCCTTCCTGGGGGGGAGCGCTGGGTGCTGGGGGAGGGTGCTCACCCCAGGGTAGCCCATGATGTGGTGGCTGCAGGGAGAGGAGCAGTGAGTCCCTGGTGAGGACCTTCTTTTTTTTTTTTCCTCTTTGCAGGGGAAATGGGGTGATTTGGACCCCACGGGCCTCCGAGAGTTGCGCAGCGTTATTCATGTAGCAGCTAATGGAGCTCACTCAATCCATAAAGATTTTAAGTCAGGGGTTTGATGTTAATTATGGACCAAAACATTTAATAGCCTGTTACACTTCCATGAGGCATTTTTTTAATTAAAAAATGATATATTGCACAAAAGGGGAAAAAAGGGAGAGGAATAATTGAAGATTGTTTTATTCCAGAACGACCTGAGGCAGGGAAGGCAGCGAGGAGCCGGCGTGTCAGGGAACGTGAGGGCAACGCCGGGAGCTGGCAGTGTGGGAAGCTGAGAAGGGAGCAGCCTCATCCCGCCGGGAGAAGGTGCCCAGGGAAAGGGAGAACAGCATGGCCAGAGGCTGCCATCCAGGTGGACATCCAGGTCAGGCTTTTGGCCACCACATTGGCTTACCCTTACCTGTTGAATCATTTGCTTGTGCTGCAGAAGACTGCTTCTAATCCCTCTTTCTGAATCTCCATCAGCTGTCTCTCAGGAAAAACAGCTAAACCCCCAGGGTGGAAATTAGTCTGGAATGTCTCGCTCTGACGCTACTCCATTTTTCATTCAATATTTAAAGATGTGTTTGAGCAGGGGCTGGCCTGAGATGCATTAAAATAGTCTGTTGAAAATGAAAGGTCTTCAGCGGAGCAAACCAGCACTTCCCCTGCCATGGGAAGTGCCTGTCAGCTGGTGGTCCACGGGGCAGGAGGGCAGCAAGAGAGATCCCGGGAGGGAGCAGCTCCGGGTGGGAGGTTGTTATTTAGCTAACTCAAGACAGGAAATGAGTGGGATGGAAACGTGGCCCAAGGCTGCCCAGGAAAAGTTAGGATGACTGCTTAAAATTAGAAGTAGCAGGAGTATGACCCCCCAAGTCCCTGGCCATGGACGGATTTGTCCAAGTTCTCCCGTGTCTCCAGCTCTGCGCCTTGCTGTTGTTCACTTCCCCTAACTCTACAATGGGAATAATATTATTCCCTCCTCACAGGGTTTTGAGATGCTCAGTTACTATGGTGATGGGGCCATAAAAGTACCAAAGATAGCAAGAACAATAATAATATCAGACATGGTAGGAGCCAAATAATTGCATTTAGGGCACGCACACAACACAGAAGGGAGAGCCACCTCCATGCGCCACAGCTCTCAAACCCTGAAGACAAAACTTTTGTTATACCAACGGGCTCACAGCCTACTTAAAGGGCTAATTTCCAATTCCTCCAACAGCCACCCAAATGCGAGGAGTGGCCGCCAACAGCCGCAGCTCCAGGACTGATCCTACCTCTCCCCAATGCCAGGCAGGAAGGGGGGAGCAGCGGGACCGAAGGCCCCTCGCCAATGCAGAAATCAAATGTTCCTCGCACCAGCGCTGTAACACAAAGTCCCCGCAGATGTTCGGCCGATGCATTGTTTGACCAGCTGAGCGTTTTGCCGCCCAGAGCGGCAAGCGTGCCCAGCACAATGCCGCTGACGGCTTGCTCCTTTGTCTCAGACGAGAGTAGCGCTTGCCTCATTATTTTTTTTAATTTATGGGTTTTTAATTGAAAAAATGTATAACATCTGTGGCTGCTTAATAACACCTGTGCACAACAAGGCTGCCTTTCAGCAGCGATTGTCACAGCATTCTCGTCTGGGCAATGCTGAGCTGGTGCTATGTGGCCTCCTCTGAACTGCTCAGGCAAGAATGATCCTTGGAGGGCACATAATTAACGGGCGTTGCAAAACAAGATGCCGTGAAAAAATTATGAGAGACATTCCTTCTAACAAGGGGAAAGCTAGGAGATGAGCAGGTGATGAGTTGGTGATGCCTCTTCTGAAGAAACATGGGCTGACACTTGTGGAGAGCCGGGCAGCCAACCCAACTCTGGTGTTATGGTCGGGGGAGGTGCAGTCAGGATTTGGCCTTTCCATCAGCATTGTGTGCAGTGTTTCCACCCCAGTCCTTGCCAGGCACCCACACTGTGGCTGCCTCCAGCTCCTGCCCAGGAGCTACCTGCTTCCTGCTGAGGGCACGGGCAAGGCTCGTTCCATCCCCCACACCAGCCCTTTACAGCAGCACGTGCCACCAGCCCTGACTTACTACTCTGGTATTTGCTGAGCCCGAGAGGTCTGTTGGACACGTGAATACAAATCGCCCTTCTGCCATTTACACAGCAGCTCTGCGATAGCTGCGGGGACCTGCCATGTGCATCCATGCTCTAACAAACATTTGCACATTTGCAGCATCCCAGATGCGGGCTGGGAGATGTCACTACCCATGCTGCTGCACGAAGCATGGAGAGCCGCTGCAGTGCTGGCATTGCAAGCCTGCCAGCTGTGGACCTTGCCACAGCAAATGCAGAAGGCAGTAGATACATCTGGATGGCCGAAGGACCAGCATCCTTCTCCCAGCACCCCCAAAGGAGTTTTTATCATAAGAGCATCCTTAAGCTCATTGCTGGTGTTACCATCCAAATCCTCATGGTTTTGACAGCCTTGAGTGCTGAGGCAGTTCCTACCAAAAGCTGCCTCCTTGCAGCATCTCCTGGGGCTTGCTGTGCAGGTGCTGGCTATAAGCAGTTTGGCTGTCCAAAAAGCACAAGGCACCCTGGGAGGCTTACAGGTGCCTCTTACATTTATACATGCCCATGACAAAGCTGCTGGTAGCATGAGTCAGTGCGGAGCAGGGGGAAACCAGCCCTGGCTGTGCCCAGGCTGAGGTTTCTTACTTTCAGGAGCCTCCTCGCACAAAGCTGGCGGAGGTTTTATCCACTCCTCACAGCTCTGGGAAGCTCAGGCTGCCCTGAAATCCCTCTTCCCACTGTGACTTGGTAAATAAATAAGATCCTGTTCCCTGCTGAGCTCAGTAGTGGAAACAGGGCTGGTGGGGCTGCAGACAACCAGCCCTCCCCTCCCTGGGCTTTGCCAGGGCCGGTGGGTAGGGAGCAGGGGCCGGTGGAGCAGTTTGGCCAGGACAAAAAGGAGCAGCAGCGCAAACATTTCCACGCCTAGCCCTTTGCCGCCGCAGGTCAGTAAATCCCATGTATAATATGGGGTATTTGAGCAGATCCTCCCCTTGCACATCCCTGGTGCAGCCCCTGCTGCTCTCCCCTTCTGCTCAGCAAGCTTCCCTTCCCTTGCTCACACGTTCAGGCTATGGATTCCCCTCATCTCTCAGAGTACATTAAAAAAATCAATGTAATTACACAGCAAACATTAATTATGATAAAAAAATGCAATTGAGAGGGATTGATCTGGAGGAGGCCTGCAGCTAGCCACTAAATAACTGAAAAACCAAGTTAGTGGGGCTGAGGTCATGGAGATGTGTGGCTTGTCCAAACAGCAAAGCATCCTTGGAGACACCCTGGCTTGACCATTTTAGTCGCTGGCCTTTTATTGTTTTTTTCTAGCTCGTGGTGTAAGTCAGAGGAGTGAATGAATTTCATTGGGGTGTAGATATATCCAAGTGCCCTTGGTCATGACAGCCAAATCCTAAAGGTTTCAGCACAATCAGGCATGGAGTCACAACGGCCACATCAGAAGGATGGGTGTGGCAGACCCTTCTCAGATAGTACTGTAAGACACAGGAACAACTCAACCTGGTAATTTGCTCACTGCAAAGTCATGCTTGTCTCCATTTTCTTCCCTGGTCTTAGGCTATAAATTGAACAGGCTCTTTAGGCATCTCCACAACGGACAGAAATGAAATTATGGTCCGACAGCAGAAGAAACCCGGAGCAGAAGTGTGGCTGGGAGCATCTTCCCGAGGCGTATGAGGGACACAGCCAGCAGGACCCTGTGTGGGCGGGGTGAATGGGGCTCACCAAGGACATTACCCCTGCAGGCAGGAGGTTGGCCATGACCTGGTATGGCTGGTAAGACACATGAGACACATGGCACATGAGACAGCTGAAAGCAAATTTCTTGTCTCAGCCTTGTAACCCCAGGACATGGGTAATCCTGCTCGGGGTGCTGGCAAAACCTCATCCCTGCAGTGGGAGAGAGAGTGGGACTTGCATGGAGGTCATCTCCATGCAGATGCTCCATCAGTTGGTTGTTGAAGCCCGCCAGGGACAGGGCTCCCACACACCCTTTACAGCCTGCACTGGCTCTCAGCCAACCTTGCCCTCAGGAAGCTTCTCCTGAGCATCTAACCCAAGGTCTCTTGGCTGCAATTTAAGTCTATTACAGCTTGTCCAATCCTTGACCAATTGATCACCATCATTTTTATAACTGTCTTTTCCACACTAGATGAATATCACACATCCCCCTGCCTTCAGTCATCTCTATCCTGGAGCACAAACCTAGCTCCTTCAGTCCATCTTCCTGGGGCAAGTTTTCCAAACTCTCTGAACTCCCTCAATTTGTCTGAATCTCTCTTAAAGCTGTGATGCCCAAACCTGGAGATATATGTCTCCAGCTGATACCTCGCTAGCACTAAATAGAGCCAAATAAATTACCTCGCTGTCTTCCATCTGAAACTATTAATACATCTCTGGGCAAGATGTGCCTTTTCTTTCCCTTCCTAAAGCATCAGGTTATTGTCTGCTGCTCAGTTTGAGGGCTACTCCAGTGCTCAAGCCTCAGCCGCTCTCCTGCTGGCTTACCAGTTCTTCCCCATCTTATATCTGCGATTTTGATATCCTCTTTCTAAGTGAAGCACTTTGCACTTGACTTTATTGAATTTCAGTGTATTGATTTCAGGCCATTTCTCCAATTTATCAAGATCATTTTGCTCTGAGGAATCTTGCAGCAGCTTGTCTTATATCTGCTCTGTTGACAAAAGGTCTTTAGTCCTCAGGGCTATCAAGCCAGGACTTCGCATTAGTCCTTAAAATAGTTGGAAAGAACCACATAGGAGGCATTGGGACAGCAGAGGACGAAGGTGTCAGGCTGGCTCAGACAAAAATGGCCCCACGCTGCCATCTCAGCCAGGCAAGGTGCAGAAGCAACAGGAGGAGATGGGATGAACACGATGGAAATGCTAATGGGTCCCTGAGGGTGGGAGTGGGGCTGCCTGCTGCAAAATGCTGGGACCCTGCTGCAGACCCAGGGACAGCCCTGGAACTGGGAGGATGGAGGGGAGATGAGCACGGGGATTTAATGTTCCCTCTTTCTTTTCAGGTCAATGTGTGATGAGCTGCCCCATTCCCCCCAGGGGCTCACAAGCAGACCAGGAGAAGTCCTGCAGCACCAGCCGTTAATGGCACAACTTGGGGACAGCAAATACTGGACTAAGATGGAGACAGGAGTCCACCCTGGTGTGCACAAACCAGGTCAGAGGTTTTCATTGTTGTTATTATTATTATTGCTGCCCAGAGGTTGGAGTGCTCCACTGTTTAAGGCAGAGTGGAGGGAGCAACTGCTAATCCTTCCGCTTTGGCACACTGAAGAGGTACAAGGCTTTGGGAAAGCATTATGGACCTACCACAGTACCCACGTCCCCACCCCACTTTCCTTCCTCTGCTTCTTGCTTGCCAACAATCAGCTTGCCAACAGCACCTTCCCCTGCCTCCTCCTCCTGCCCCTAGGGCAGGCTGAAGTTCAGGTGACAATTACCTAGGTACTGGGAGAAATTTCCTAGAAAACTTTGCAAAAAAGCACCTCCTGCGGAGCTGCCTCCTGAGAAGTCCCTGTTCTTCTGCAGGGGGCAGGCGAAACGGCAGAGCTTCAGCTGCAGGCACAGCGGGAGGGCTGGGGAAAGCGCCGGGAGAGAGATGCAAACAAACCTGGGGAGGGGGCAAAGCAGAGGCGTAATGGAGGGGCTGGAACAGCTTGGGGAGATGGCAGTGAAAACGGTTTCCTTGGGAAAAGGCTGGCAAGCCTCAACTGGAAAAGGGACAGCAAGGGGAGAGATGGGAGAGCCCCTTCGGGTGTGGAAGAGAGGGAAGAGGAGGGAGGGTCTGGTGAAGCCCCAGCAGCCATAGGAGCTGACCCTGCCCCTTGACATGGTAATGATGCAGACACAGATGTGTGATAAGCCCTGCTCTGCACACACTTTAAAATCTAAGTAGCTTATGAATAAGTAATAATCCCTTATTCCCAGTGCCATAATCTATATTTAATTAAGAAAATAACTAAACGGTGGGAGTAAAAGGGTCTGTGTGGGGAAACGGAGACAGAAATACCATCAGATAAGCTGCAGTAAGAAGGGGAACAAATGGCAGCTGCAGCATGGCAGGGGCAGCAGAGCCATGGCCTCCAGCTTGGCCATGAACTCAAGGCAACATGGCCTGCAGAAGACTTGTCTACAGCAAAGTCTACCACAAGCAGCTTCTTGGGTCAACAGGTGAGCTGAAGGTTGGCCAACAGGGACCGGGTCATTCATATGCAAGTCCTGGTGGTGATGTTGGACTGTGCATGGAAAGCAATGCACCATCATGCCAAAGAAGCCCATGCCCTATATGGGAGGATTCAACAACACCCAAAGCAACACCTTTGATGCTGCCACAAGCAGCTGCTTGGTGCCTGCATCTTAGGACGTTTCTGTGCCCAAGCATCCTTGGCCAGGATGCTCCAAGTGTCTTGCACTGGCAAATGAAAGCAATCCCTGCTGGCTGACTAGCACTCAGGGCTGGCACGCCAGAGCAATCCAAGCTGTTAGACTGGAAGGGGCCATGCCAGGCCAACACTGGGCCATTGCCCAAAGAATGTAGAGATGTTCATATTACGTATGCAAGAGCTTGTCAGCCCAGGCCAGAACCTACAGCAGTGCTCTACTGGATTCCCCTAACGCACCCCTGGGACCACTGTCCTTCTCACCATCACCTCAGCACCCATGGGCATTAGCTACTTTTCAGAGGTCTTTGCCAACTTGGAGCCAGTGCCAGGCCAAAAGACCAGAGTTTGGCTTTTTCTCCTGATCTCTGTGCTGACAGCACTGCGGATGGTGCTGATGTCAGCTACGATCAACCTCCACTTTGGACAAGAGAGAAGGTAGACAGCGGTATGGCTGTTGATAATCCAAGTACTCTGCACCTGTGTCCAGAGTCCTTCCAACACCACCAAAAGCACCTCCCAGCTACAGCCTCAGACCTTTCCCACCTGGCATCTTCCACTGGTTTCCCAAAGCATGGCTGCAGCCTTATTCTGTTAACTATGTTTTGCTTTATCATTTCACTCATGGGTTCTGCAGGTGACAGATCCCCCTCTGATTCCTTGAATTGTCAGTAGTGGAACTGAGAGCACATTTTAAAGGCTTGGTTAAAGAAAACAAAAAAATCTCAGTCCACATACTATACATTATAAATAAACCGTCTGGGTTTTAAATTGAAAAACAACAATAATCACTGCTAAGAGCCTGCTGAACAAAAGCAGCCTTATTACCACTGGGACAGATTCATTTTTACCAAAAGAACACACATATTTTTCAAGCTGCTCTCGAGCTCCTGAAGTTGCTAACATCCTGCTGCTTCCCCTCATCTGTCCTGGGGAGCCACAGAGCCGTGGTGGGGATGGGGACAGGAAGAGTCGTGTGGTCAGTGCAAAGTGGGGCCAATCCCTTCAGCTCTGGGCGAGAGAGAGGGAGGTATTTTGGCGGAGGCTCAGCTAAGCCAGGCTGCAGACAGAGAGATATCGTCGGTTTTTAGTTGCACTGTTTGCCTCTAACTGCTGCTTTACAGCAGGGTGATGGGAGGTCTGGAGAAACCAGTGGCTTAGCCTGGGTGGAGCTGGGGAATGGGGATGAGACAGTCTGTGTTGCAAGGGGTACAGCTTGCAACAAGGCAAGGTAAGCTTGTCTTTCAATTCCTGTTAAGTAACAGAGAAAAGCACAACTTCCAGAGAGGACCTGGTGTGCACAGAGCCTACAAGCACACAGTGGGCACCTGCCACTGTGAAGGTACTGCGCTGAGAGGTATGGTCCACAGCAGGTTGGTGGGCAGGCACATGAGCTGCAGGGAGTTCTTGCATTTGGGTTACAAGGGGGACAGCTGAGATAACTCTCCATCACTGTCTCGTCAGAGCTGTCACACCGCCAATTGCAAGGTCCAGAGATGGGCAATAAATATGCTGAGAGGCCTGAAAAGCCTGGAAGTAGAGAGTTGGGACCCCCAAAACCACCTGCCCTCCACTCCTTGACCAGAACAAGTGACCAGAGCAGGGAGATGTGTCTGCAGAAATTGCCATGAGGAGCAAGGTGCATCTCAGCAGGATGAAGAGCACTGCCACAAGGCATCAGGGCTGGGAGAGCACAGCAGCCGAGCACAGGAGGGGGATAACCGTCACTCCTGCAGCGTCCTGCCTCTGAGGCAGGCTGCACTTAAGAGTGGTGGGATGAGATTTATGCCCTGCAGGAACATCATCCTGGGCACCACAGGGAAACCAAGGGCTGTCCAGAGGGTGTGAAGCAGGCTGAGTTCTCATACAGCACAGACATGGGAAAGGGAAATGAAAGCAGCCCCATGCCAAGGTCCTCAGATCTTTCTTTCCTCTCTTCCCAGGCCATAGCACAGTGAGATCACTAGGAGCCAAGTGCTGGCTGCTAAATCTAATCTGCCACGTACTTTGGGAACAGTACGGCACCACGGAAATCAGCAATGTGCTGCAAAGGTGGCCGCCAACCCAGAGCCAGGCACATCGTTTGAGCAGGTGGGAGACTGGAGCTGGTGGAGCTAACACTATTTTATCTGGGTTTCAGTCCCTGAATCAGAGGGATGGACAGCATTAGCCATTACTGATCTGGAGCCAGCATCTGAATGACTACAGAAGAAACTCACACTCACTGGATCCCTGCCTGGGCACTGTTTCAGGCGTGGCTGCCAGCAGGATCATGCAGTTGGCCTGTCCTGTGTTATGATCAGAACAAGTGACGTGGGACTGACAGTGTCCCACAGCCCTGGCCACACCAGCAGTTACCCTGAGCACAGTGCTGGAGTAGTCATACCCTTGGAGATGGGGCCAAGAGGGTCTTCTCTCTACCGGAGTCCGAGTATGGCCTCTGGGGAGGAAACATGGACTTGTAAGGTTAACCTACCAAGTGATGCTGATTGCTCCATGTTGGAAGTTGTCTTTCTGAGTGCAGCATGCAGGATCAAATGGTACAGAGCGAGATAAGAAAGGTGCAGCCTTGGAGGTGGAGGAGAAAGGAAAGGAACAAAAACAATTTAATAATGAATATATTATGTAGACATGTCATGCCTCTTGCCTGCTGGCACAGATTAATATCCATAAATCAAAGAGGAAGGGACTGTTTTTAATGCTGGAGATGGAGGCTGGTCCTCAGAAAATTGCTAAGGGGGCATTAATGAGGAGAGACATCTGGGAACGGCTCCAGGTGCATTGGCTGCATGCACAGGAAACTCTGCAGAACCGTTGTCAGCTAAAATTTATTCCTCTGCTGTGGACACATGTGGTCCATGGGGACAGAAGTGTGGGGACCATGGGTGCCCATGTGCAGGCATTGGTCAAGCTCACGAGGAAGATGGACGGTCCCTTAGTTCTCTGCTCCACAAGGCAGCTCCTCACCTTGCTTTCTCCAGGGCTGGGCTTGCACACGAGGAAAGCTGGCCCCATCTTTTGACTTTGCTCAGCAAAAAGTCCACATGGACTAAGTGACAGGACAGTCTCAGCCTATGAAAGCCAGGAGCCAAGACTAAGGTGGAGCATGCTATTGCATCTGTCCCGCCTCTGCCAGGCATGCAGTCACTAGAGACAAATCAGGGACAGTGCTACCTCACAGCCACTCCAATTCCTGTGACCCAGAGGATGGGGATCAGCACCTCTTCCTGCTGTTTAAATAAGTATTGGATCAGCCAGAGGTAAGGACAGCCCCTTGGTACTAGAGAGAGCCCTCCAAATGAGAAAGAAGGAGCTCTGGTTGTACATGGGGGAGACAGAGGGCAGAGGCACAAAGCACAGAGCATCTCTCTATGACATTTCTGGAACCCACCCTGAGGGTGGCTGGTGGGCATCTGGGCAAGAGGCAATTGTCCCATTGAGCAGGAACAAGCCTCAACACATTAATCAGGCTCTGCCCTCCTCGAGATGTTTCACTTTCAGCAGTGCAAGGCCCCTTCCAGGACTTCAGAAGGACAGAAAAGTCAACGGAGATGACACGGCATGACCTTTCACATCCCCAGGAGGGCTCTGCACGATGGGGGCTGCTGTCGGGAAGGGTGGGGGGGCACTTCTGCTGTCGATATTTTTTACTAAGGAGAGGGTATTGAGCGCCAGGATTTCATTAATCACATTTCATGTGCATTTTAAAAACCCTTGCAAGCTTCCTTTTTTAAGAACATCACCCTCGCCCTCTTCTCTCCCACCTGCCCCGTCATCTGGCACTGGCGGCCTCCTATGCCTGCTCTCCCTCTGCCTTTGCCGGGACCACCTCCTTCCACTTGCACTGACCCACTTTAGCCGTGATATTTACAGTCAAGCAGCTCACCCAGGGAAAGAGGCTGGATTCACAGAATAAATTTGCAGAGCCAGGGAGCCAGCCGGGAACGAGTGAGCAGAAACAGTCTCCAGGAGAGAGACACCCACACCCGTGCACCCAGGGAGAGGCGAGAAACCTGCCAGGGAGATGACTGGGAGCAAAGGATGCTAAGAAAGCATATGTTTGCAGTACAAATGGATCAGAGGGGGAAAGGGAAAAGAAAACAAGGCAGAAAAGCAGCGAGGGAGGGAAGGGCATGGCAGAGAGGGGCACAGGGCAGCAGGAGGGAAGCCCACCAGCCAGCCAGGGAAATGAACCCCATAATGGCATGGCTACTATTCTTCAGGTTGCACTGCAAGGGAAAGTGTGATTTGGGAGAAAGCTTGGTCCTAGGAGGGGGGAAATCTGCTACCAGGAGGGTGACAAGGGACGTGGGTAGGGCAGGACCGGGAACAGGGAAGTTACTGGCTTGGAGGAGGGAAGGGGGAGGCTTGGACGATCTCAAGGGCTGCAGGGACTGAGCTGTGCAGAGGGAAAGGAGGGATGGAGGAGGCTGAGCATTTGGAGACGCCTCAGAATTTCAGGGCTTATTTAAAATGAAGAGCCAGCTGCTTGGAGGTTCACCTCTCATCTGATGGAGCAGCCCCTGCTCCCAACAGCGGAGCAGGGGGAGGTGCTGTCCTGAGGTCCCGACGGAGGGATGGAAACCCCAAGCACGAGATCTGAAGGGTTGCTACAAGCAATCCCACGTGGTGACATGAGAAAGCCGTGCTGGGGCTGAGCTCACAGGCAGACAGGCTTAGCCCTTGGAGAGCGGAGAATTGCTGTCTGTGTCTCTCTCTGTTTTCCCTGATTTTATTGTGTTTTGTTTAATTGAATCACACACACGCATGCACACAAAGCCCCAAGTCGTGGTGTAAAGCCTGTAAGGAAACGAGCAGCAAATTAACGTTCCAGGAGGAGCGATGTCGAGCAAACATATGACGCTCGGCACGAGCCACAAGCAGGAGGGAGTGAAGCAGCAGGAGAAAAGGGGGAAAGAGGAGAAACCTGCAGAGGGGGAAAAGAGAGCTGCAAGAGGGTTTTCCAAGGGGAAGTGGAGCTCAAAGGAAGCAGAACAAGGGAAGGAGGAAAACCCAAGAGGTAAAGGAAGAGGGCAGCACAGATGATGCTGGTGGTACCTATAAGGTCAGACTCTCCCTGATCCCTGTGCAGAGCAGTCCCAGAGGTCCTTTGCTACTCCAGAGGTCTCCTGCCCAAATATGAACAAAACACCCCTCTGGACACAGCACCCTAGTCCACCTAGGCCTCTGTCACGACCTGCTCAGCCTCTCTTGGCATGGCGATCATACCCCTCTCAGCCCTCGGCCCAGACAGGACTCCCACTCCCCTTCCTCTTGTGATGTCTGGTGTACCTGCAGCTCCACACAAGATGCTTATCCTCAGGAAAATATCGGCTACTGAGGAATGATGGACATGCGGGGTGAGACCATGATGTGCTGGGGGATGTGCTCCAGCACTCCCCAGGCTCCTCATCCCCATGGAGCAGCACCCCAATGGCACCATCCAAACCCTTGGATGATGGGTGCAGCCCCCAGCCCAGCCAGAGTCGGCAGACCAGCCATCTCCTTTGCTGTGACCACAGTGCAGAGGTCAGGGACACCAGAGGGGAAGGAGAATCTCCAGGACGAAGGGTTGACTGTGCAGAAAGGCAGCTCTCTGGCTTCTCCTCAGCTCGCAGCTCACCCTGGCTCACAAGGTGGTGGGAGGTTGTGCAACACTGATCAGCCACTCCATGAGATGATGAGATGCTCTTCAGCGCTGGAGAAGTGCAAGGTTAAAGGATGTGAGCATCCTGTCAGGGCTTGCTGTGACAGGCCTCACATGTGTTTAGTCACATCCAGCTATGAATCCTCTCTGGAAACCAAGACATTTATTCAAAGGAGCAGCAGCACTGCACACACACCTGCCTGTGTGAAGGAGAACTTCAAAAGGGCTGACAGTCATGGAGCCCAGCAGTAACCTTTGGCTAATTAGCTATCTTGATTTCCTTGTAGTTTATTTTTATACTTCTTGGGCCCTGAAATGCATTTACTTAATGTCAGAAAGGTCGTGGTAAATACAAAGCTTCTGAGCAATAACTATATCCACCCCACCAGGCTTTTGGGACTGATAGCTACAGCCAGGCCTGGGGCAGGCAGGCTGACAATGCTTTTGTCTTACTGAGACTGTGCTGGTGGCAATGATAAAGGGTCCTGGGGCAAAGCAGGTATCTGCATGGAGCACATCAATCACAGAGGAGAAGGTACGTGTAAAAGTGCTTTCCTGGGGTCAAATCATAGACTAGCAGGAAAGATGGAGGGATGCAAAACCATGAGCCAGCTCAGGAAGGTGAGGTGAAGTCAAGGAAAGCAGTGAAGACTGGAAAGGTGGGAGTGATGCTGAACCTGCAGAGAGGAGCAGGTGGGACCCCACCGCCCAGCTGCCAGAGGAGCTCACAGCCCCAGCTGACACCCCCTCCATCCCAGGAGCTTCCTGCACTCCACAGGCCGGGGCAGGTTTGCATGTCAGCACTGACGACTTCCGTTTGGCCAAAGCGTTGGGTTAAGCCGAGGGTGGCCACAGCCTAAGCTACTCTTGCTCCTCTCCATAGGGGCATGCAGCCCACGCTGCCAGCAGCTTGCAGACCATCTGCCTCCCACCACCTCCTGTGGGCTCTGGACCCAGAGCTGGGCAGAGGCGTGAGACCAGGCTGAGCTGCACCAACAGAAAATGCAAAGGGCAAGAAAACAGCTTCATTATCTCTGTGCTATGATCTCCAGCGCAAACCACTCAACACGTAGCTCCCCTTGGAATGTGCACAGCAAAGATCAGTGGAAGGAAACCAGAGAAGAGACCGCTGCATTAATGATAGAAACAAAGCAATGCTCCTCTGCCCCCGGATCAGCGATACGCTGGCGAGGAGACCTGTGAGTACCTGCAGATGGGTGGCAGGCACCCAGCACTTCAAACAGCCTTCCCCTCCTCGGCTGCCGCTCCGCCTGCCTGGCTGGGTGTCAGTCGTCAGGACTGCCCCGGGTACCAGTCGGAGAACTCGGTGCCAATTAAAATCCAGGCTGTTGTATCCTTTGAACTGCAGAGAAACAAAACCCACGAATTCAACCTTTGCCTTTTTTTTTTCCCCAAATGATGTCAGGAGTTGAAGAGACAGAACAGTGCGGAGTGCAATTGCTGTCAAAAGCTGCTGGCTATTTCAACGTGCTGCTTGAACTCCACTGGCGGAGGCTGTGCTGGAGTCGGAAGCCCAGCCGCTTAGCTCCAATCTTTAATTTTAAGGGTCAAATCATTATGAACTCTCTCAGGAAAGTTAATAGGAAGTTTACCTTTGCCTCAGTTATGTAAAATCAACAAGAAATTCCCAACTGCCCATAGTGACACACTGTCCCGTCTTCAATCCCAAGCATTCCTTCCTATGAGTCAAACTTGTGTTTTATTTTCATTTTCAAACCCACTCTTACAATTAAAGCTTATGCTGTCTGATCAGAACCAAATGTCTCGGATGACTGGCCATAAGATAAAGAGCTTGATTTCGGGGCTGACATCAGCCAGCACTCAAATCTGAGTCTCCCCATTTCTTCTGCTGAGACTCAGGTATTTCAGGACTGAGCTCTCTGCTGGGATGATGCACCTGCATCTTTGCAGCGCAAGGCGCAGCACGGCTCCGTTCAGCCCCTCGGCGTGCAGCCGGTTGGGCCCTGACTGCACCAGCAAATCTCTTTGGCTACCACCCAAGCACCTTAAAAGCCCTTTGCAGCTCCCTGTACCATCAGCCTGCACCTGGGTTGCTTTAAAGGATGAATACCGTGGGCGCAGTTTCAAATCATCTCACTGACCATAAGACCTGTGAGCAGAGCAAGGCACTTCGGTACCTCTAGTCTTAAAACCGCACACAGAAATGATGGTGAGCAATAAGCAGCAAGGGTTTCAGCGACAAGAAAGGAGTTATTACATTGCTCCAAGCAGGCAAAGAGGGACCTGCAGCACCGAGCCCTCATTCCCGTCAGCTCTTTTATTGCCTGTCCCCACATACCTCGGAGAGATGTGGGGGATGCCTGCGTAATGTGAGCTCTCGGGCATGGCCAGAGCCATGGCATGATGCAGGGACTCTTTAAAGGAGTTGATACCATTCAGGAAAGGAAGGTCCTGAGCTCGTAGGTCATGCATATATATGTGCGTATACATTATTTATACCCTCCACATGACAGCTGCTAGCTGTATCTAGACTCTCTCCACTGACGCCTCTCTCTGAGTCATGGCTGCGTAAAGCTCCTTGACAGACCTGGAGGATGAGAGACGTGGTAAAATCCCAAACATGAGTATTGCATCAAAGGTACAGTGATTATCAGAGCACAGATAAATAACAGCTTCCTCTCAATTTCGGGGGCAGGGGGAGAGCTAGGGCTGTCTAATCACCCTCCTGGAGCTTTCCTCCCAAGGGGGGTGGCAGTAGTGGGGGGTCCAGACCCAGGGACACAGTGTGTCTGTGCTCCTGGCTCCAGGGCCAGTCCTAGACGCTGTACGGGGTGCACTGAGGGTGTCTGTCCACGCTGCTGGCAGAGGAGCTGGGGAGCTCGGTGAGGAGCTGGTGGGTGGACTTGAGTGGGATTTCTCCTGCGTGGAGACCTCTGACAGTCCTCCACGCACGCGTGGCTGTGTAAATGCACTGAGTCTGGCTGAGACGGAGCTAATTTTCCCCATAGCAGCCCTCATAGTGCTGTGCTTTATACTGGTAGCTAGCAAGGTGTTGGTAACACACTGGTGTTTTGGCTACCACTGAGCAGTGCTCACACAGCATCAAGGCTGTCTCTCCAACATTTCCACCACCACTACCAGCAGGCTGGGGGTGAGCAAGGTCTTGGGAGGGGACACAGCCAGGACGGATGATCCCAACTGACCAAAGGGATATTCCATACCATATGATGTCTGCTTAGCAACAAAAACCTGAGAGAAAGGAGGGGCATTCATTATTTAGAATGTTTATCTTCTGGAGTAACCACTATGCATAAGCCCTGCATCCCAGGAAGTGGACGGACATCACCTGCTGATGGGAAATAGAGATTAAATCTTTTGGGTTTTTTCCTTTGCTTCTGTGCATAGCCTTTTGCTTTTGCTTTATTAAACCACCTTTATCTTGACCCACAAGGGAGTTTTTTCCATCTTATTTTCTCCCCCACTGTCCTGCTGAGGAGGAGAGTGATAGAGAGGTTTGGTGGGCACCTGGTGTCCAGCCAAGGTCAATCCACCACAGTAAGTCACTCTTCATCTGGCTGGCAGGAGAAAGCCTCATGCGTGACTTTTAGAGGATGTTGTATGCAAAAGGGGGGAGATTGCCCCACATACCCTCACGGATGGGCTGTGGTGAGCCTGAGCCTGTGACACTATGCAGTGCAACATCAAAAGGGGTGGCTGGGACAGTACCAGAAACCCAACCTGCCACTGCATCTCCCCTCTCCTGACGATTTTCCTTCTCTCATTATCGTCTTCCTTATTTTCCCCAGGACTTTGGCCTGCTCTGACACTGCCACTATGCCAAATGCGGGAAGGACACACGAGCATCTTGATTGATGCAACAGCCAACAGCAGGTGCCTTCCATTACAACAGGCATTGACATTTACAGACACTATTTCAACCAGCCCTTGAGGTTGGACAGGAGCTTTTCCAGCCATACAATGCCGGAGTCCAGCTCTGGGGAATAGCTGCAGCCTCGAGGAATCAGTGCCCGCATACAGCCCTGCCCAACACCACCGGGCTCCAAGGCCTGGAGACCACCACAGGGTGAAGACAGGCCCATCCTACCCCCCTCTGGGAACAGGGACAAGGAGCGAGACATTGGGGACGATCATTATTTTCATAGTGGGTTTGCTAGCAGGGAAATCTGCTCCTTCCAACTCTGCCTCTCTGCAGAGTCAGCGACACCCCCCACCATGCATTACATTTTATCCTATATGTGCAAAGCAATTTCCACTGGGGGTAGGGACACTGAAGCACAGAGAAAGAGGAGAATAATATCTTATCTTTCTTTAATCCCCACCATCCCAAAGGATCTCAGTGCCGTTTGCTTTACTTTCTATATGTATGCACAGTTAATTAGCATTACCACAGAACTGCAGGTATTCTCAGACTTAGTAGAGGGAATATCTTGTAATAGGAGGGTAAGCAAATTGTTTCTGCTGTTTCTATTACAGCCAACTTTGATTATCCAGGGTAATGGGATAACAGGGACAAAGCAAAAACATGGATAACATGAAACCTATGCAAATTAAGCTAGAAAAAATAGATGCTGAGAGTAATGGAGGAAAGAAAGGTCAGCGATACTGATTAAGGAGCATGGAGATCCCTGCACTCGCACTGCCCTAAGCTCATAAATCCATGCACGACGGTACCTGAACACCGTAGTTATGCAGCAAATCTATAGGGTCTGTCACTATGCAGGGGAAGCAGAGACATCCCCTGCACAGTAAAGCCAAGCTGCAGCAGAGGGAGGCGAATTGCATTAAAGCCGAGCATTTCAAAGCCTCCCTGTGAGGGATTTGTCATTAAAATGAATAAGATTTGGGCACTCAACCCACCTCCTCCCTACATGAGCAGGAAGAAGCCCATTTTAAAGGTCAGCGTCTTAATGGCTTTCGCTGTATATATACCAAGATAACTCCTCTCCAAACAGAAATCCAGCACCCGCTCGGTGAGCCACAGCCACTGTTTGAAGGAGCATGACAAGAGCATCCATAGCTGAGGAGGTATAGGTATAAAGATATGTATAGCTTCTCTGTTAAAACAGGAGAGGAGAGGCTACGAGGAGAGAAGAGCTGTCTCCAACCGCATCCCCTTGCAATATGGACCAAGTTGAGTAAAGCAAACAGCACTTGAGTTGCTCTGTAGTCCTCCGTCTCGGCAAAGACCAGATTCACTCTGCTCTGCCAAAGTGGATTTTCAAATCCTCGGCACCAACATCGTGGAGGCAGCTCTGAAAAATCTCTGGTGGTGGGTGGATAAAAAGGGCACCAGTGGAGATGAGACAGAAAGAAGAGAGGGAGGAATCTTAGAGGAAGATGAACCTTCTTAATAGATTTTATTGATTTAACCCAAAGAGAGAACAGTAGGGGGAAATTTATGCCATTTAAATGCAAACCGGCAATAAAAATAATCATTAGAGTCATAATCTCAATCTGTTAGCATTTTATGTAGAAATGAGCTTAATGGGAAATATTTTCCATGTAAACTATTTGCATTTACTTACTACGAATGAGCCTCTTAAATATAATTCAATCATTATCACAGACTTTTTTTAAGGGCTTGTTTTCAGTCCTCAGTTCTTTAAAGTGCCTGACGATTCCACAGCCCCTGTTGAGCCTGACTTGGAGAAGCTGCTGGCCCATCCCAGCTGTGAGCCGGTGTCCTTATCCCTGTGGATATTCCTGCTTCCATATTGGAAATACACGTGGATATTGACAGCAGTTAGAAACCATCACTCTTCACCCAAATGGTGCTGAGATTTCGTGACTGGCCAAAAAAGCTGCATCACTCAGATCTTGGGACCTTTGACTAAGGAAAAGTGACTTTAGAGCATGTTTCCAGACCCTTCCTCTTCCAGAAGGCGCAGGAGGGTAAATGGGACGTGTCTGCCTGCATCTCTGAAAGAGCTTTTCTGGCCAGTGCCTTGTCCCCAAGATCAGTCCCCGCGGGGACACGGTGCTGCCCACGTGCAGGTGCTCAGGGGAGGTCACCGGCCCTGTGACTCCCACACCACGCGCATTTCAGCCACAAAGAAAGAAATAAATACCCTCTTCTGCCTGGGGACACCTTTTAATCTTCTTGCTAGATTTTCATACACTAGTCCGGAGCCTCAGCTGGGCCAGGCATGATCTCCTTTAGCATCCCATCCGCAGGGCTCTGCTAAACCAAGGCTGCTATTTTATGCCACGTGCTCGCAGGGGCTGGGGCCACGCTCGTTCCAGGCACAGGGGGGGTTCCCACCACCCTGCAGCAGCCCATACCCTGCCCCAGAGACGAATACATCCCATGAAGGTGGCCACCTGGACCAGCATCCCCAGCAGCTCACAAGCCCCTCGCAGACCTGCTGTGGCAGGATGCTTCCAGGTGCTGGCGCAGCGGCTCTCCAGGAGCCAGGCAGCTGCCAGGGTCCCGTGCCAGGGGCTGCATCAGCAGAAGCCACCACAGCTCTTGGAGGTGGTCTGGCCCCATGTCTACAGGACGGGGAGCTGATCCAGCCCCCGATACACTGCTCGTTGCCAGGTCTCCAAGCGCACACCGGACCTCACGCTGCGTGGGTAATTCAGGCTCGCAAGGGGGTTATTAAAATCCATTCAAAGCTAATGTCAGTCATTTCGGTGTTAATGTCAGTGGCTGAGAGGCACAGCAGGAGCGGGGGGGAGAAGGACTTTGATTTCCCCACTTTAATTTCCAAGCAGAGTGGGCTTAGCGGGCAGCGGTGGGAGATGGGGAGCGAAGGCGGGTGGGAGCATGTGGTGCTGCATCTCGTACCACAGACAGGTAGGAGTCATGGTTTAATCCCATCAACCAAACATTTCACTCCATGTTTTACTTGACAGCATCTATCCCTTGTGGCCGTTTCAGAGGCACGTTAGCTGCCCAGATCCCAGTGAGTCTGCCTGAGCCCTCAGCTCCAGCGCAGCGGCTGGAAAGGGCTGTTGGTGCTGCTCTGCACCGAACTCCATCAGGTCTGGCAGGTGGGACTGGGCACCGCACCCAGGCACTTCCCCTCGGGTGCATTTGGGGGTTCAAACCTCTTCCCCCAAGTTTAGCCTTGGGTCTGTGCTGACTCACAGCCCCTCAAACCCTCTGGGGTGAAAGTGGGGCTGGAATTTGCTCACATTGCTCAGACCAGCCCCTGGAATTTAAAAAGAGACGGGTAATTTCAGGATGTGGTTGCCATCACGCAGGCTAAGATAAGAGTAATCAGAGCTTCGGGCCATAAGCCGATTCCTTGCGAGTCTCAGGAAGGAATTAGCCCCGTCTCCTCCATCCTGTGCTGCCCAGCAGCATTTGCACACATGGGAGCACACCTGGCGGGAGGCTGCACCATGGGGACACGCACGTCCCAGTGCTTGCTGGAGACTGGGTGATGAGGACACTGTGCAGGCAGTTCAAAAGTCCCATGAGCAGAAGGAGGGGCATGGAGAGCAGCAAAAATCTGCTCCGACCATGACCCACAGGGCAGGTATTGCCCTACCTCCTTGCACAGGCATGGCGGCGCTGGGACCCCCGAGGTGCCATGCTGCTCTCCCTCCATCCCTGGGAGGTGGCTGCCCTGTTTCTTGCCCAGTTTCAGCATCTGTTTGCAGCAGGCATTCCTCCACGTTGGCTAAGAAATGCATTGGAGTCTCTTAATAGCTCATTCTGGCTGCAAGCTTTTCCTCGTATGTGTATACTATGTGTATAACAGTGGCCTTATTTCATACTATGGAAGTGCATCGGATGCAGCTAACATACTGAAGATGGCTTAAATGATCTGAATTTAATGTAGTCTGAAGATGTCATTGAGTCTGGAGGTTAGAAGGCACTGTAGCTGTAGTCTGGCCTCCTGGATAGTGAATTTTACCCAGGGATTTAAAGCAAGTCTGACCATTAAGCTCCATCCTTCTGACAGACAAAAGTTAGCCTGGTTCATAAGCAAGAGGGGCGGCTGCTGGAGGCAGATTGATCACCAGTCACCCGAATCCCAAAGACCAAAATGTTGACCAGCATCTCTGAAGGGCAGCAGGTCCTGGCTGACGATACTGGCACAAACCTGATTATTTTGCTTTAGTGTGATTTCTGAAATGAAGGTAACAAATGGTTCTGAGGTCAGTACCAGTATTCAAAAGCAATACTGGTACCGCTTTTTTCACCTACAAAAGTGCTGCTATTTGAAAATCAACAGTATTAGAGAAAAGTGAAACTCTAGTGCTTGTGAGCGGTCAGCCCGATGGGTCGATTAGGTGGTTTAGGACCACCAAGGAGATGTGTGGCTCCAGCAGCCCCAAGTCCCATCCCGTGTCCCTGCCCTCCCACTCCGGTGCTGGGGTGGCCGGGGGAGAGGGGCTGGGGAGGTGGGAAGGAGCCACATCTCCCTGTGGCTGGCATCTGGTGCCATGTGGCAGGTAACCAAGCAGCTGAGAGTGGGCAACGATTTCTTTTGCCAGTTTTCTAATTTATCTAATGAGCAAGAAAATAAATCAAGCTGACAGTCACCCAGGTGGTTTTGAGCCTCGGCTCCTCACAGTCCCCTTGTTCTTCCAGCCCATTTTATAACAGGGTTATAACCTGAGGACACGGCAATAACTCCTGCTATAATCTTTTCTTTACTAACGTCACATAGCAGATGGAGTCATTTAGAGGTGCTCACGTTTAAATGAGTGGCTTGCCCTGAAAGGGACAGAGCTGGGGCTGCTGGCAAGGTTTTCAGGATCGTTAGCCTAGAAAATGCTTAGCAGGGGAAGCAGTTGGCAGGCAGATTTCACGGACATGGTGCCGACATCCTCTGCCAGCAAAATTACAAGGCTGAAATCCTGGAGCTGGATGGGGCCAAACTGTTCGCAGCAAACAATTTAATTGATGAATGAAGCAAATTGCCCAGGAGATGATTTTCAGTCATCTGCTCATTGCATGAAGCCACGTGGAGAAGGGTCCATGCAGTCGGGTGTCACCAGCTACCTTCCCACATCAGGGATGGGTTGGTTGGCCAGGGCTCCCCATCATGTGGACCTTCACCAGAGTCACCTGGGCACCTGCTCCCTAGCTGAGCAATTCAGTGGTGCAAGCACAGCTACCTCCAGGCTTGCCAAGCCGAAGATGTTATGCTTCCCTACAAATTTTACTGTTCTTAAGCCTTTGTGGCTAGACCAATGATGGGACCATGCAGAAGATCTCCGCATTGGCTCTTTGAAAGGGACTCTACATGATGTGAAGAAGAATGGCACCAACCTAAACAGCAACACCTGCTTTTCAGCTTCTGCAAGAAATTCAGTGGCAATCTCAGAGGACTCTCCTTTCTAGCTGCCTGACCCCCTGCACAATGCTGCACAGACTACCTTCATAAGCTCCTTTCATTTGGTCTAATAAAGTAAATTAGCTCTCCAGCTCTTCCAAGGAGAATAGCCATGAAAATGTACATTGAGATGAATGCTTGCAACCCTTAAAAATACTTGCTTGTGAAAAGACTTCTGAGAAATGAATAGAAGGGAAAATAATTACCAAAGAAGGGGGAAATATTTTTCATGCTGGCTGGGCAGCATTTGACCCAGCCCTTGCGGAGGTTAGGGAGAAGAAGGAGGGAGGAGGCAGGAAGCCGAGACATTAATGGCAATCATTGTTCTGCAGGGAGCAACCTCTCACAGTGTCCAAGGAGACCAATCCCAAATTATTCAGCCTAATAGTTCTCAAAACAAACTCTTATTCTGCTCCTTTGTGGCAGGCATGAAGCTTTCTCTGCAAGTTCCATTTTACATCTTTGGTTACTCAGTGCTGGATGGTATAACACTCAATTCTGAAAACCCTACAGGAGCCTCTGATGCAAGCATCTTCGAGACACAGGGTTTATCAGCGCAAATAACACAACTGTCTTTTATCCTTTGTGTCCCAAGCCTGCTGTTTTGGCACTTATATTTGTAATTCATTGCCTGGCTCTGGGTCTGGATCCATCAGGACAAGCAACGCTGTCTATCTGTCTGCATTGCTGAGATATTTGTGTCTGCCTGGAGGCAGAGCATCTAAGCTCTGCTTATCTTCAATGATGCTTAGGTTCCTAATTGGTTAAAAGTCACTTTGGAAAGGGGGTCTTAAGAGCTGTAGACTTGTAGATGCTTACAAAATGACTACCCCCAGTCCAGGCTGTTCATCTTTCCCTCCCGCCCATCAGGTGCTGTATCCCCTCGGTCCCTTCTGGCCTTCAGAGATGCCTGTGCACCTCCAGCACCGCCACTTCTCCCTTCCAGACCAGCCCCAGCCCATGGACCTGCACGCCTTTCACCAGCACTGCGTTTTCTTCAAAAAAGGACAAATGAAGTGGAAGAAGAAAAGGTGAAAAGATGATAACAGCTGTGGGAAAAGGCCGCTGCTATAGACTTGACAATGCTGGAAATGGAGGCTCGGAGAAAAGTTTTTCTCCGAAAATTACTCTTTTCAATCTCAACAGCACACTGAAGAGAAGTTTAAGCACACTTTTTAACACCTTTTGTACTCAAATTCCAAATTCACCTGTCTACCCAAGCAATAACAGAAATAATCTTTTTTTATCCAGCTGTACATTTTGCTATAGAAACTTGTTTCCATTAAACTATTCCCTTTTGTCCTCTTAAAAAGCACATTTTAAATAATAACAGTGTAAAAAAAAATTATACACTACCTAAAAAACTCGACCCTGTCGACTGTGCACTTTTATACAAAAGTTATCTCTTTCTTTCGACGGATTGATGAAAACCCTTTTCATAATGTCAAGGTGGAGATGAGAAAGAGGGAGAAAATTTCTGAGTGCCCAGCACAGCTAGTCATTTCAACAGGAAACACATGGCAAACTCTGGTCTTAGAAAACTAAATTACAGCACCAACATGAACCTGATGTTTTCTTTCTGCTTTGTAAAACACAGTTTTGTAGAAGTTGGGATAGAGGCACATATTACACGTCTCATCTGGGGAAAAAAGTACATTTTTTTCCATATTCTTTAAATCTTAACAAGAGAATGTGAATACAATCGTTAAAAGTAAAAATAAAAATTATAACTATGATAACTTTCACCGCTACCACACTTCCAGCAGTGCAGGAGCCACAGCTCAGCCATTCAGGGTTTCCCCGGGAAGGTCCCCAGCGCTCAGCAGAGATCACCCCAGGAACAACAATGTGAGAAACATAATCTGAGATTGTGTCCACATCTGCACCAGCCTCTTCCCTGTTGGAAATGAATGCCGCGAGGGTCCCCTTCATGCTCCACACCTGGGGAGGATTTCCAGGTACTTGAACCCTCCCCAGAGAGACTTGCTCCATCCACGCGATCCGTGGGCTCTCTCCCACGGCTAGCTGTCTCACACCAGCTACTTCTCTCACGCCGGAGATGCGATTGAAGAGGTCACCCCTTACCTTTGCACCTCTGTGTGGCTGCTGGTCCCTGCTACAGTCGTGAAGGTCTCCTAGTTGTTGTCTGCAGGGGCTGGGAGGCACACTGGGCACAGCATTCAGGATCCCCTCGGATGGTCACCAAGCCCGGTATTTGAACTGCAAGGAAGAAAAAGAAAACATAAGAAGGAGTTTCACCAGGGGGGTATAAAAGATTAATTGATGCCTTGATTAACATTAAGCTATCCCAGGGACAGCACAGACACTCGAGTCAGGGATCAGACACAGAGATGCAGGGACCAGATGTGAATGGGAAGAGGACCACGGGGAGTTACCAAATGAGATCAGCTGCTCAACATAGTAACTCAAAGTGAGCCACAGCCACTGTTCCAGTGGAGGAGGGACTGTAAGCAAGGCTGGAAGGGGACCTGAGACTGAAGTAAGAAGAATGGGACAAATGCCAGACGAGGACTGAAAGAGATGTGGGGAGGATGGATAGCCCTGGGCATGCACAGGGCAGATGGTACAAGACAGACATCAATGCAGAGCTCCTGGAGGAGTGAGGAGCCACTGCCACCACCACCACCAGCCACCCAGCGTGGATAGATTTTAATAAGCTTAATAATCATCCTTACACCTGGAGATTGGTCTCATAAATGTGTTTTTAAATGTTAATTGTGATTTTATTGTCCTCATTGGTCACTGCCAACCCTCTCTCTGTTTTTCTTTTAATTTTGGATGCCTGGCTGGCTTCCTAAGCTCACCACTGCTGTCAAGCTCCTGCTCACCTGTGATGTGAGACAACCAGTAGAGCAAGAAGTGACACTGATCGTAACAGTACTCATCTTTGTGATATTCAATGTCTTGTTTTATTATCATCAACATAATAACAATAATAGCAATATTAGTGACAACCATTTTATTATTCCTCATGTTAGTAATATTCAGACACGACCTAAGAGGTATTTCCGAAAGACAACACAAACCCAGTGCAAGATCCAGGAGAACAGGGCAGTTAATTAAACGTCAGTGTGATGGACAGAGCTGGGACAAGCCTGGAACAATATCAGAGAGCTGGACAACATCTGACAAGCACAGAGAGATGGATGGATCTGGGGCACGTCCCAGACCTCTCCCCCGGCGGAGGCAGAACCCTCCTACCTACACGCATCTTTAAACACAACATTGCTCCCCTCTCTGTCGCTGTTTCACTGACTTATGCAGGTGAGGAGATTTTCTGGAGAAAGCTGCCTTCCAAGCCGTGTCACTGATCACAGTCTGATCTGGTGACATTTTACTACCTCCAAATGGTGCAAAGAAAACAAAGAGCCCCATTGAAAATGACAGCGTCTCAAATGTGTGAACTCACAGCAGATAGGATTATTTTTTTTTTTTAATTTTTTTTTTGCAAAAGGTTTCTTCTCCTTTTTTCCAAACTAGACATTCACAAGAGAGGCAGGTGGAGGACAGTGAACAGGGAGAGAGAATGGCAGCCGGAGGGTGTTGCAAAACTCCAAGAATAAATATTACAGAACAAAAGCAAGCCTGTGACAGATACCGGGCAATCTGTAAGTCATCAGGAGAGTGGAGAGCATAATAGACTAATCAATCAGGCAGACAAGGGTGAGAAGTGTCACAGGGAGGCAATAGGTAGTTGGAGGTCAGTTATGAAATATAATCTCTAAATTGGAAGGAGAAGGACAGTAGCGCAAGAACAATGACAGGTATTTGAATGCAGGTAGGCGAATGTTGGATTGGTGATTTCCAGGAGAGTGAATGTTGGATTGGTGATTTCCAGGAGACTGAATGTCGGATGAGAATATTATGGGGGTAAGAAAAAATAACCTGGTATTTTAGAGACGGACACATATTCTGTAAAGTGAAAGGCTGAACTGGCGAGACTTTAAAGTGTAGCTCCATTTCAGAAAATGCTGTTGAAAGACAGATGGTGGGGCTCCCTGTTGCTTGTTCCTCTGGGTTTCCAGACAAAGTTTGGATGGTCAGAAGAAAAAGAAGTGAAGCTTTTCCTAAGTGTAAGTCCTGCAAATACCATCTGGGATCTGAAAGCCAAGCCAGATCCTCTCTAGCTTGTGCTTTCTCATCAGTGATCCTGGCATGCATAATCTCTAATCTAGTTAGCTAAGACGCAGGGAAGTTGCACGCTGCCATGCATGAAAAGATGGGGATTCTGCAGGTGAATTTAATTATTCTTTCTGCAGAGAAAGTGGGAGTCAATAAGGCACAACTCACTCTCCATTAGCTATCTGGGCTGCACAGTGACAAGAAGCCAGACAGCATCATTTACTGCTCTTGCTAAGCTGAGCAGGTATAGTACCGTTACACCCAAAGAAAAGCTTGGCTTAAGATGCAGTCAATTCTACCGACACTTTTCTGACCTTAACTGCTTACTACAAAGGTGCCACACAGTCCTTTGAACAACAGCTAGACCCAAGCAATTAGAGCTGAATGAAGAATTCATAATGAATAATCTGTTTGGCAAACTCCACCTCATTTTATACTCATGAAATGTTCACATGCAGATTGCAAAGTTCTCACATTTCTTGGTAACTGGAAACAACTTGCCATTTTTTCCCTGAGCAAATAACACCGTAACAGTTCATTGAAAACAATCTATATTCAAAACGTAGGCTGTGCTGATGGTTATGCCAGCCACGTGGTGCTCTTTCAGCTCCTCCATTGGGTGAGGGACTGGAGTGGCTCCAAGAACTGCAAATCAGGACTGTTACCTCTCATTTGAAATTCCCTTTTGCCAAACCTGTCAGCATTAGAACACGCTCACTGGACCAAATTATCAGCCACGGATATGGGTAACATGGAAACAGAGCCAGGGGTGGTCCCTCTACCGCTGATGAAGAGGGCCAGCTATCTTCAGAAGCCACTGGAGAGGCTGACACCAGGAACATGTTGGAGAACCTGGAGACCATGAGACGGAGAGCCTGACTCTCTTAAACACGTGCTTAACTCTCCGTGCCCAGCGGTGGCTGGGGCTGGGCCAGGTCCTGCAGAGAAAGGAGCACCGGTCTGCAGCCCAGGAGGTGGCACGCTGCTCACGTGAGGCTGGACCAAGGGCCGGCAGCCGACCCACCTGGTTGCTAATGAAGCCGAGAACAATGTGTGCTCTAACGGGCCGAGACACGCAGGGAGATAAGAGTCCGCGGGACAATAAATCAGGCTTTCAAAGCAGAGCATATTAGGAGATCAATGGGACAGATATTAGACCGAAGGAGCAAGCACCGGAGAGACAGGAGCAATTCTGTTCCTCCTCCTTCTCCCCGTTGCTAAGGAATTTTTTTTTCCATTTAATAACATCCTCATTGTTTTTAAATGAGCAGCAAAGCCAGTGGGTTCCACGTGGCATTAGCAATGTGTTTGTGAAAGGGAAAGCGACTGGCTCCTAGCAGGATTTGATAAAAGCCTCTCCAAGCTCCGAGTGATTTACAGCTCGGGAAAACAAACACGGACTGATACAAATGCAGAGAGAGGCAAAGACGGCACCGACATCCAGGTACACTCAATTACCAATTCATCAGCCCAACTGAACTTGAAGGGCTTTTCAAACTCTACATGGCTCTAAATTAAAGGAAATCTTTAGATGGATAGCATTCTGTGATAGGGCGAGAAGAAGACTAATTCGTTGATCTGCAGCTCGGGAGCTCTTGTCTTTTGAGGGTGACGGGCCACGGGTGAAGGGGACAGGCGGCAGCTCCCACACCCCACGTGAGACCGGGGGAAGGACGGAACGTCAGGATGCCTTTCGCGTGCTGCTGCAAAGCTGCCGGCACACACCTCTCCCTCCCTCCTCACCGTGCCATGCCCCAGTCCCCAAACAGACTTTTTTTCCTGTCTCTACTAGACACTCTGCTTTCACCTGCCCTGGAGGTATTTCTGGCAAATCTGTGAAAATAACCGATCTTTTGGATCATTGGCTGAACTAAAATAAATGGCAGAAAAAAATCCCACTGCACAGTGACCCCAAATTGGAATTGCCTAGGCTCTCCACAGCAAAATATATATAGAAAAAAAAATATATATCTATGGTCAACCAATTGTTTAATTCAATCTGAAACTAACTCATGGGGAATGTCATTTTTCCCTCCATCCCCTGCCTAGAAACCCATTTTTTCACAAGAAGAGATGATTTACAGCTTCCCAGCTCCACGCTCCAGCAGCACTGACACTGACGTGGTGTTTGATATCTTCCCTCCTTGCATGAAGCTCCTCAGCAGTGGGGGACGGGGCCCTTCAGTGCTATTGTGATAAAAACTCAGAGGCAGCTGGGGGTAGCGACAGCATCGCAGGAACAGAGGGAGTCCGGCCACCGAGAGACTGCGGGAAACTCTTTGTTAATTGTTCATGCGGAAACTGTTTTCATTTCGGTGTCTAATTGATATCTTGGGGAAACGGCATCTTTGGAAAAGACAGCGCATCCTCCCCAGACGCTGCCTGTGCGTGCTCAGGCGAGGTGCTCCATGCTGCCTGTGCTGATGGAGCAACTTGCTGCCCCCAAAGCTGCAGTGCTGTCCCCGTCCCCCCACGTCCTCATCCTCAGGTTTTGGAGAGCCGAACCAGTGCAAGAGCGCTGGCGCAGCTGGAAGGGGGGTGCTGAGCTCAGCCACCTCTCAAACCTTTGGCAGAGAGGAGACTTTGGGGAGTGTTGCACCAAGAGATGCCGTTCATCAGCACGGAGAGCTGTGTCAGCCTCCGGTCTCCATTCGGGGGTAGGGACTGCCTCCATCCCTCTGGAAGCTGCCAGCACCATCCCTCCTCCTGCCAGAAGGAGCATCAAGCCCTTAATTTTCCTCTGGATATCAGCCCTCCTCCCTCCTCTTTCCTTAGGCCTCCTCCAAAGACAGCAGCCATCGCTCACACATGCAGCTCCAAGGCTGGCTCTGAACTATTTAAAAGCACAGCAGGTATTTTAATTATTCACTTCAAGCGCGCCTTGCTTGCTAACGACTCTGTGAAGCTGTCATAGCCAGCGCAGGGTGGAGAAGAGCCCTGCCAGGCAGCTTCACATGGCCCAGCCTCGGGGCAAAGCTTGGGTCTGCAAAACACCCATGGTCAGGTGTGGTCACCGAGGGCAGAGGCGGCACAGGGACACTTGGGTGAGGAGCACCCTGGTAGATCTGCCTGGTCCCATGCACACTCACTTGCCCACCCAACCCATCATCCAACCGCCTGCCCAGCCCAACCTGTGGCCACCGTTACGGCACCTCGCATGCTCCAGGCCTGGAGTATTGGCCAAATGTTTTGCTGTTGCTGCGAGCTGCTGGGCCCCATGCTGGTAGATTAGTTCTCATAACATTTTAAGGGCACTGGAATTACCAAGATTCAAGGAAATAGAGGGGTACTTATACAGCACGGCTGAGCGGCTTCAGACGCAGACAATAGTGGGGATGGCATGATTCCTCGCTGCCTTGAGCTGTTCCCAGGGTTATACGCAAAGAGCTGCTTTGGAAATCAAGCCCTTGCCGCCCTGCAGCAATGTCTCCACTTGCTTCTTCCTTCCCAGTACCATCAAAAATATTTGCTGCAATATCTTGCGCTCTTCTGACCCACATCCCTCCCTGGGAACTGGCACTGGGGGCTCGAGGCAGAACAAGCTCATCTTTTGCAAGGGGAAATAGGTGCAGAAAGGAGGATGGTGTCCCACCTTCATGGCTGGAAGAAAGACAGCCTGTGTTAAAGGGAGCCAGGCTTGCACCAGTCTCGCAGAGGCTATTCTCAGCTCCAGAGCACAGGTGTGGGGCAGAGACAGGCATCCCACCTGCAGAAGGAATGGGGCTGTGGGATCCTCCATTTTGACCCCACTAAGTCTCAATTACATGTGAGCTTTCTTTTCTGGACCTTGGGATTTCGATCTGAGGTTGTTCCTTTCCCTTCGAGGTTGCTCTTGGTTATTTCTCTTATTTCTGATAATTATTAAGTGGCTCCTCTTCCCTGTCTTTGCTCACCATTGCCTCAGTGTAGATTTGGAGGATTTCCAAGAATATTCAGGATCTGCTTTCCCCCGCCTCTATGTGAGCAAGAGCCTCATCATGGGTAACCTTGAGCTTCAGGGCTCTTCTCTAGCAGTAACACCCCACAGGCAAAGCCCGTGAGCAGAGAGTGCCCCACAAAAGCACATGCCCTGGCTGCAGAGCTGGGGTCTTGAAGACTCCTGGACCATCAGAGCCAGCCCCTCTCTTTTTAAACTACATGTTTTTAAATGCTAATTTCCACCACATGCCCAATTCGAAGCTCTAATAATGAACAACTGCTTTCTTCCTTTCCTTCTGATTTCATATTCATGAGTCAGGGTTTCCTGGCACTAAACGTAAATGCTAAACGGAAATCGCTGCACAGTGACATGTCTGTGTAGCTTCACTGTCCATTTATTTGCCTTTTCAAAGAGCTGCTGTGTTAAGCAAACATCTCTGCCTGGATCCTATCTGGAGGAGTTTGTCTGGTACGGCATGGTGCCTGCCGGGGTGGGGGAAGCGACTCTGTGTGATGGTGTCTCACAGCTCTGTTTTTGCTTCAGGGTATTTCTTGTACAATAGTTCGAGCTCGGTGAATACCTCAACCTTTTCTTGAATATTTGCTTGAATCTTGGCAGGCTGCGTTCGGAGCTGACACAGCGAGGACTGAAGCAGGGAACTCCCAGAGAGAAACTCATCCATCGCTTCGGCTCGGACTCCACCGAGGGCTCCCGCAGGCAGCAATGGGCAGATGTCTTGGCAGAGGAGGCAAAGAGACACCTGTAACTTCACTGGGCAAATTATCTTTTCTGGCAACTAGAAAATTCACATACACATGCAAAAAAAAACATTTCAGGATTCATCCAAAGTTACTGCCCTCTCCCCAAAAAGAGGGACAAAAGCATCTTGAAAAAGGGAATGTTTTCTGTTAACCATAATGGTCAAAATGTTTCAGTATTTTCCTTGAAGACTATGCTTCCATGTTGAATTGAACTTTTTTACAAAGACAAGGGCAAAAAAATAAAAACAAAAATCGAAGGAATTAAATCTTCATATATTTCAAGGCGAACCAAGTTGATGTTCTCTGCAGAGCCACCAAAGGTGAGTAGTCTCTTCTCCTTCTAACTTGCCCAGGATGGAAACTTTAGACATACAAACTGGGACCCTGAAGTCGTCCCTCCAACAGTCGACCCTGCCCATGGAGCAACACATCTGCCCACCTCTGCTGGTGAACCGTGCTGTCCCATTGGAGACATCATCGTCCTCACCTATCTGCTCTGCAACCAAACAGGAACAGATATCACCCCCCTGGGAGCAAGGACAACCACCTGGGGCTGGAGTTGGGCTGTTCTTGCCTCTGCTCACTGTCTTCTGTTCATGGAAACACCAGCTGAAAGTGACTTTGCTCTAAGATGTGGGCTGGAAAGGGGAGCAGCTGATGTTCAAGTGCCCAGAGATGCTCTGCTGGTTTTGCTCCTGCAACGGTGGGCAGTGAGGAACTGCAATTGTGGCTATAGCAGCTCTTTGCTTGTCCAACATGAGAGGCTTTACCTCCTCTCAGCTGCCTCCACTGCGGCCTCCTTCTCCAGGGCTCCATGGATGCACTGCAACTCCTTACGGTCTTGTTACTCTATTGCCTTCTCCTTTCCTTCTGCAGTCATCCACTGCCTCTCCCTGTCTGCCTTTCCCCAAATGTTTTAACAAATGATCTCACTGAAAGGCAAAATTGAGGATGAGAGATGAATTTTAGACCATGAGAAATGAACTCTCAAACGTGAGTGTTTGCAACCGATCAGCTGAAGAGTTGTGCTCCTGCTCATGGAGGACATGCTGCGTGGCATGTGTTCAATCAAAGGAACCAATGGGGACCACATTTTGAATATTATCTACATCGAACAGACTCCTTGTGAGGAAATTATGCAGCAATATTTAATGGTGGCTATGATTCAGCAAGTAATAGAAAGAAATATTCCTCAAACCATCATCAACTTCTCATGGTTAACTCCCAGATGGGACTGAGGGTGAAAACCCTTTCATTAAAAAGCTATTCAGTTATGGTAAAACTGCCATATGTGTCTCACTGAAACAGAAGAAGTCTGATTGTCAAAAGTGACTTCAGCTTGAAAGCTGCAGGGAAATCAGAAAGCTACTTCGCATTTGAACAGGGGTTTTGAAATGTGTCTTTAGGGACCTGAAAGCATAGCTAGATCTCACACAGCAAGGTGTCTTACAGCTGGATGTCTAGGTTAAGGTAATTGTCTAGACTTCTTTTATCATCAGTGCACAGAGAGATACACACCAACCCCCAGAGAGTGATTCATTCTTCCTGTCTTAGACATCTATTTTTGGATGGGATGAATTACATTCTGGAGGTGTTGAACTTTCTCCACCGACTATGGAGGAGTCTAGATGATGAACTTAGCCTAGACACTTAACCTTTATATTGCTAAAATAGGCAGTGCTCTACTGGTGAGAGCAACCCAAGTTTGCCAACACCTACAGTGAGCAGAGACCCACGAAGCAGTGCTCTTCCACAGGCAGGATATGGACGAGGACAAAACCTCTCTCCTCATCGTAGGCACACACCGTGGTGATCACAAAACTTAACTGAGACCTGAGGTCCCTCTGGTGCCTGATCATCTCATCCAACTCTTTTCTGTCATGCAAAAGGTACAGATTACATGCAATCCCTTCCAAAGTGTAGCCTGGAAGTTGTAATTTTGCAGGAAAGCAGGGACTGCTCTTTCAGCTGAGTGTAGCCTTTCAAAAAGATCAAGCCTTTTACGGATCTTGGTCTTTCCTGAGATTAGCAATCCCAAGCATCCAAAAACCAACAATTTAGTCCTGAAAATTCAGCTCTATTCTTGCACCCGTCCTCTCAGTTTTGAGCAGCCATGCCTTGCAATTTTAAGGGTTTGCTTATAACCTTGAGAGCTATTTTGTATACAAAAGGCTCAATTTCTCAGTTTTGCTGTAGTCCAGAGTCAATGCTAATGACCCACACTGCAAAAATAATCCCACTGTCTTCTAGGGGGCTTCCAGAAGCCAATGAGATTATTATTTCCATGACTTCAGTGAGGGCCAATTTCAATCCTCTCAGAAAAGCAAGACCTCTACACCTCTCAGAGGCATCTCACCCAAACCTCTCCAGCTTCGACTCCTGCAATGCAACATGAGCCAGGTTATCTGCACAAAGTCTAGGACTGGAGATCCAGGAACTCTACAGAAAAAACAGACATTGCAACTTCAAAGATCAACATGAGAAAATCAAATAGAAATATGGAAATAAATGGTAGGAAAAGTTACCAGAGGAAGGCCAGACTGCCATCCATAAATAGCTTTCTAAAGGCAATCTTTGCAACTGGTTCAGAGCAAGGCAGCAAAATTACAAAAAGCATGTCAGGACACTTCTCCAAAGCCAACAAACACGCAGGAACAGTGGGAATAAAATTCATGAGGCTAAAGACAAAGATGGAGGATTTTTAACTACCCAGAGCTCTGCGCTTTAATTCACAAGGAAAAAGATTTGTGCTCTTTCCTGGGGCGTACTACTGCCAGAAGCAGAATGCGGTTGATGACAAAAAGTCGATGGCTGGAAGCCAAGAGGATCGTCAGGGGCCAGGGAAATGCCTTGGAGACTTCATTTCTCTATACCAATTGGCTTATGCCATTGTTTTTTCCTGACTCATCTGGAAAATCAAGATGGACCATAGTGATTTAAGGGGATGTTCACAGTGCTCATGGGAATGTGTTCAAGAGATGGTGGAGCAAGACCTTCAGTTCACGGTGCAATACCAAAAGTAATGTAGATGTGTGAACTGTGCAGCTATCTGTCTATCCAGGCACATACACACATGCATGACACACACACTTCTTGGAGCTTAGTGATATAAATTAGACTTCTCTGAATTGAACAGATTTACTTAATAGAATGACAGTCCAGCAGGACAGATACAGCACTAATGGCTTGGTTTCTCCTTTTCAGTTTTGTTTTTCTTTTTCTGCCTGCTTCAGCCATCGGGTGACCTAGGACAAGTTTCTCCAGCTGTGCCTCAATTTTCCTGAATTTAAAAACAGGCTAATGTAACTGTGAAGTGTTGGAGATCTCTGAAGGAAAGACACCGCATGAAAGATTTTTCTATTTTAAATCCTGAAAAGCGCTAGCCAAATGCTAGTTCTTAAATACAGCTGGTGAATATATAAGGAAAATTGATTTCTGCAGAAGACTACCTCATTTAACTGAAAAGTCAATAATCATCTTCCATACTAGCATTTAAATATTTGATCGAAAACATTCAGATAATGGTATATTTCTGGTTCGGAATGTTCACTGGAAAGCAGGGAAAACACAGCATTAGACTCAGTATTAAATACTATGTTGACAGAGAACACAAATGTCAGTATGACCATCTTAGAAAAGATATTTTAGAATATGTAAAATTAAATGACTCAGGATTACTCATGATGATATCTTACAAGAAGCAGCAAAAGCTCTTATTTCAGGAAAATTCTTGGAATTGCTATCAATGTAAAGAAAATATAGTTAGAAAAAAATTGCCTCCCTTGATAAAGAAATATACAGACTTCAGGCTCCAAAGATGAACACTGTAAACCAAAAGCAAGACAGAATACTAAAAAGTCTAACAGAAATCCCAATACATAATCAAGGGAAAAGGCAAAATCACAAATAAAAATGGCCAAAAGAGACTTCCATGAAAGGGGCAGTAAGATAAAACAGTTTGGCTTGCCTTCTTACAAGGGAGTTTATATATATGTACAAAAATATGGAAATTTTTCAGAACAAACGCAGAATTATTTTAATAAGAAGAGGTAGCTCAGTCAGGGAAAAGACAAAAACCAAAAAGCCCAACACCACAGCATTATACCAATGACCAAAGGGCTAAAACCAATTTAATTCCTGGCAAAGGCTGTGAACAGCTGGCTCTACAGTCAGACAGTCCTGGTCAGGCGTTACCTCACTTTCCACCAGAAAGTTGCATTTCAGCAAAACTGAAATTTCTCCTGATATGAATTAATTCTGGTAAAATCACATTTTTAAAAAATTAGAAATATTTTGATAAATCAAACATTTCCTTTCAAGACTTCAGGAGGATTTTTCATTTCTATTTTTATCACATAATAAAATCTTCAAATATTCATCCCAATGACATTAAAATTAACCTGAAATATATTTTAATATTAACTTTATATTCTATTCAGAATGTGAACAAATGTCAAAATCTTATAGTTTCCTGCAAGATACAAATTCTTCTGTCATCTCATTGCTAAGTTTTCAGGCTTTCCAGGCATTTATTCCAGAACTTGTACCAAAATGTAAGAAAAAGGCAGACTCTTGAAAACTGTGAGGTATGTTGTTGTTATTCTAATGTGAAACAAAGGGAAATCTATAAGCAAACATGTCTTCAGCCCACAGAATCAGACCAAAATATGAGCATCAGGACTGTAGTCTGCTAAACAACCTCAGCGCAGAGTCAACTGTGTTCACCCAACCTAAGTGAAGAAACAGGAATTTAAAAATACTTTTGGATACAGAAAAAAGCATCTGACTGTGTAGAGTGGCCATTCCATGTGAACCTTCCTTTTTTTGTCTCAGTTTGGTTTATATTTAGAAATGCTATAAATATCTTCTATTTAATCAAATGAAATAATGTTTTGATAAATGATTCACTCATTTAATCTCCCCAAAAGAAAGGCTGCAGATAAGACTGTCTGTTTTCACTGCATCTGTTCATCTGGCAAAAAAAAATAATTTCAATGGAAATGTTGCAAAACCCAACCCTTTCCACCCAGATGCTATATTTCCATATTTCTGATGCCATCCTTCCTGCAACCATTTCTTTAGATTTAGATGAATTAACTAGTGTAGAACAGATACCAGACTACAAAGTAAGTATTCAAAAAAGTAACAACTGCTTTTGATGATGACTTTGGAAGCTCAAAAGAAAAGCTGTAATCTCTTGTCCAGACACAAAAATAAACATTATGGATGGGTTTAATACACCTAAAAGTTTCATCCCATAAGGCACCTTTCATATAAGTTTCAGAACGAAACCGCAATCTAGAACAAAGTATACAGGTTTCAACTAGGTAGATAATGCAGCATTTGTACGAACTCATTTCTTCCTGGTTTCTACTCATTCTGTGGGTTACCTCTGCAACTATCCAAGATCTCTCTGGCACTTAGAAAAAAGTGTAACTATAACTTTACAGGGATTTTAATAATAAAATAATAAAAGCTATTAAGTCAAGTATAGTTCTTCACAACTATTTTTAGAGGAAACTAGTATTAAGACTCAAGTAGAAGTAATGGCCAGAAGAACAATAGACTGAAGTTAGGAACAATTTGTATTGAATTCAAACTGGAGACTCTTTCAGTCTCTGTAGATCTTTTTATGACCAAGTTTAAGGAATCAACCATCAAGAAAAATCTGTAGTAGAAGATGACACCATAAGATAACACCCTATTCCGTGCTGCCCTGCACCAAATTGAGTTAATCATACTGATACAAAACTTGTACAAAGTATAGAGCAAAAGAAAATTAACCCTTTTGATCTCAGGGAATGGGTAAAACATGCAAATAATATGATTTTCCACAATTATGATCCTCCTGTTTTCTCCTAAAGCACTTAGATTATTAGGAAAACAGCCTAGAAGATTACACAAAGTACTTAGGATTTGTATTGTAATAATGATTATATGGTGTAATCAGTGAGTAGGATTTTACCTATGATCTACTGAGCTGAAAAGACAGGTTCTAACTGCAGAAGTTTGATGGTAAATTTAGATTTCTAGAGCATGATGGCACACAGGAGAGCAAAAGAAAAAACTTTTGTTAGTATTTTTAGTATGACTTTTACAGCAACGAGTCCTAACTGCTGTCAAGATTTTTTATAGCCTTCACTTCAAGGAACAGATAATAAAAGACAAAAATCAGAAAAACAACTAAAATGAGTTACAATGAGAGGGTCCTTTTTGCCTATACCCCTTATCATGCAACTATGCAACAACAAAATCATATTGTACTTAAATGGATGAACATGAGAATTCTGCTCTCATCACACAAAAACTATAGGTAAAATACTTGCAAGGTCTGAATTTAAAAATAAGCCATCAAGATAAAATCACTTGCTTTTCAAATGGACAGGCAAAAATGGATTGATAAAACATGATCAAGTAGCTATTGCATGTAATTTGATGGCAAGTCTGTATAAAACTTAATATAGTGTCTATTGTGCTCTTCCAGATTACGGTCTTGATGTTACTGGCTCATGAGTAGCGCTGGAGAAACTGCAGTGAGGAAAGGAGCTTCCAACATGTAATTTGGTTTTGTCCTAAAATACAGACATATTGTCAGGAAATAGTAACTGTTACCAAAAATACTGCTGGAATGAAAAATGCTGGGTTCTTTCCACTGGAAATAATCTTAGGAGATGATACCAAAATAGCCGATGCTAAAGCACAAAGTCCCTGTAAGGAGAACATGCCCTGATTCAGCAAAACAGGTAAACATGTGCTTACGTTAAAGGAGTTCTCCCAGTTGAAATCACTCGTGTGTTACAATTTTNAGTTTGGAAGCTATGGCACCAAGTATGGAGAAAACAGAGACCTGAGAGTGTAATTCATCTGAAAAAAAAGCTGAAGAGATGTAAAACTCTGCAATACCTTTTTCCTGCACAACACACAGCAAGAGAGGAGTGGAGGAATGGATCATTTAAGATGGGATTGAAAAGACTTGTAGTCTGCTAGTTTGCAGAGTTGATAACCCATGGGATGCTTTTGGTCTTTGCCTTGTCCTGGTGCCTCCAGAGGGGACCAGTCCCTCCCTGGGCCCTTCTAGCTGTGGAAAAACCAAGCGTAGGGACAGAATTTAAGGAAGCAATTCCACTCCAACCCATGAGCATGTGTAGCCTTGACACTGTTTGAAGGTCCCACAGGTTGTGTCGTTCAGATCTAAGCTTCCACCAATGGCCTCCATGAGAAGATCGTAGATGGAGGCCAATGTGAGGTGCATAGCGACTCTCTCATGCCTTGAGGCAGCAGTTTGTGACCCTTCCTCACACAAAAGGAGAACTCATCCCACTATGAGTCTTAGATCCAGGGACAGGTCATTAAATATTTACTTCAGAATCTGGATTTTCATTTTCGGCTGTCTGATCTTTTCTTTTTTTCCTCTTTACTCATTCTTGAGCATTTAGTCTCATCCCACAGCTCCTGAGTAGATGTGTTAAAAATAAAATAACAACCAGGGGTGGGATTTTCCAAAGCACTCAGCATTGCCTGACTCTGTTCTCTTTGAAGTCAGCAGGAGTTTTATTATGAACTTCAATGGGAGCGGTTAAGCCAATGCTACACATTGTGAACGTGCATATTCATGAAGCAAGCAGCATTTGCTAATGGTACATGGATTCAAAGGGCTGATAAGATTTTAGTGAAAAAGCTACTTGAACAAAACCATTCCGTGAGCACCAGAACTATGAAATCCAACTTTCCTTGAGCTTGATCGACTTGGGCACCCAAGGTGTGCATGCTGATTGAAGTCCTTCCTGTGGGTGGGGTGCCGAGATCTGTGCTGTCTCCCAAATGGATTCACCGGCATCAGACAAAGGCTCAGCACAACATGGCAGGTTTTTCCTCCGTAGAAGTAGGGCATCTCTCTTCTACCTCCGCTCTCTTCTACCTCTCTGCTCAAACCTGGGGGGAACTTGCTATTTTTGAGATTGCTACCCTCTATCAAATTCAGCTGGAGTTGGATAATACACTTAAAAGTTGCTAGGCGCATACACACAGGTATGCACATGCTCCATGTGAGAATGAAATCCACATTTTTGCAGGAAGTCATGTTAAGGCCTCTCAGAATCAAGTTTTGAGGGAGTGAAAAAGATGGATTCAGAGCAGCTGATCAGCAAATAGCCTCAGATGGATAAACCATGATCCTCTGAGAATCTCAGCTACAGAGAAGGTGCTAAGAGAAGGGCAATCCTTGAGGAAAGAAGATGAAGACAAGAATATGGTCCTTGAGAGGACTTAGGAAAATGGCTGCTGAGATAAAAGTACTTTGCAGACAAGAAACTGCCATATATAAATGTGGCAAATTTGCTTAAAGTACTCAAAATGTCTGAAAAGCACAGCATTTTAAAGAGTGTAGAGTTTTTGAGGAATTGAGGTGCTGCACTTCTGGAAAGCCAGGCCATTTCCATTCTGGAAAGCCAAAGCATCTTTGGCTGCACAAAGAAAATGAAGGGAAGCGGCAACAATGACTGGTCCCTTTGGCATCAGGGCTAAAGCAGCGCAAGAGGAAGACAGAGAGAGTTGGATGTGGTTCCCAAACTCCTTTCATATGGGAATCCAGACTCCCAGGAACAAAGCCTGGCAACAGACCTTCCCTGCCAAGAGCAGCCCACTGCCAGCCCAGGTGCTCACATGCACTGTCACTGCCTTTGGCACCAGGGATGTCCAGAGAAGAGGATCAATTCTCTTTCCACCCCACAATTTCCACACCGCTGACAACTCAGAAAACAATTCAAGAGGGAATTCAAAGGATCTGTTGAAATTTCAACGAGGAAATCTGAGTGAGTGAGCATATGTAAATAGAAAGAATGAGTAGCACATAATTACATCAAATTGTTACTTAGCAAGGGAAGTAAATAACCCAAAATATGCAGAGCAAAAAATGGCAATGAATTAGAACTAATTACTTAAGGCTAATTAAAATAAGAATGGCTTGAATTGAAATATGTTAATAGCATTGAACCTGCCACCTACAAGGGAATTTAAATAAAAATGATAATGTTGCTTCAACCTTCACCTGATGGGGGTGGGAAGTTGGGATTTGGAGCTCATGGTTGCTTTGGGGGTATTGACCACAGCAATGCATTATTTATGATTACTCTTGGAATGGGCTGGAATTTTCTGGTAGGTGCAGGTCTCCTAGTCACAGCAGAAAGAGGTTTTCTTGGATAATGGATGTGGAGAAAATAGTGCAACGGACAAAACCTAAATCCCTCGAAGACGAATAGATCCTGAGGTACCTCTTCATGCTGGGAAGTGTTACGGTTGAAGAGAGTAAAAGAGAGGCAGAGAGATAATGAGATCACAAAGAAGGAAAGAGAAAGCAGGAATAAGAAAGACTGAGGGAGCAAGCAGGAATGAAATAGGAAGGGAGAGCCTAGAGCCATGACAAATCATCACCAGCTTCAATTACACGAGCCTGCTGGGCTATGAAATCTGCCAAAGGTCATTGGATTCCTGTCTTTGCAATTAAGAAACAAGCGGCTTCGCTGGTTCCACCCCACGGCCAGACTGTCTGGTGCAAATGTCTGGGGACCAGCGGCATCGCTCATGGCTATGGGTACCTGCACCAACAGCAGGGCACTAACAAGCTAGTCCAGAGAGCGTGGACAGCCCCATTTAGGAGATGAACGTGTCTGAGCCATGCACCAACTCCTAGCATTTAGCCAGCACGCACTGTGCCAGCAACTCGTGCCCTGCCAGAGAGCAGAGGGGAAACCTCAAGCAGCAGGAAAGCCTGGTTCAGCATCTTCTCGCCATACTGCAGCCATGCCACAGGGCCCAGCTTGTGCTTCACCACCACTCTGTGTAGGCTTATGCCCCAACCCATCCTCAGCTGTGACCACAGATCCCAGCAGACTTGGATCCATGCTGGGCACGGACTCACCCAGTTCAGTGGAGAAGTCCTGAACTCCCTCCTGCCCCAAGCAGTGAGTGCACCACGCTCTGGGGCTCAGCTCTCGGTGCTGAGCTGGGCGTGAAGCTCCCCGCTCCTCCGGGACCTGAGCTGTTAGTCGTGTTCACTGCCTCGCTCTCTCCAGTTCCCCTGGTTCACGCTGGCGGTGAAAACTTCTTATCTCTCCCCCGCCCTGGGATTCACATGAAAACCATGAGCCCCGTGTCCTGGCATGCTGCACGGACAGGGACCACAAAGGGGGTGGAGGGTGGGATATGGGAGCGATGCAGCAGCCTTTCCATTTTCACGCCAACTCCTGGGCTGGCTTTTGAGCCAACTGAACGGAAAGCTGGTGCCAGGCTTGCTGCCAGCTGATGAATCCAACTGGATTCATCTTGGAGCTGTGCATCTGAGAAAGCTCGTAGGCCCAAGCACGGCTGGCCTCTCCCCAGCGGGTATGGGATGCCGTGGAAGAGCAGCGGAGGTGCTGCAGTCAGAAAGGCCCTGCCCTGTCTGTAACAGCCTTCCCAGCACAGACCAGCCGCTGAGACTGGACTGCAAAAGCTGCTCAACAGCACCCAGTATGGACTGACTCCCTTCGTCCTACGTGGGCAACAGCAACAAGCCTTGGATTGACTGCCTGAACTACAGGCTGTGACCTACCCATGACCATCTCCTCGGAGCTCCATTTATACCGAACGCCAGCCAGGATGGGCGAGGAGGGACATAACCTTGGAAAACATCACTGTACTGAGCACCAGGGCCCTGCTTTGAGCATGCGGTATGCCCATACCAGGGAGGCTGTAATTTCTATTTCTATTTCTCCAACCTCCTGCAGAGAAAAAATTTACCTCTTAGAAAACCAGAGCTCGGACTCGATGCTCCTCCTGTGTATGGAGGAGCTGTGGTAGAGCAGGAACAGGTCCCTGTGAGCCCGCTGCCAAGGTCCCGACATCGCCGTCGCTGCCCTGCCTGACCCTCTGCCTTCCAGGGAGGGAAGCCCTGGCACCGGCGAGGATGCTGCTTCCGCAGACAGAAGCAGTCGGCTGAAAGACATTTCCTCTTTGTTTCTCTGCTCGGTGTAATGAATCCTACCTCCCACTCAGATCTGCTAAGAGGAGTTACTGTGAGTAATCCCCACTTCAGCATCTTCTGCTGTAATCGCAGAGAAATCACATTAGCTTTTTTTTCTAGGACAAGGAGAAATTCATCAAATTGCAATCCATGGAGAACACACGCAAGAGAGAGAAAGCCAACAACAACACACACGTACACTGCAAAAATCCCAAAGTTGACATTTACATTTCAAACACTTATAACAGCTAAACAAATAACAGTAATTATACTATTTGCATACTTTGTTAAATAATTGTTTGTTAGGTAAAGGGAGTCTGTATGTGTGTGTGTGTGTGTGCACGCGCGCGCAAGGAGCGGATGCTCAAAGCCTGGGGAGGCAGAACAGCTGCTTCTTCCCTTCCCATGGGCCCTGTTTGCTTCACAAAATGGTGACAAGTGACCCAAAGCACTGGCCAGGGTGTTGGGTGTGCTGATAGAGGGGACATGGAGGTACGGGGGCAGGAGGCCCTTGGCTCTGGAGGATGAGGATCACGAGATGTAATCACGCTGCCCGGCAGCCACATCACCTCCCCGAGCACACCAGCAAGCTTATTGCTCCAGACATGAGCACCAGCACCTGCCAAGGTGAAGCTCCTGTGCTCTGAGGATGAATTTAGGACTGCAGAAACGGGTCATACCAAGAAGAAGAGCCACAGAAAATAGCAGGTGGAGGCAGAAAAGCTGGATGGAGCCTTTTGGCAGCCCTCTGCGGGAAGGTCCCACCTTTGCAGCACCACGTGCTGAACACCCCTCTGACAACGATGCCTGACTCAGAGCCCACAAACTGTCTTGTGGCTGGCAATTTCCCCTTGCTCCTGCAAAAGCATATCAGCTTTTATCCCTTCCTGCTCAGTTCCTCGGGCAGACGGCTAATTGAAGGGTTTTTCTTTCATTTCTGGTACAGAAAGCCCAGTAAATGCCTTTTAATCTGCCCAGCTTTCCCCATGATTGGCTCTGTCTATTCCCTCACCACTCCTATCCTTTTTTTTTTTTAAGTAGACTTGAATGATGTGAACTGGTGGAGAAAGGAGAAGCCTTCTGCCTCTCCTCACATGGTCGGAAAAGGTGGAGCGGAGCCAGAGCCACCGCATCTTTTCACACCTGGCTGGAACCAGGTCAGGCAGCTAATGCATTTCTCGGGCACAGCAGCTACTTGTTGGAGACACACGAATGCTGCTCGGCTGTTCAAGTGCTGGAGGCTGGGAGAAGAAATTCCAGCGAGAGACATATGTGTCGGAAGGCAGAGAGGGATGCGGTGCCAGGAAAACGAAAAGCGATGCGCGCATGGAGAGCTCTGCTCCGTGCAACGGAGAGAGACACAGAACTAACAAAGGCTAGATGGCTCTGAAACCATCCCTCGTCGCCTCAGTTAAGACGGGAGATTTCATTAACTGTAAGAGCAAGTGCTCGTGCCCTTCTGATGGGTGAAATTCCACCTCCAGAGGTTAAAACTGCCCATGTAGGTCCATCAGCCTGCGAACAAAACTGTGCTAACTCCCCGTCCCCCATCCAGAGAGGTTTTTTTCCCCCAAGTAACAGCAGGAATATCACAGTCCCAAGGAGGAACCCAAACGTTCGCTGGCTGTGATCTGTGCACAGATCACGTTTTTAAGTGTTCAACTAAGGGCATCCCATGGGGCTGGGGAAGAGAAATGCTCCAAAACAACCGTTCTCTCCTCAGAACATTCTCACTGGAAACGTTTATATTTACCCTTCAGCTAAAACTTTTTCCTGATTTTTTTTTTCTTTAAGTTGAAAGAACATTTTCCAGTTCAACTCTAGTTCTTTCAAGTAAAAAGTAGAAATGGTTGGTTTTCTTTAATAACTCCTTCCTCCTTTCTCTCCCACTCTCCCATCCTGCTTTTTACTTATAGTTTAAAAAAAGGGAAATGAGGGAAGGAAAACTAACAAAATCAGAGAGAACTTTTTTCCATTAGTTTCAAATGACTTGAAACAACTTTTTTTTCTTTTTCTTTTTTTTTTTTAAAGTTTTATGAATTATTTTGAAGGATGCAAAAGCTTTATGCAAACCTTTCTATGTAGGTCAAAAAACCTTTTTCCCAGGATAAAAAAAAAAAAAAAAAAAAAGCCGAACCAAACAAAAACCCTTAATGTGTGTGAAACAATGTGGACCAGCTCTAAAAATAAGCCACCGTAGCGATGAAAGCTTTGCCCCAACTGACTGCGCCTTGGTGTCACCTTCTCCTGCCTCGAGCGCCCTGCGTTCTTCTCCTGCCTTTCCAGCCTGCAGCGTGCACAAGGCACACGACGTGTGCTACACACCCAGGGCTACGCTGCGGTCCACGATGATTTACGCTCACTTGGCACAAGTGCAAACACCTTCTCTCCGTGAATACATCCTCCACCATGCAATCCTGGTGCCCCTGCATCTCTTCACAAAGGCAGAACTCCAGGGCTTGGTGAGCAAGCTCAGTGTCCTACCCGCATGCTGATACATCACCCCTGGCTCGCAGAAAAGAAGGATCCTCTGTGCTAGATGCTGGTCAAATTTAGCCAGTCAAATGAGAGACGCTCATTACAAAAAGTAATGAGCAACTACGGCAATTTTTTTTTTAAGCTTTTTGATTAGGTAGACTTGCTGGGGAATGCTGCGCTTAGCATGAGATCACGTCCCCGTGAAGGTAGCAGCGGTTAGGGAGGAGATGGGCTGCCAGGGAGAGGGAGCCAGAGCTAAGAGCTCCTCGGGATGGCTGAGCGCTTCGCTGACTGAAGGGGAGCAGGATGCAGCCAGGCTTTGACGGCATCACCGTGTCTGTGCCTGCATGTTGGCTCGAGTCGGAGCTCTGGGATGCCGTCATCCCAGTTTGGTGCAGCAAGGGAGCCCGAGCTGACAAAAACACTGTAGCAGCTCCGGGAGCCGAGAGCAGATGTGCCTGCAGGTCACCACAGCAGCTCCAAGGCTGCAGAGAGCAGTGTCAGCCTCGAGCAGGGCTAAAAGGGTTGACCCCTACGCTCAGCTCCAGCACCATCACCTCAAGGGAGATTTGGCAATGTGAGCGGGGTCAAGGCAGGAGTCAGAGCTGTCCCCGCGGGGCACAGCACAGTGGGAGAGGCTGGCACGTGTCAGCCGGGGCAGGGCTGGGAGCCTCGGAAAGTAAGCTCGGTTTAGGACAAAAAGACAAAAAATGAGAGAGAAAAGAAGTGCAATTCCTGCCTCCCTTTAAAAAAAAAAAAAAAAAAAAAAGTTCATGGAAATGGACAAATTTTGCTTCAAAAGATATTTAACACTTCATCCCTTTTGAATACTTCATATAAAACACAAAGGCTTTAAACAAAAGGTCATTAAGAGATAAAGAATTGAAGCCCTTCTTGCAAGAATGAAAAAAAAAAGGCATCTTGACATTTTTAACAGGTTTTTTTTTTTCCTCTTTTCCAAAATGAAAATTAATCAACATTGATTTGATTTCACACACAAAAGCCCATTTCGTGGAAGTGGCATTTGCTGACAGAGAGCTGTTTCGACAAAAAAATTCCAGCCAGAGGAGCACGCAATACGCTACACACTATTAGGGTACATGAGCTGCAAGGACACCGGTCTCCAAGGGTTCATAATAAATCCCATCCTTTTTCTGGGTCAAGAAACTCATAGCTGTCTGGAGGTTATGCTAACACGCCAGGGTTTGGGGACTGATGTCGAGATCTGAGGAATTCCTGTTGCCTGGAATAGAAACAATGAAATTGTTCCAAGGCACCATTTATTCCCAGGTGCCTGCGAGCTGTCATTTCTGGGGAAGATGAACAATTTGAGAAGATCTAATATCTTCAGAAATAATTCAGGAAGACAGAATTCATTCAGCTCCCCAGGTGAATAATGAATGGGACTCGTGTGAGTCAGAGAAGGATGGAAGGGACCCAACCACCCGCTCTCCGCAAACCAGCTGAGCTTGTGCAGCCATGCAAGGGGCAAAGACAAAAGTTTTGAGCCGCTCTGCCTGGAGACCACACGTGGTCCACAGGGGCTGGGTGGGAGCAGTGAGGACCAAGGGATGCAGTCACACAGGCGATGCTACTAACAACGAGGTGCAGAGTACGGCCCCTTAGATATCTTCAAATAGTTGTGAGACACCCTGAATGTGCCAGAGCGTTCACCTGTGATGAAGGATCAGAGGTAGGATGGGGAAGGGATGGCATAGAAAGAAGCCACCAGCTTTCCAATGTAACATGATGACACATTAAGTCCAGGTACCAGAACCGGTCCTGCCCCCCTGTAGCACTGCCCTGGCTCTGTGCAGCATCCTGTCCTGGCTTGCGTTCACTTCCCTGCGTACCCCACTTTAAAGTGCCTTGGGTCCCTCTATCTATGTCAGGGAGCAGAGAAAATTGCAAGAGAAAAGCAAACAAATAAATGGGAAAAGCATAACAAAAACAGTGGCAAAGTGTTCCCACACCACTCTGTGCTTTCAAGTAAATGAGGCTAATTAACTAATTGCCTAAATTATTAGGGCTATTTTTACCCTTATATGAAGGCTTGGCATTATTTCCAGTTTCTTAAGACTCAGCGCTGAACTCTCAACTTATCAGAAAGTTAATGAAGCAAAGCCCCTGGAGTGGGGAGCCGGAGGGCAGAGCAGCTGCTGGGCCAGGACTGGGGTAGGGGCTCAGGTGGTTACCACTGCTGGGGGCAAGGAGCATCTGCGACAGAACAACCCCCGTTGATCAATGCTGTTGAACACAGAAGTTCAGTGGTGTTTGCTGAAATCTCACCTGCCCCTGAATCTGCCTCCCAGTGAAGGGTTTCTTCTATAACTAAGCATCCCCTCTGCTCCACTGGTTTCCCGCTGCAGCCAAGATGATAGAAGCTGATTTGGAGGAAGGGTTTCACACCCAGGCGAGAGAAGAAAACTGATGGCTAAGGGTGCGTCAACATGCCAGTCCTGGCAGTGACTGCAACTCTCACGGGCAGACACAGAGCAACCTTGGACAACCAGGCAGGAAGCAAGGACAGTGCATAACTCGGTATCGGCAGGAAAACCTTCTGGAAAATGGCTTTTTGGCTACCAGGGATGCGCTAGCAAGCTACTATCAACCCATCTAGGGGCAAGCTGGTAAATGTGGGGACTTTGGGTCTGCATCTGAAGGAGGATGGAGCTTGCTGGTGACCATTTTAACAGCTGGCTTGGGACCTGGCTGGGATTTTAATCCACAGAGCTTGCTAGCATCTACAGCACCGCTACTTCACACCCCAGCGCTGCCAGATCTGGTCTCTTGAACCAGCTATTAGCAAAGAAACACCCTCCCGGGGCCGTCTGGAGCCTCTGCTCCTCTCGGGGAAGCCGGAGGGCTCTGCAAGCACTGGCACCAGGCGCAGGGCTGCACACTCTGCGCCTGCCCCGGGAAACAACCCCTTTTCAAGCCTGGTTTCCCTGCTGCCGCCTTGGGAAGCAAGTTCAATCCTGCGTGTGCTGCTTCCAGAACTAATTGGGGTTTGCTGTGCTAGTGACGCCTGGTGTCTCCATGCTTACAAAATGGGCTGCAGCCAACTAACCAAAACATGTGTCCCCCTCTCCCAGCGGGGAGTTAAAAGCAATGTTGTTTCAGACAGAGCAGCTAGCAGGACTCTCTGGATGTATTTATTGAGAGGCACCTATTGCTCTTTCTCTAGGGACACCGGTCACCATAGACCAGTCAACGCTGCTTTGCACATCGGCCCTGAAAACCTCTGGAATGAGATATATTCTCTGCAAATAGGGAACTGATGTTACATGGCCTATACACCCAAAGTCACCCCTCCATCACATGCACACAAACACCTCCTTCCCAAATTATCCAGACCACCCTCCACAAAAGGAAAGCATTAACCCATCTGCTGTAACGCCGACCGGCCACGTGTACCATCCCAGGCACGCAGCCTCTGTTCAGGCAGGAACCCAACATAGCAGGAGCTCCCTCCTTCCACTTCAAGAAAATGCCATTTTCTCAGGTTTTGAGGGATTTTCTCCCAAAAGAAAACTAGATGTTTTCTCTTCAGCTAAATGCCAGCGTCTTAGCTCCCTGGTAGAAATTTCCATTAATTCCATTAAAATCCCGCAGTCATTCCTGCTGAAGCGCTACTCCCCTCAGGAGCAAGGAGACTGATAGACCTCCTTTTCTGTAATAAACCTCACTTATCAGCTGTAATGAGGTGACATTTCAAGCCTGGCTCTTCTCTCAACACACATACACAACAGTTTGGGGTGGTAAGTGTCTTCCAGGCATGTCATTGAGGAGAAGGGCAGGTGAAAGTCCCCTGTCCTTTGGATGCAGGAGTGAGGTCCCCTCTGAGTTATCTCCAAGATTATCTGCAACATTGGAACAGCCATGGCTTAGTGTGCTTGAGTCCTGGAGACTTCCCAGGATGGAGATCTCATGGCCTCACTGGCCACCTGTTCTGGTACTGCACCACGCTCTTAGCGCACATCTCTTTCCAAATGTCCAACCTGAACCTCCAAAGCTGCTTTTGTGCCCATTGCCCCTCATTAGGCTACCTGTTGGTATTGAGAGGAGTTGGGCTCTATCGTCTTTGCAAGCTCTCTCCAAGTAGCTATAGTTATTTGATGCTGCCCTTCAAACCTGGATCCTGCTGGCCATCAGGATGTCTTTGGATGCCCTGAAATGTTGGTCTGACACTGCCAGTGAAAGGAATACTGGCACCACATTAAACCATGAAGTGGCCAGTTTCTGCCTAGGCACTTGTCCCTTCAAAAGAGCTCCTTGGCCCTTCACAACTGTTTTGGTAAGATGAGTAAGATGATGAAGATGGACCAGAGGGCAACCACTGCTGTACTCAGCAATGCCTGAAGGACACCTCACAACTCAGCTAGCAAGGTAATATCTCTCATCGCAATCTTGTGATATCTTTCCTCTCAATCTGCAGACACTCTTCCCACACTCTGGCCATCTTGTTTGCTGAAGACCTGTCTTGTGTGGAGCTGGTCAGCTTTTGCTGTTGAAAAATACCATTTTTTGAGGTTTAGCTAGTCCAGAGTGGAATATCTGTTAGATCAGGCTCTCTTCTCTTAGAAAAGACAAATAATTTCTACTATTTTGCCAGTGGAACCCAGGGAGCCATTGTCCCAAAGTTTTGTAAATATAAAACGGAGATTATGGTCCCTGGAGTGATTAGGCAGGAAACTTCACCACTTTTCAAGGGCCTTCCTGTGTGTGAAATAGAAAGAACAATGCTGCCCTGTAGCTCCCTGTTTGCAATGTACTTAGAAATTCTTGAATACCTGGCACTAGACATGCTGTATTATCTCCTACCTCATCTCCTATGTCTAAAAGTGGTGGCCTGGCAAAGGGAATTATTCCAGATTTGTGCTGTCCAAAAAACAGCCTGGCAGGAAGATTTGCAGCTCACATCTCCCCACTGAGTGCCATCTCCTGCCCCACTGCTCAGTAACCCACTAGAGGTGACGGAACTTGTGCTCTCCATCCTGGGATTAGCAGACAACTCCAAACCAGGAACTGGCAGCCAGTAACTTGCTGCCTGCTGTTCTGGGACGAGCTCCGAGGGCTGCTCACTGCCTATTGCCATCATACTCAATGTTCCCCCCAAGACACCACCACCTCAACCACTACTGCAGAGAAACCACATGCCATGTCCAATGCTGCCCATTCCGCCCACACCTGGGGACCAGCAGGGAGACTGGGTGACACTGGTAGGGCCCAAGGGAGGTCGGTCCTTCTGCAATATTTGCCATGCAGGAGAATATCCTGGTTTCTTCATCCCTCCCATCTCCAAGCCCGTATTGCAATTGAGATGGAGAGGACTTTAGGACACTGATATTTCCTTACTGCCCTACAGCAGGTCCCACTGGAGCTGCAGGGAAAAAGGGAGGAAAAGTCTGGTTCCATTTACCAAACACCTCTTCCTAGTACAATTGCAATTCACATTCAATTTCCCAGTGTTGCCTCCTGCATATTTTATCCACTAACAAATCTGCATATATTTAAATACAATACAAAGCTGCAGACACCATCAAAAGAGGCTAAAGAGGAAAGGGCAGGAGAAGCTTGTCCTTTTTCTTTAGGCTTATGGAAGACACCACTCTGAGAGCTCGGAGAAGGGGCATTGCCTGGCAGGAGCTGTGCCAGACCCTTGCCTGAAAAAGCACTGCTTGGAGGGACAGACAGGAGGCACGGGAGGCTTCAGCAGTCGGGTCCAAGCATCCGAGATGCTCAGAGCAGGGACACCGGGGTAGAGCATTTAGTAATCTCAACCCATGGCAGCACCACCTGAGGAGAAGGATGTCAGCTCCAAACTTGCTACACGGCATCTCTCCAGAGAGAGGAAAAATCCCTTGGATAATGCAAAGGTTTCATGGGAATACCCCGCTGGTGAAAGAGGGCATTCCCCAGGAGGTCTCCGCACAGATGCGGGTATGTAACACAACCCTTTAAACACACACTCAACAAAGAAAAGCACAGTGTTGGATGATTAAATCCCCCATGTACCTGCAGGAAGTGGGGAATATATCTGCTCATCAGAGCTGTGAAACGTAGTCACCTGTTGCAGGAATTAATCCTTTTTTTTTTTTTTTTTACTAACACAGAGTGGCAGAGCTGTGCACACGGAAATCCTGTCTGAAATGAATCCCCGATAAAGAGGAAGCCAAGTTAAAAGGTGAGTTTTACTGCCTGCCAAGGCTCTAGGTTTTTAAAGGGTCTCTTGTAGAATTACTGTATTAGCAGACTATTATGGATGAGGATATCAAACTGCTATGCACAGCAAGAAAAAGCATGGAAGTTTTGAGATGGGAAAGAAACACATGGAAAAATGAGGCAGAAGAGGGCAAGAGAGGGGAGAAAGGAGAAGCAATGATGTGCAGAGGGGAGGGAGGGTAATAAATGATGGAGGAGATAGTGGAAGGGGGGTGAAGAAAAGAGCAATGAGCAGTAGGGTAAGGAGAAAAGAGAAAGATAAAAAGAGGAGGAGAAAGGGAAAGAAGAGATAAATGAGGGCAAAGACCAACTCATCATTTCGCAATTCCACCCCGGTGGAGAGGAAAATTGATGTCTGGAGCTTTTTTTACAGCCAACCTCCTGGGCACGGGACAAAAGACAAGTTATTACCCAACCCCAGGTCAGGCCTGTAGCTTGCCAACTACTTAGACACATTCAGAGAGCCCACGAGAGCTGTAAATCAAGGGGGCCAAAGAGATCGCAGAGAGGCTGGGACCAGGCACAGAGCAGCAGTGAGCTCAGAAAATGCAATATAATCACAGGAGAGGAGCGAGCGCAGGAGTGACACGGGCTGACGACGAGTGCCCAGCCCAAAAGGGCCTTGCTCATCTCTCCTTCACGCCATTCCTAAGGACAGCACTCCCCCAGAGTTGCAGTTCCCCCTGCACTTCCTCCTGATTTCTCTTCCTATTGATTTTCAGGCTCTGAATACCATTTATTTTTGCTTGCTTGATTCACTCATTCATTGAATAAAGGCATCATCACTATTATTATTATTATCCCCGTCATCGGGCTCCTCATCACACATTATATTATTTGCATTGCATAGCTGGAAGATTTCAGGTTGAGGCAGGAAATTTGTGCGAGTTGTTATTACTGCAATCAGATGAAGTGAGAATTGGATCAGTGAAGGCTGCCAGAGCGCAGCTCTCCCAGCAGGACACAGAGGCTCTGCCCAATCAGGGGAAGCTGCCTGGTTTTATTGCATGGGTCCCGCCAGCAATTTTGGACTTGCCTTTGGTGTCCCATCTCTCCCTCCCATCCCACCACCCAGCTCCACTGGCTGCCGGCAGAGAATAGGGAAACGCATCGGTACAGGAGGGCGAGGAATCAGAAAAGACTTGGCGAGATTGCACATTTTCTGCCTTGCTGATGGTATTTATTAGACAACAGAAAAATAGCTATTTTACCATCTGCCTTGTAAAAAAAAAAAAAAAATCCTCATTAAATTAATGGAATGTGCAGCTGCCGAACAGAGTGTTCCTCTCCCTGCCATCTCCCGAGCAGCCCAGCGCTCTTGCTGGAGCGGGGAATCGGGCTGCCAAAAGTAGCTGAGGCTAACCCGGGCTCATGCGATGGGAGAGGTCAGACAGATGGACAGACAGCCTCCCGCTCCTCCCAGCCCCGGGGTTCTGCTGCCACACACTTGCTCGATGTGTTATGGAGCAGAGGGCTCGTCCCCTTCCCACGTGCACCCCTGCAGGGTCTTGTGAAGGGAACTGGAGGAGTCTGCTCACCAAGCTGCAAATGCCTCATTTTGCCCAAGCAGAGCATGATTCAGGCTTCAGGTTGAGGAGATCAGAGTTGCCGAGCGCCCTATGTTGAGCATGGCAGGATCTGGGGGCAAGTAAAGGCCTAATTTCCATGCCTCCGCCATCTCAATCAATGTGAGCCAGTCAATCTATCGCTATCATCCACCTCTACATGTCAAAGTTTGATCTGGGTTGGTGCTTGCCCCGTGGAGGTGTTCAGCTGAGGTCGCAAAACCAGGAAAGCCTCAAGACTGGCTGACTTCATAGCTCAGAGGAGCTCCTACACGTAAGCCTTCATTTTGGCTGAGAACAGACCAAAAACCATGAACAAATCCTTTCTCAATCCCAGCAAGACAGAAGCACCATAAACCAAAGGTCCTAGATGATTTTAACGATGTTACCAATCCATTTCTACTTGGCAATGAACAACACTGAAGGGTTTTAAATGAACCTGTTCTTCTGAGAGCTAGTGGAGCACGAGGAGTGCTTGACGGAGGAGTGGTTGCCAACATCCCATATTACATGTGGCTTTGAGGAGCAGATCCACCAGTTTGCCAAGGTACTAGACGCCACAACGCACTGCCTTAGCTAATACTCATTGCCTCACCACCTCATCATGAGTAACACTTGAAAAAATGATGTCTAGGACTACTTTGGGTCCAACTGTTCTTCTAAGGAAATAAAACCCTTTGCTAGATGTCTCAGCACTGGTGATGTCTCATTAAATCCACGTCTAATCCTCACTTGCATTTTCTGCTCCTAACCCCTCTGCTAATGCTGAGGAGTTCCCAGTGCCTGCGCTGCTCCTCTAAAGGTGCAATCTCTCCTTTGTGGTCCTATCCTCCTCTTTCTAGGAGGCATTTCTATATAGATTTTTGACCTAGATGAGTTTTTACGTGTCTTTGGCAGGAAATTTGTCCCCTTCAATTTGCTCCTTTAGTAGTTACAAAGCAATTAGGGAAAGCTGACCTTGGGACACGGGTCCGGCTGCAGAGAAGTTGTTTCCATCATGCCTCTGGAGGAAGCAGGAGATTGCCTCTTGGATTTCAGCACGCAAAGGAAAGTTACAGGACCACAGCATGTTGAATCACTTCATGCCGAAATAAATACTGACATAATAAGCCCTAATACTGCCAAAGAAACTATTACAGTCAGTCACAAAAATAATCCACATTGAAAATCAGTGAAAATACCTCTCCTCAGTGGAATAACACGGCTCCAGAGGATCAGTTCCAGTCAAAGATGATAATTTCATGTTTACCCAACAGATGAGGGCAGCTCCAAAAGGCAAATATTCATTGCCAAAAAACTCTGCTTAAGCAAGATTTTGCCACCTCCCATCAAAGGGGGGTTTGTTTTTTTTTTTAAAAAAACCAATGAGCAAGAACAAAAGGGAAGACCATGAAAGGCAGAGATCAAATCAAAGTCCAGAAGGATGTCGTAGCTGTCTCTTACACCATTTACTTTCAGTCCTATCAATCCTTAATTAGCAGCAGTAAGGGCAGAATGCCAACCTGATTGCTTCACAAGCACAAATTTCCTGGTTCTCAGAGGTTAATGGCAAAATTTCTCCCAGCCTCTGCCTGCGTTGCTGCTGGTCTCAGGGATTTGTAGACAGAACAGCGTCTGCCAGTCACTGACTTTATCTGCAGCACCAGTCGGTTGTCTGTGCAGGGTTGTAGGTGTCTTTGCACGCGCGGATCCCAACCGTGCGGTGCGTACGCGCTGCCACGGCCAGTCTTGGTAGTGCCACTGTCTCAGAGGAACCCGTGAGACAGGGCCACGGGGCTGTGGAGCTTCCTCATGGAGGGGCTCACAGGGTTGTCTTAGAAAGCAAGTTAGCCAAAAAGCCATGGTAGAGTAGCAAAAACACAGGGACAGCCATATTTTTCCTTGAAAAAACACATTTGCTTTCTTAGAAAAAAATATCTGGCATCCATTTAAAAAAAAAAAAGACAAATTCTTTTAATTGAAACTTGTGGCCTGTCACAGGGAATTTTGATAAAAACATTGACATTTTGCAAAGTTGCCCTTGGACAAATCATAAGCATTGAAAGCTCTGAGACACAGCCACTGTGGAAGCACCTCTGCACGTCAGAGCGTTTGGGAAGGACATTCATCTTCCTGCAGTCAGGTGTGTTGGTAATTCTGTGAAGTTTCTCATGCATTTGTCCTTCCCGTATCCATGTGCGCGGTACCCAGCACGTGGGGCTGTGGCAGGCCTGGGAGAAGGCCAGGAGAAGGTCGCGTGGTTGCACATAGTTAGGAAAAACCACAGTGTGCACGTGGCAGCGCTGTGTTTGCACGGCTTTGGAGGCATGCAGGGCTGCAGATGGAGTTTAGAAAGCAGGTACTTTGTGCCTGTATGTATCTCGGCATTTGCACATACAGAGATGCGTCGCTTCACAAAGCCCAGGTCACGCTTTTACAGCTGTCTGGGGCGAGGGTTGCTGGCTGGGACAGCGAGAGGTGAAGCACGGCTCCCAGATTTCAGGTACCTCATTCATTCTGGGGTGATTTGCAGAGCCGCAGGTTGATGCGTCGCCCACGATTCTCTCTGACACCTCCAATGGTCAGGTCCTTGCGTAGAGGGACGCTCCCACCTCATGAGCCAGAAATGCTGGTGCTGAGGCTTTCTCCTACTTCTGAACATTTTGGGTTTT
>VXBL01006997.1:2611-28131 GCA_013400195.1 Aramus guarauna | reverse complement strand
TTTTTTTTTTTTTTTTTTTACACATCGCCTCTTGCTCGAGGTCTCAGCTGCAGACAGCAGCCCTTCCGCAGGCCCTGCTCACATCGACGCAGACCCCTGGCCAGCCCCAGTCATCGATGGAAGAAAATGAGAAGAGACAGTAAGTGAAGGACCTAATCCTCCAGGTCTGCCCTGGGGCTGATGCACAGGTGAGAAGTCATTGCTTTTCGATACCATGGGTCTCATCTCAGCATCATTTCCTGTCCCTCCATCCCCCCCCACTTCTCCCATGCGTATGGGAGCACTCTGTTCACACTAACAAATCTGAGCATCCCCAGATGATTAAAGGAAGCGCTGCCTTTTAAATTGCTCTGATTGGGGTTGATGGCTGTGTGGAGTTGGACACTTGGCTCTAATGATGTGTGAAAATCTCCCTGCTGTGACCAGTCCTTCCCAGCTGTGGAAAATAAGGAGAAAGCCGGAAGGGAAAAAAAAAAAAAAAAAAAGAAAAACAAACCTCCTCCAGTGAGAGTCCCAGATCAGACAGAGGTTTCTTACTCTGGACAGTCGCCCTGTGGCTCCGCTCACTGCCTGCGTGTGGCTGGGAGAGACAGTCCTGCTCCGCAGTGCCGATGGGGATGCACGTGTTTGCGGCACCAGTGGCTCTCTGCTCCGTGCTAGCAGATGAATCAGGGTCCTGCTCCGGCGCAGGTCGGTGTGACTGAAGCAGCCAAGCCGTGTTGGAAGCTCACTCACAGGCAGGAACGCCTGCAGGTACCATGGCAGGCTCCATCCTGGCTCTGGCTGGTCCCACCAATATTCCCACACTGGTGTTGGGAGGCAGGGATATTATCTAAGACCAAGGTGCTGCAGATGTGTGCTGGCTGCCACGGCACAGCCGTGCTGCTGGAGCATCGCTCAAGGCCACGAGTCCTCTGAATGAGACCCCACAGTGAGCTGGACAGGGGATCCATCCGGGGGGAGGCAGAGCATGGCCAACAGCCCCAGCCTGGGAGCAAAGCACGGTGGCTTCGCCACGATTCCCACAGGCACGTGAAGAAGGATCTAAGCAAGCAAACCACAACATCCCTGACACGCAGGGACCACTGGTTGATACCTCTTCAGGTTATTCTCCATCACTGTTGCTGACAGGGGACCAGCTGTCAGCCCTCTGCACAAAGGCGATGTGAACCCAGCCAGCCTGCTCGCTGCCTTCTTTCCCCACCACCTTCTCGTGTTGTTAAATTCCTAATGACACACGAATTCGAAGCAGATCTCGGCATGCACAGTCCCATCCTTCCCCTCCAGACAAGTTTGCTTTTTAGAGGCTCTCCTTGCTGAGATGTGCCGTTCTGCAGCAGAGGGGAATAGGCGGGTGGGCTCCGTAACGAAGGATGCGCTTCCTCACGCTCCGATGGGGCTAAACAGAGGCACGGGGGGAGGCCAGGCGCCGGCCGGAGGTGTCCTGAAGCGAGTGACCCTCAATGTGACATTGACGGCTCTTAATTCTTAAGCCTGCTTTGGAAGGATTTCAGCAGATCCTATTTAATCACTGCAGCCTCTTCATCTCCCCGTCTCAGGGTAACATTACACATTCTCCTCCGCCGGCTCTCTCCAAGAACTGACCACCCTCCTCTTCCTCCACGGGTCCCCGGCACAGGAAACACCACCAAGCCCTTTGCCAGCCGCACAGCACGGGGCTGCCGAAGCCGTAGCTGCCCTTGGCTTGTTTACTACTGCACAGCCCAAATAGCATTTGCTTAATTCCCGCTGTCCGCAGGAGGACTCTGTCTCTCGCTGAGGAAGGGCACGGCTTCCTGCAGGTGTGCTACCAACTCCCCGCAAGTGGGCTGTGCCACGCATAGCATTAAATATTTAAGCGCTTGTCAAAATGTTGTAACGATTTTTTTGCCTTGTTCCATTAGCTCTGTTTCCAAAGGCCACCACTGGAACTACTGAACATTTATTTCTATTGAATGCAGCTTAGAAGTTATGATCTGAGAAAGCGGGAGACAGGACAGTATGTTCTGCGGCGCCTGCTTTTCCCCACCACCGCTCAGCTGAGACGCATTGGCCTTTGAAATATCATTTTTATTCCTACCTTAGAAAAACTAAAATAAAGAGATTGATTCTTCTGCCTGCTTGATTTGCTTCTGCTGGCTAAATAAGGTACATAAATATCAGTCAGATGGCTTCCCCGTGTAAGTTTTGGGGCCGTCGGTTTAAACTCCTCGCGCAGTTCATGGTACCAGCTGCGTGAGACAGATTTCCTCCCCTGGTGCAAAATAAAGTATTATTACGGGATTTTCCTGTCGCTAGCAAGGTACGCGCACGAATCTTCCTCCCTCGCTGTCTGCGCATAAACGGCATCTTGTCATGCTAATACTACGAGCATCAGACAAAAAGCACTGAAGAAAGCCAAGGGAGACAGCAGTTGGGGCTGGGGGCAAAGCGTGGGCAGGGGACTCTGGCCCCACCTTTGCTTTAGGTTCATGGTATAAACGAGAAGCACAGAGCCAGAGGGAGTTGCATGGGGTGGGGGACAACTGCAGCTCCCAGGGACACGGGAGAGACGTCCGACGCGCCAGCCCTCGGCCCCGGGATCCCGTGCCAGGGCCACCACGGGGCTCAGCTCCCCACAAGCAAAACCCCAAGTTTGCACGAGGGAGCTGGGCTTGCTGCGGGCCCGGGAGCGCTGGTGGTCTCCACACTTCCCTGCTTTGGGGGAAACAAAGGGAAAGCTAAAGCATTCTTAAAGACTTCCCTGCATTTTAATTCCTCTTTATTTAAAGACATGTGGGAGCCCAAGAGTTCCAGCCCCGCTGTCTGTGCCTGGATTCTTCACAAAGTTGTAATCCCTACTAGTGACATCATGGGCCATTGCCATAGGGATTGTCACAAACTCAGTGCTGTGACTTCACCACCACAGGGATGGGCAGCAGGGGAGGCAGTGCTTCCTAAACACCAGTGTCTCCAGTAATTAGCAAACTGGCATGGAAAATGAGGATGAAACACAGGACAGGAACATAAAACCATTTTGAAAGTATGATCTATTGGAAAGTGTTCCCTCATGAGAAAGTGCCTCCTTAATGGATCCTGCACTCTTAAATAAACCACGAAAGGCAGAGAATAAAATAGAAATTATAGTGATTTGTTTTATTGGGCATTTCATTGAGTAATTAAGAGGCTAATTAGGAGAAGAAACATTAAAAGGCATTATGCTCAGACCTCATCTTGCTCTAAAGGAGCAAGCTATCGAATGTGCAGCATCATCCGATGTTTCCCTGTGCTAATGCGGCATTCCCCAGGGCAAAGGAGGCATGCATGGATGTGCCGCAGCACAAGGAGTCATATGTAGGATGGGAAGGGGTGAAAAAGCATCTCCCCCATGGCCTGGCAGGATGCCGGAGCTTTCCCAAGCAATGCAGGGTGGGAATTACGGGTTGCAGGGAGCAAACCTCACCTTCACAGCATCTCTTGGCACGTGGTGTCAGGCTTTGACGCTGGTGCATGGTGCATTTCAGTGGAGGGGAGGCTAAAGGGAAAAACGTAAACCAGCCCCGGCTGCAGAGGAGCTCTGGGGAAAGCTTGCCATGGGGAATTGTGTGCTGATGAAGCACCACAGCTGAGGTGTCTTTCCACAGACAAGGAAACCTTGGTGCTGGCCAACACATCCATGAAACAAAGACCTACTCAAGCAACGAGATCTGCAGCTCCTTTCTGACCCCCAGCACATCTCGCTCCACCCCATTTACCCACTGGCATGGCCACGCTCTGACACAGATGTCAGGCCACCAGGTCCCACCATGGGTTTCCTCTGCAGCTTACATGCTGGTGACCCCAATGCTCCTACGGGGCCACGTCCTAAGAGGCCCCAGGTGCAAGCCAGCCCCAGCAAGAGCAATCTGTCCACTGCAAGTCCCAAGTCATTGCTCAGGGAGAAAACACAAGTGCGGCAATGGGGAAATGCAAACTGGAGTGACGGACGCCATGAAAAGAAAGGGCTTCACTGACTGCAGTGAGTGCCACTGGACGTGCATTTATAAACACCGAGACCATGGATAGGCTAATTCACATTATTACCCCAAACCTCTTGCTTAAAAGTAGAACAAGCAACCCAGATAAATGAGAACCCCCAACCTGCAACGTGGCAGTTGCAAAGAACTAAGTAGTTCGTAGGTCCTTGCTTGCTCCAGGACATCACATCACCTTACAGGAGAAGGCTGGCTTGTTTTAAACCAGCCTCTGTGGCTGGAAATCCCTTTTTTCTCCCTAGGGAGATGGATGTGATGGCTATAATCCAGGTGCCATGCTGGGCCAGCGCTTCAGGGACATGGGCTTGTCAGAGCTGAGCCCAAAGTGTCAGACAAAGCCATGGTCAGCAAGTCACCAGCCCTCCCCTTCCCTGTCCTGGGAACCACTGCTCCCCTCAGGAGGGGCAATGCCTATCCTCTTCAAAGCAAAGTAAAACTGGCTTTTTGGCTTGTTGCTGGCCCGCCCAGGCACGAGAGCACCTTATTGGGAGACTCAAGTGCTCAGGACAGCCCTAAAAAACCAAGGCTCCTGTTTGAAGTACATGGATTGAGGCTGGAGTAAGAAAGCCCAGGAGGAGTGGCTAGCTCTGCTCCGACACTGAAAAGGCTGCTCAGCACCAGCAGCCAGAGCAGCTTCATCCTGCTCAGCCCTTCGTGCAATCCCTAAGAAGCCGCTACGGCGTTGGGGAAGCGGCAATTTCCTACGCTGTGTTGGACTTGACCCGGGAGGGGGTAATTGCAGAGCACGTGCTGCGTTTCCAACGCTGCTGCAGGGAGGAGAGCAGAGCAGAGCTGCCTCGCGCCCGGCTGCAGGAGCACCCAGTGCTACTCCAACCCTGTTATCATCGAGAGGAGCTGGACAATTAACTTCCACAGGAGCAGATTAAGACCAACAGCAAATGCAGGACAAAACACCACCACGAACCACCTCTGCACGGTCAGGCAGAGCAGATAGAGCCTGCAGAGCCCAGAGCTGCTTGGGTGCAGAGCGGGTCCCAGGCAGATGACTTATCTGTGGCATGAGACGAGTTTAGAGAATCACTTCTAAAGTTTCCCTCTTGCAAACACCTTATTCCTCCCCTCCAGTCAATGTAACAAGCAGGTTAGTGCAATGCAAATGGGGAACAGAGGATAAAACAATATACCAGCCCATACCTGAAGGTGCATCCTTCCTTTCTCACCAAGCAGCGGGGAGGACGTTGCTGTCTTTCGGTAATTTTCCAACATCCTGTGTTGCAGGTAGATTTATGCACTGATCATAGTTGAGCTGTTAATAAAAAAGTGCAAAGAAAAGGATATGAAGGGGTACCTTTACTATGTAGGGCTGCTTTTCTTCTAGCTTTGCATTATCATGACTTTCTCTTTTTTTTAAATCTTTTTTCTATGATTGACCATGTTTGGGGTTCAAAGCTTTAAAAATAAATTGTGGATCTTCTTTCATCTACTGTGTGTGAGAGAGTCAGAACCATTACATGGCTTAAGTGGATACTTTGAGAGGGACCCTGGACTGAGTACTTACTACTTTCACTGGGAGCCGGTGGGATGAAGCTAATTTGCAAATAACGTTACATGCTGGTTTTACTTGAACTCAAGGGAAAAGGCTGCAGTGGCTACTTGTCATTCTTTGTGAGAAATTGAACAAAATGGAAATTGAGCTCACTAGTACAAAAAAAAAATATATATATATATAAATCCGCAGCAGACTAATTTCTCCCGCACCAGGGGAACGTCCCAGGACTGCAACGAAGCCGTGCCTCAGCACGTTGTGGTACCGCTCCTGGGCACTGAGGGCAAACAGACCGGCCGTCCTCTTCCTGAGAGCAGATTTTTAACTCTGAGAGCTGTGAGCATTTCTCCAGCTCAACTTGAGCCACCTCTTCTTACGCAGTTCAAAAGACAACTTTCCCCTTTAGCATCACAAATGCCTTTCCCCAGGAGGAGGGAGCTCTGATATCTGCAGCGCTGCATCTTTACAGCGAATTGCCTATCGATGACTTTGTGGCTGATATATACAATGAGAAGCAGAGGAGCTAATATAATGTAATTTTCCATGTTTACTGCATTATTACAGTGGTTGAATCTGCTGATTAGTTCCTATTTTTCTTGCCATCTCTTCCTGAGCATCCCTTTTATTTTTGCCCTGCTTATCTGCATACAGAGTCATTTATCCGTATGGCTGGTGTAACGGCAAGCAGGGCCAAAGCTATCATTTCTCGTCCCTTTCAAATTTAATCTTGCAGACCTCAATCTTTGTGATACCACTATTATTTTGTCCATATCTGATCTAACGGGAACCAACCATTATTTTTGCCTTAAAAAAAAAAAAAGAAAAATGGAAAAAACTAATCCAAGCAAAAGATAATGATGGCTGTGGCACTAATGATCCTTGGCATCTCTCCTTGCAATGAATCCGGTGCTAAAACAGAGACCGTTTGTTTCTCTTCGCTCTCCAACTGCAAGACTGACCTCTCATGCACAGGCAGCTCCCCACCAACAAACAACATTGCCCTGATCTCCCAGGGGATTTATTTCACTGCCAACTCTCTCAGCAGCCCTTCTTATTGTCCTAATTTATTTACCCAAATTGTGGAAAAACAACTCAAGTGGAGCCGGACACTCTCCAACAACACGACTGCAACTGGTTTCTTCAGTTTTGTTCCCCTACAAGCTAGGAAAGTCTCTTCCTCCAACAGTTATTAATTGAAAAGGGGAAGTTTTCCTACAATACGAACAATACCAGAAAGTTCTCTTCGTGACTGTTCCTTGAAGATCATTGCAAGACATTTTGCCCCCCAGCTTCCTCAGTGCTCCCCACCTCCCAGCTCTGAGCAGACCATCACCCCGGCTGGAGACCATCCACTGAAGCATCGAGCCAAGCTGTTCTGCACGAGCCAACCACATCAGGGATTCACTTGGGAGAGGTGAGGAGATGAATTGAGGAATCTCTCTTCTCCCTTCTCCTGCACCCCAAATAGCCAGAGGTTTTTTCAAGCAGCGAATGTGCCCACCCAACCTCCTCAGTGCACATCCACAATTTGCACCATCACTCTGTGGTTTCTCCCTACGCCACGCTCTTCACCTCTGCCTGCAGCCCAGAGACTTTCACGTGCCCTCCCCTTCCCCCTAGAAATATTGTAAATAAATCACGGGGCCACATTTGGCTCTTGGTCTGCAAAGCAAATAGAGACTTGGAGCTGCTTCAAAGGCACACGGCACTGGGGGGTACAGCATCCTGCCTGTCCCCTGCACCAGGATTTACACAGATGAGACTTGCAGAAATCAGACTGAGCTCCCCCACACCCTCTGCCGAACAGGCCTGATTTGGGGAACCCTTGGTTCACGTCGACATGGAGCTCCCAACTGCATCACTGTGGGAACTTGAGCATTTCTTGGTCTAGATACAACACAGCATGTATTATATTTATTATTAAAGAAAGATTAAACATCATAAAGAGTATTATTAATTTTAAAGCTACTAACAATCATCAGTCCCTCACTTCACCCTGCAAGCCTGAGAGCTATAATGAAAGAGCAAATTCCAGCTCAGAGCATCTTTAATAGAGGCTACCGCGATCCAGAGCCAACTCCACAGGTCAGGACCACAGGCATTTTCCACTACTAGTGAGGATCCTCAAAGGTCTTCTAATGTGAACAATCATAAAAAAGAGCCATAAATGGCAGAAAAATAACTCTCCATTAGCCTTGTCTTTGGAAAGAAGGACTTGCACCAACCTCCCAGCTTTGCAACAGCAAGTTGTCTTCTCATATCCCAGTCTGCCCCCATATCCTCACCCCAAAAGCCCAGGTTTGCAGTGACCTGCGTCACAGCAGTCATTACGTGATGATAACTCATTTTAGCACCAAGGGATAGTCCACGTTTCCAGAAGTGTTCCTTGCCCTCTTCCTCCTTGGAAAAACGCAGCTCTTTACAGTCTCACAGGAGCGTGCGCCAAACAAAAGTCACAACAGACCCTTCACAAATGATTTTTCACGGGATAGGACCGTCCCTGTGATCAGAAAACACTCATCTTGCCTCCCAAAAGCAGCATCTGCTCCCATCAGAGGTGCTCCATCAGCACCAGGAGGGACACTTCTGCCCTGAATCCTCCAGCATCTCAGCAGGACAAGCTGAACGGGCAGCCACCAACCCCAGCAGAAAATCAGCGCGTCAGAAGGGCACGTGTGCAAGTACAAAGCATCATTTGCATGCCAGCAGTAACATTTTCCTGCCAGCTCTGGCACATCAACATGGGTAGTGAATCACATCTCCTTTGTATTTCACTTGCAGGAACAGGGAGAAAGAGGTATTTTACAGAGGAGAGTCACAAAGAGCCCCTCCTTGCAAAATATGCTATTTTTGGTACTGTGGAAAAGAGAGGGAGGCCCAAGAGACTGGGGGAGCCGCTGAAACCCAGAGAGGAATCTGGCGGAAGAGCCTGGAGCATAATTCAGATATCAGTGACCAAGCTCCATGTCTGAAGACAGCACCAGGCTCAGGACCGAGATCTGTGCTTCAGCACACATCTGCCCACTCACCTGCCCACCAACGCTGCCGTGAGCCACGCCAACACGAGATGCTGTAGAGCAAAAAGGTGACAAGGAGCACTTTGTTTGCTTATCTAGATCTCTCCTAAGCACGCAAAGACCTGGCTCCTCATCCAAGTACTAATTCTCACCCTCTTTCAGCTCAGTTTTTCGCAGCTTTTCTACAAATCCAGAATACATTAGAGCGAACAGCACAATGTTTAGCGAGAAAATCGTATGCTACATTTCTGCTTGGCATGATTTTGAAATGGTTAAGCTGTTAAGCCCTGAAAGGGAAGTTTTAAGAATACAGTGAAAAAAAAGAAGCCAAAAATGAAAATAAACCAACAGTGGCAAAATTAGAGCATGACATAAAGGAACCGTTTGGATGGATACCTTCTTCCAGGGAAATGGTGCATGCTTGCTGCTGCTTTCCAATGTCAGGATCTCTGCGGTTGCGTAGCACTTGGACTTTCATTACATCAACAGGGAAAATAATAAATCAAAAGTCAACTCTGGCACATAAGAGTGGGAGAAAGTTTTCCTAAGCTGGGATCAAACCTCTTACAAGCTTCTCTAAACCACAGCCACATTGTCCCTGAGGCTCCCTTTGCCCATCTGTCTCCTCCCCAGCAAGGGGGATGCTATCAGGGCAGGAAGGCGTTGCTGGACACACGCACAAGCACTTGTGTAAGGACTGGCAATGGTCCGGGGTGAGGAGAGGCCATGGCAAGTACCCTAGAAGTGCTCATGTATCCACATTTTCCAGACAAAACCTTCCAAAGAGACGCAAATCCCACCCCAGTCTGTGGCTCACCTTCATATGACACAACCCCAGTGATGCTGGTCCGTCTAAGGATAGTCAGGTTCTGCCTAGGACGGTCGGGGGACAGAGAGGGCTCCCACCTTCACCCCAAACAACTTGCTTTGCACAACACAGTGACAGCTGTGCAGCCCCCACGTCACTCAGAGATCCCTCCCGAATTATACATTGCTTTGCTGCTGTGCAAACTGACTTGGTGACTTTACTTACGCAGCCAGTTACTGGACTGAAGGTCACAGCTCCAGTCGCAACCATTTTACATTGATTTTTATCATAAAATGTGATACAATTCTGGATCAAAAGACCTCCCAGAATCCATACATGTGACAGCAGCCCACTACAGCTGTGACACAAAGCATTAAGGTAATGACAGTGCCAGTAGCATTCATAACCTGCTACTTTTATGTCCACCCAACCCAGTGCAGCTGAGAGACGAGGGCTCTTTTCCTCCCACTCCAGCCTCTCCTGGATCACTGTGAAGTGTTTGATATTCAAAGAGTTCTTGCAAGAGAGCTCACTCTCTCCCGGGAGGGTTTGGATCAGAGGCATCAGGTTAGGTCACCTACAAAGGTAATGGTGGGAAAAACTTGTTCCCCAGCACATTCACATCTGTGCACATCTCTGCAGAGGTCAAGCATGCTCCTGATAAGGGCATCTCCTGTCCAGTTCTAGATATTGGCCCAGCTTCAGATCGGCACGATAAAGATGACAAATAAGCAGCCAGACACAGCCTTTTCCGCCACCCCCTAAAACTTCTCCAGCTCAGGTCCTGCCCTGCCTTTCTGAAGTGCCAGAGGATCTTGCATTGTGTTCACATAGTCACAGGAAGAAACCCATGACCTGTACCCCCAAATAACTTTGCTCCCCCAGGGAGGTGGGGACCGGAGCAGCCAGCCCATCGAAACATCTCCCAGGAAGGATGTAGATAAGACTTGCCCAGACAAAGTCAACACCAACCTGATACACCACTGGCAAAAGTCCTGCTTCAAGGGGGAAACTGAACTGAGGACTCCCAGAGGTCCCTTGTGCCAGCATTTCTCAGTCCCACCTTGTGATCTCCCCTCCTGGATTCACCCTCCTCCACAATCTTGAAATCACAATTCCGCTGAAAAGCTCTCTGTCGTTGTAAGTGGAGAATCTCATATCTGAAGCATTGACAAAACCCTGGGATTTAGTTTTTATTGCAAAACCAAAGCCCCTTCCGTCCGTGGCCCTTCCCTAGTGACAAACAGCATCTCTGTAGCTGTCGATTACTCCTGAACCGCAGCAGAGTTATGAACAGGTTGCAAGATGGGGTAGAGCACACAGTGACCTGCAGAGGACTTGGGCTGAGAAAACAGCACGATAAATACTTACTTTATTGTAAGTCAAGGGGCAGCATTTCCACTGATAACATTCTCACAAGGGGGAAAATTTCACTCCACACTGGCGTTTCTATTGCAAATTGCTTCCACAGTGCAGTCTCAAGGAGCCCTTGCTCCTCATCGCTCGGGGAGGAAGGCGCTCAGCCATCCCCAGCCTCCACCGAGGACACAGCCTGGCAGGACACAGCCTGGCAGCCTTATCCCAGAGCACTATTTCTACGTCAGGCAGGGGGAATAACTCCCCCAGATAAGGCGGGTAGCAGCCAGTGCTGCTCATGGTCAGGGATGCACCCAGCCTCCAGCGATGGGGGCTTCAAGTCACCTCTTGCTATTTCAACCTTCCTCCATCCCATTTCCAAGCGAGCTAGTGGGATTCATGGGAGGCTGGAGCTGGATCTTTAGCTGTCGTACAGCTCACAGAATAATACCCAAACAAGCACACACCTTCTCTCATCTCAAGTATCATGTTATCAAGTGCTGAGTCTCTTTAAAGAAATTACTGTGCAAGTGTCCCTACTGCAGTACAGCAAAAAAAAATGAACACAGCCTGAAAATAAATCAGTATCTATGGAGGAGGTCTCCTGCCCATAGGCACTTCAGGGAGAATATGGGTATTTCTGCACACTGGCAGCCTGGTGACTCTCGATGCAATACATGACTTCATAACAAAAGATGCTGAGAAGGTGCCGGAGGAAGAGAGGAAACTGTTTTTCCCTTCCTTTTGATTTACACATGCTTCTGCTGGCACTGGCTCCTGGACATGTATTTCTCCATGCTCAGCTACTGCTGAGCATGATAATATAGAAGCACAGACCCAGGCATTCGCTGTCTGTGGGATCCACCGTAGATCAGCAACACGATGAGGAAAAAGCTTATTTGCATTGCCGTCATTTGGTATTTGCAGCAGGATGCCAAGAGCACAGAACGGCCACAGTAAAAAGCATCTGATTTAACCTCCGCACCACACCTTCCTGAATGCATTACCCATCACGGACCTGGTGCCAAATCCTCCCTACCAGCCCTCCGTGCCATCCCATGAGGGAAAGGCAACCCATAGCACCTCTGAACTGCCCAGAGCGTGTGGCCAGGGCAAGGTCACAGCACCCAGCGCTGTCCCCAGCGTGAGGAAAGTTCCTGTGACACCACTCAATCCACCACAGTCCGAAGCAGCCCTTTGGCTCTTCTCAAATGCCTCAAGTGTTCAGCCATGGAGCTAGGAAACACCAGGAGAGCCCAGAAGACAAGCAGTTGCGTTATCACGCCTTCATCATCAGGAATACGAGCACACAACTCAACACGAGTGTCCTCCATTGGCTTCAAGGGCACCAACGCATTGAAATTCCCAGCTGACTCAGGGCTCTCATTTGCACTTTCATCACAGCCACGGCCAAGAGCTCTGTGAAGGCTTTCCTAGCAAACCCAGGGGTTCCTCCAAGACTGGCAGCATTGGTTTTCATCTGTGCAGTGCTTTGTGGATGCTCCTGGAGCAGAGCATGGGAGAGCGATGGAGGGATTTTAGCTATTTATGAAGAGTAGTTTATATGCTTTAAATGTAAAGAAAGAGACGATCTTGCTCAGAACAAGGGCTCTTTTCCTTTTTTTTTTTTTTCTAAATTGCTTCCCTCATCATTAGTACTTCTTGCCACAGTGAAAAACCAGGCAATTCCATCATGTTACCTTGAACATACCATGGCAGACAGCTAATGCTATCGGTCATAAATCATGTCCCTTTCAATCTCCATTATATAGGAAGAGCAAATTTATTATGATGCATGTGTCATTACACACCAATGCCTTTCCATTATCATATAACTGGATACCCCCAAGGTTCATAATTTGCAGTATAATAGTAATTTTTAAAGAACCATTGGTAATCAATAGCACTCAGCATCCCTGTCTGGATCATTTGCAAAACAAATAACACCACTGATCTCAAACAACTTTACAGGAGGGATATTTAATCCTCATGAACTGCATTATATGATGGATAAGCGAGGAATCCTAGCCTATGTATCATGTATTTTCCTTGGATTAAATATCACTTCAATCAATGTTGCTACCAGCTGTACAATGCTGCCTGTGTTTGCGCTAAGTAATGCTGAAGTATTGTCTTACAAATAGACATTAGCTACGTGCCGGGCACCAGAACCACACGGGAGCTCCGTGGGGTGCAAGGAGGGGGGCAAGGCGGAGGGTGAGCTAGCCGACGCGATGCCGCATGGGGAGCGCACAGCAGCGGGCAAAGTTGGGGGCACAGAGGGCTGCCAGGGTCCCCACGAACAGGGCACTGCTGCACCGAGAGGTCGTAGCAGACATTTAGCACTACCACAACCGCTGTCCACGGGTGGGTGAGCGGTGCTCAGCCCCGTGCTCGCGCAGCCCAAGCCCTGGGGGGCTGAGCCCACCAGAGGTGATGCTCCCTCCTGGGGTGGGTTTGCTCTGCAGAGCTCACCGAGGCACGACCTGTCCTTGTTACCAGAATACCCAGCATAGCCTCCACACCAAAAATCAGATCACTGGCGGGAGGAGGTGCTGTTTTCAGCCCCTTGTCAATACAGAGCTTGGGTTTAACCAAGTTACTACCTATAACTCTACAAAAGTGCTAGGTAGCATTATTTAATAAGAGGTTCAGCTGTCTGCCTCATTAGCTAACAGACAGACCTTAAAGACAACAAACAGAGGCTCGATCTACTTAGTGCTTTTCCTTTTTCTTCAGCATGTACCGCCCGAGGCTGTGATTGGGAAGGTAGCTTTGTCCCGACCGCCTCTGCCCGGGCTGCGGTCAGCCTGTCTCAAGTCCATCCACATCCCAGGCTGTGATGTGTAAAAGCTTTAATGCAGCTTTTACACATAAAAATTGAGACAGAAGCAGCTGAGCCAGCAGGACCCCGTGCAACCAGTGCATGGAGAAGCACTCAGGGGGACAGAACCGACCCAGGGGCTGATGCATCCCCACGTGTACCTGCCTGTCCTGCAGCCCCCGAGACAAACCAGCCGGCATCCAGCTCCGGGCTCCCTAACAAACATCTCCAGAGTCACATTAAAGACAGCCACAGTGCCTGCGCTTCAGCAACCACACTATAAGGGAGCCTGAATTACCTGTTGCATGGCCAAGAGGTGGCCAGCACCTGCATCTTTCCTTACAGACGGCTTTCCGAGGCATGAAATCCACATTTAAATTTTTTACGTGGGTTTCTGCCTCTTTGGAGCTCTCCGGCAGAGCCGTATCTTGCTACTTGCAGCTGGAGACACCTTTAGCAAAATCTTCAGCTCCTACTGATGTGGAAAAATTCATGCATTTCTCTCCTCGTGTAAGCATGGGTCTGGCATTCACAGCACTTCCCAGTGATAAGCCCCAAATCACTAATCACTAGAAACCCCACACTTTGGTAAGGGCAGAGAGAGTCAGGATTAAAAAAAAAAACCCCACACCCCCCACCCTTGGACCCTAACTAAACACTTTAGCTGCTGGAGATTACAGAAACCTATTTAGCAATATCAGAGAGCATTTTCTGCAGCGGAAACATCTTCAGCCTGGCTATAGGAAGCCAGGTAAATTAAATATTTTGGGAGGAAGAAGCCCCAAGAGTTTTTCTTGTTTGGGCTCATTTTTAGAGACAAATGCATTCTAGAAATGGGATTAACTGGGGCATCCTGGCACCCCTTCATGCTCAGTGGCACCTCGACTGGGCTGCCCCAAGGAAAATGCCATTAAAGAAAATAAAGCTATTTTTAAAGCTAGAAGGACAAATTCTCCTCCCAGTTACACCAGTGACCTCGTGACTCTCCACAAGGTTGGGAGGCACAGCTCTGATTTGGGGCTATTTTGAGCATCATCCAGAGTCACCAGGCACCCAGCAGGCAGAAAGCACAGAGGAGCAGGATGAGGCCCTCACCTCCAGACAGTCAGACCCAACCTGTTAAGACACCAATAATTTTCACCAACTAGAGGATAAAACAAATCCCCTGTTTAAATAAAACACTTTAAAGAAACCCCACCACCACCAGCCTGGTGCTGGAGGAGGCACAGCCGCTTCCCCCCACATAAGCACGGACCCGAGCAGGGCTGGCACCCCTGCTGCCGTCCCTGCTCAAGCATTATACACGCGCATCTAGTACAAACTTGTTCAGGGCTCTTCCACAGATGAAATATTTAAATGGTTTATACATTACTATCCCTTTTAATTTAAATAAGATGGAATTGCTATCAACTGACTTGGGCTGACTTGCTTTCCCCACCACTTTTTTTTTTTTAAATCTTCCACCTGCAGTTTCATCAGGCTGTCATCCAGCAAGATCTCAGAGCTTCATGAGCACAATCCATGCTGGTAAATGGATTGAGACCTCTAGGAAAGCTCAGATGCTGCACAGTGATGAGGAAGCACCGTTTGTTCTCTTGAGTGAGCATCTGGGCTATGGCGTGACTGAAGGGAGATCACGTACCAAAAGGGATGCAGAGCCTGGACTTTCCCATCTGCATTTGCCTGGCTTGGATGAGCACCACCTGCCTTGCCACCCACCCCAACCTGTTTGCGTCCCCTTTTTTGGGAGCTGCTGCTCTCACCCCCAAGGCAGCAGCTGCATTTTAGCTGCTGGTGATACCAGGAAAAGCAAGACCTGGGGCAAGCTCTGGAAGACAACACATAACCAACATGCAATTCTTTGCCAGTGCATTCAGACACAACCCAAAACCTCTGAGAGCATCAGGCTGGGAGGAACGTCCCAGCTCACATGGTCCAGGGAAGAGCCTACCATGATGCCCGGGCTTTCACCCCACTGCCATGCCCAGCTCCCAAGCACCTCAGGAGGCTGCACGCATGCACCAACTCCGTTAGTAAACTTGATGGACAATGAATGATCAAAGCAACCAGCAATTCTACACAAATTCACCTCCGTGTTCTCAGCCCAGAGGCCAGGGGACCCAACACTGCTGCCCGTGGTGCAAGGGGAGAGAGGACACATCTGTGGGGAGGGAGGGAAGATCTCTCCCTTGGGCTGCAGAAGCCTAAAGATGGAAAACGCTTACAGCTGTGTATGCATCCATATGCATAAGAGAACAGGCCCCGATCCAGCACACGCTTACGTCAATCTGCCGTCACCAAGATTTAGGAGAACATTTAAAATTAACCAAAAATTTCCTTGCGCTGCAAAACTAAGGACAAAGAAAGGAAATAAGTCTCGTGGTTAGAGCAGAAGCAGGTGTCAGAGGATTTGGTCCCAGCACAGGCTCCAGCACCGACACCCCAGATAACCCTGGGCATGTCACTTCACCTCGGGTTTACCCGCTGAAGGCAGCTGCCAGCTCTCCAGGCGTGATTCCCCTTACAACTATAAGGGGCTCTCACATGGTCACAGAAAGCCTGTCCAGCTTTGAAGACTATTTCCTATCTGGTCCCCACAGCCAGCTCTTTACGTGCTGTTTGCAGAAGAGGAGGTCACCTGTAACTCAGCAACTCCAAGGAATGCCGCAAGCCCTGGCTCCAAGGAGCTGCTGATAATCTAAACCACAGTAGAAAGTCAGGATTCACAATAATACTTCAGATTTTGCCTGCTGAAAATAAAGACAAGAGCATTTCAAAATAAATGGGGAGAAAAACAAGATCAATAAGTGAAGCACACATTTCCCAACCCAGCCTAATGAAAATGAAATGTATTACTCTGTTCACCATCACAAATAAGAGCTCCAGTGCAAAAGAGAGTGTGTTATCCTAAGGGCTATACAACAAGATACTGGTTTATGGCTGGTTTTTTAGTAAGATAGGGACTGGAAAGGAAAAAAAAAAATCAGAACCGCAACTAGTAATTCCTCATTGAGAGGGGAAAAAAGTGTCATGCAGAAAGTTTGGGGCTTTTTCTCAAAGCCAGCGTGGAATTAGAGAAGCTACAACTTGAGTTCACAGCTGGAAAGCATTCTACTACAGAAGACTTCTCTGCAAAGCCATTAGTGAAGCTCAAGATTAACACACTGACCCATACAGTAAACATAACAAGCTTCTCTGAACTTTGTTGGGGTGGTGATGTTCACTTCGCTTGTAAGCGTAACAGTTGGACTCAATCTTAAGGTTCTTTTCCAACCTAAATGACTCCATCACTTCTTGAGGAGCTTTAAGAATTGCATCCCACAAATTTATTTCCCCTTTTTTCTTTAAACATGAAGCAGTTATACAAACTCCACAGCCTGATTTCTGCTCCATTGTGAATTGGGACAGCTGCTGAAACATGTTGATTTATTGAAGTTTTCCTTTCACTCCTCTGCGGTAAATGTTCTCCAGGAGCAGTTGCATTATTCCTGTTCCCACGCTTTGGCATTTCCCTAGACAAGGTAAGCAGGAGCCAGGCCAAGTGAGCAACACAGGGTGGGCTCAGCTGGGTGTCCATCCCCACCCAGCCTGTTTGCACCCCGCAGTTTCAGTCCTACCTGCCTGCAGAGCCGCTCAATCCCATTCCCACCTCAGTGTCCTGCTCTGCTGCAGTTTGCAAAGTACAGCCTTTTCCCAGCACAGGCCAGGTCCCCGCAGTCTCTAGGGACAGAGGCTCAAACCCAGACAGCATAAAAGTTCAATGGTGCCATAAAGCACAAGAGATAGGTTTGACCTCCTGGATTTTAAACAGAAAGCCACTTCCAGCAGCTCTCCATCCCCTTGGGCCACACACCAGACCTTGCAATTCGCTGCTCCGCACGCCCTTCCCAGGAGAAGGCAGCTGAAGTGACATTACTGCAGTGCCTCCCTCCATCCCCAGGAGTTAATCGGCTCGGTGACACCAAGTCACGTCCCCCATCCCGCGGCCCCGGTGGGCACCCCACTCACACTCACTACGTCAGCCCACAGCGTTTGTACCTGCTGCGCCCTGAGCAGGGGCGGAACCAGCACGAGGGTTATGGGCTTCGTTTCCAAGCCACATCCTGGGGCAAGAGTACAGCAGAAATAGGTACTTTCACACCTCAAATCAGGTGTTCTATACTTTTATTTTTTTAAATCATTGCCTTTTTTTGCATTGCTTTAACAGCTGTACTCTTTTTGCACTCAGAGCTCAGAAGGGAGGGTGGGAGATGCCCCGTCAGTGCTGCTCCACACACCCCTGCTTTTACTCAAGCAGGGCCAGGCACAAACTTCACAGCACAGCGATGAAAAGAAACTACCTCAAATCCTCAACTGTCCCAGGCTTTTTCCTCATGATCAGACTGGCCAGCTGCCCAGCCTGGAGAGGGAAGAGTTAATTAATGTCACAAGATGAGTGCTTGGGCCATGCAATTACCAACTCCTGCTAGAATACCTTGGTGAACTGCCGGCATTAATGGAACCAGCACTGAGCTGAAGTCAAGACATTTATCCTTTGACAATGCTCTATTGCAACAACTTTATTTTGATGATACTGGATGATTAATGCTTACAGCCGCTGTCATTTCCTCTGATAGATTTTGGGGCTGTGGAGTGACATTTGCTCAATGCACCGTTCTTGAAAAGCTGCACTCATCGTAGCGTAGAAGAGAAAGATGCTCTGTGCATCCAGCCATTGGCAACCAGGCTCTCTGCAAGCTGCGGGTGGCCAGGAAAGTTACTCTGCGGAGTACGGGGATGCTTACAGAAAAGCCTTGCCTGGTAAAGGCTGCAGGGCAAGAGGAAGGTGTGTTAAACAGCCAGCATTGTAAGACATGGCAAGAGTTTGTCTCATCCAGTGGAAAGAGAAGAGGCTGTTGGTTACAAACGTCACAGCCAAGAGCTGTAGCAGACTCTGCTGTTTTGCCACAAACACACTGGAAGATCAGATCCCGAGCTGAGACTCTCCCAGCACTGAGTTGCAGCCGTACCAAGCTCTCACAGCTGCTCTTGGAGCCAAAAAGCATCCAAAAATCAGATCAATCCATAAAACAAGATGCAAAAAAGTGTCTTAACCATATAATTCACTAATGAAAAAAAAAGACAAACCAATCCTTGGAAACCTTAAACTTAACCTCTATGCTTCCAAGTTCTCCCCACCTGTAACACGAGAACAAGAATCATCCACCTCACCCAGTGGCTGCTGCAAGGTTTTCCTAATCAATCCGCTCATTAATTCATGCAAAGCATTAGACAGACAGCAGATGGATGGCTTTACACAATAGTCTTTTCTACAGTGAAATATTTCTACTTAATTCTCCGCCAGCAGCTGCCTGCCCACTCCCATCTCACCGGCACCGAGTGGTCCAGGCTCATGCACGGACACCCACGAGGTCTCCCCTAGACCCAACCAGCACCTGGGGCCACCAGGGATTCCCTGGCTGGAGACAACCTTTTCACAAGGCTTCTTACAGATTTGATTTTCATCTTGTCATATTTAAAAAGCTGTCTCAGGAGCGTAATGATTTTAAATTCACTCAACCACCGCAGTCAATCAATGGAGCAGCGGCGGCTGCTAGTGCCTCGCTAGCAGGTGGTGATGAATGGGGCTTTCGAGGCTGCATCGCTCGCCTCCGAGCAAGAGGAGAGCGTAGGCAGAGGGTGGGGAAGAGAAGCAAAGCCAGAAACAAGAATTAAAAAAAAAGGGAAGAAATGGAGGGGGGGGAGGGGGTAGGAAAGCCCAACCTGCTCACTGCAAACTTGGGGCAAGCGTTCGTCCACTCCAGGAAGGCACAGCTTGGAGGGAGCAGTCTTGGCTTGCGTTAGTCTCCCTGATCTGTTATCATCCTGTATCTTCGATAAACCAGCTAACACTTGTATTACAAATAAGCGTAACCCCAAACCTGGCTCATGCAGAGGACCAGAGCCCCAGCCACCAGCCTCCGCCTTGCACACGTGTCCCTGACCCAGCTTTCCTCTCCAGGAGCTGAAGAGCAGCTCTCGAGAGCACGTCTTCCCTCAGGACAAAGCGATAAAGGGCAGTGTTGAAGGCATTATCCCTCAACTCCTCCCATGCAAAAGCAGACAGACACAAGTCCCACCGGATGACGCACAGCACCCCGTGCCTCCCCATCGCCGAGCAGCTTCGGGTGCCAGCAGCAGAGCGGAGCAGCCCTGTGTGCTCACAGCCACCCCAGAGACCAGAGGGACAGGGAGCACCAGTCCCTGTAACTACCAGGAGTTTCCTGGAAGGTAAAAAAAGCCCCACAATTAAATACATGGGGAAAAAAAAAAAAACCAAAAAACAAAAAAACCAACCCTGCTCGGGGGAGCCCAAAGGGCCTAATCCTGCTCCAGCATGCTGCCAATCGCCCTGCTCTACCAAGCAAGGATGCTGCTCAGCATTTGAAAGAAGCCACTTTACATCTGGGCTCTTTTTCTCCCTCTTTCTCCAATTACAGGGTCAGGTCAGTGCTGTGCAGCCTGTGAGCATAAAAATATTCATCATATGGAAAACTTGGATTACCAAGAAGCTGCAGTTCGTGGCATGAGCATCACAGCTGGGTGTTGCGAGTCTCACAAAGCAGAGAGGGGAAAGAATCAAAAAATGAAACCCACCACACCAGCAAAATAAAAATAAGAGGCAGTAAAAGTAAATTAATGATGTTGCTCCAATTTGAGCAAACACTAATTAAGAATGTGTAATTGAATTAATGCATTATTTAGAAACCCCAGCAAATCCTGAGCGGGGATATAAATACATTACAGGGTTCCTTTGACATCTCATCTCTCTCGCTCCTCACCACCTGCAATTTATTGTAATGTAAATAAATCTGGAGATTCTAGTGACATCCTCGTCACTCACCATTGTTTCACACTTACCCCATATATATCTATACCCCCTCCTCTCAATTCCACATACCCAAGTGCTCCATATGGGGCAGTGATGACCATTCGATAAGGCAAAGCTGTGCAATAAATTGGCTCAGCTCATCAACCACTTTCCCTCCCAGTAGTCACAGGTCTGGGTCTAATTTGTTTAGAGCCTGGAAAAACATCAAATACCTCATTGAAGAGCAAATCCATCTTCTAGAAATACAGTTTTTCTACGGATTCAAGCGTTGGTTTCTTCCACATTACACTGGGAAAGGCCCTGCACAAGCAGGATCTAAGCCTGGCCCAGAATAGGTCAAGAAACCAGTATCATCACACCCTGGAAATCCAGGGAAACAGCATCTCAGGAAAAAGGGGAACGTAAAAAAAAAAGAAGTGTCAGACCCCCAAAGGTTTTGCAGCAGATGGTTGTACCTGTGAAAGGTCCTGAGGTATTGCATTTGCAGCTGGGACAGTTTAGTAGTGCTTTGGGTGTTTAGCAAGAGGCTTTACATACATTATTCTTCCCTCCTTCCGAGCCCTTTGCAGCAAGGCTTACAGCTCTTACTACACCTGCATTTCTAGGAAGAGATACAAATACATCAAAAGGAAAGAAAAATATCCAGTGAAATTGTTTAAAACTGCTAAAGACACTTGTAAGGAAAGCAGCATGAGAAAATAACACGGGCAAATTCAAGTTCACACACACATATAGCTCTAGGAAAGGGAAAAAAAGAAGCAGCATTAAAGCATCTTGTACTTTGGTATAAACATATACTGTAGCAAAATATGCATGCTGTTTATAAAACATATTGGAAGACTTTTCCCTAAAAGATGCCATATAAAGTATAAAATTTTATTATCTCTGCCTGTCCATTTTACAAAGATATACGCAAACAAGTTGCCAAATCTGCCTGCAGTTTAACTCCATTAAATCCAATGAATGAGTTTGGCCCACAAAAAACTCTGCACTTACTGTAATAAAGCTAAAAGCTGATAGCAGCTGATACAGTAAAACACATGCATTTCCATACACTTATTCCTGCTGATTTAAAAACACGAGCAAACTACAGAGATTGCCCTTGTCCAGCTCCTAAAGAAATGCAGAAATGGGGGAGAAAAAACTGAAACCTCACAGTTTTCCTCTCCAGTTCCCCCCAGGCTCAAAGGAAAGAGGGACAGGGGAAAGCCAGCGGGGTTGCGTCCATTTGACTTTTCCCACCAAGAGCCCTGAATGCATACGGCGTGCGTGTTTGAACAAAACACCTGATGGTTTGGTCCTCAAGTTGGGCAGCACCCCACCCAGCAGGAAGGGGGTCACTGGTCTGGACCCCATCCTGGGACACCCCCTTCTCCCCCACTGGTCCCCAGAGAGAGGAACATGCTCAGGCTCCCTGAGGGAGGGGATGCTCTGCTCCCCGAGGCAGCTGGCCACAGTTTTGTTTGCAGGGGGCTCTCCTCACAGTCAGCAGTTCCCCAGCCACTGGGTCATCTTGAATTATACCTTGAACCCTACATCGCATGGGGGACCATGCCAGGTGGTACAGAGCCTGGACCCAAATGACAGAGTCTCAGCCTCCCCTCATTGATAAGGGTTTTTTTTTTCCCCCCCAACACACACAGCTTTTTCTCATGCTGCTGTCATAACCCCACCAACTCCCATCTCCAGCTCCCTGACACAGGCTGATACACACCCTGAATGCCACCTCCTCCAGACCTCCTGCCCCAGCTCCTCATGGTGCACAGAGGCTCCAGGTCCCCCTCACCTGGAGGTAACTCTCACAGCTCCTTTCTTAGATATTTATAACTATTACAAGGATGTCTCAGGGACCCAGACAACCCTTGTGCTAGGGGCTGTACATACATTCCCCACTCCAGCAACCAAACTACACCTCATGCATCATTTCATACTCTTCTTCCTCTTTCTCTGCACCGAGCCCCTACCACCCTGGCTGTCACCACTCTCCTGGGGTTGTAGCAGACATAGGACCAAGGCTCAGGGTCTCCACTCCAGCTCCTTCACCCCAAGGTCCCCACATCCCTGCTGCTTTCACAGCTCTGCCTCCTTCCTCACCCCCAGTTTGGGACCATGCACGGCTCCATAGCTGTCCCACTGAACCCCACACAGGTCCCCTCCTCCCCACCAGCCTCCTCTGGGCCCAATTTGCTGCTGACCATCACACCTCCATCCCCCCACACCCAGCCACAGTGCTTTCCTACCATCAGGCTCTGGGTTCACAACACCAAAAGAAGCCACCAGCCATACCAGATCACACAAAACACTGCTCAAGGCTGCACTCCCAACTCAAAGCCCCCTGCAACCCCTGCAGTAGCTTCCCCTCTCCCCCACACTTCACCTCAAAGCCTTGTGATGTCTCCACCAGCTGCCTCCCCACACCCCCATCACACAGAGCTCAGAAAGGCACAGCCTACCTGCAGCAAGCCCCCAGCCCCACATCTTCTCCTCTAGAGGCTCCTCACTGCCCTGCAGCAGCTCCTTCTTAAGTCCCTCTGCTCCACCAGCCTTCCCAGTGCCCTTTGCTGAGAAACCATGTAATCCCTGGCTTTTGCTACACCTGGAGTTAACACCAATTCACAGCCAAGTGCCAGCAGCTGGGATGCTGCGGGCACTGCTGCGCTGATGTGGATTTTCTCGGCGTAAAATCCCAGCCCTGGAGCAGCTGGCAGGGAACCTCCACCCGGACCAGCATGGCTGGGGTGCGCCTGGCTGCTGCTTTCTGTGTCCCTCTGGGACACAGGGCTTCACTGATGTAACCCGCTTGCTTGCTCCCAGCACGTGCACGGGGAAAATAAATATTGGAAAAAAATTGCCTGAGGATGGGGTTGAGACTCTACAACAGGCGGGACAGCACTGGGTTCTCCAGGGCACGGACTGCGTGTCCTGTCCCTGTCGCAGCTTCTCCAACCTCAGTGCTACATCCAGAGCTTGACTCGGAAATCTCCGAAGCACTGGCCACGTCCTTCTGTTTGCATGCGTTGTGCAATCCTATATTTAGCATATGATGGGAGAACCGAAATAAATAATCCATAGCTCATAATAATAAACCTTGTACCTCAAACAAGCCAAAAGCCTGACCTTTCATAGTTAAGTTGTCCTGGTGAGAGGTTGGATCTTGTGTTTTCTGATCATCAAACAGAAAAGCATTAGCCAGACAGGGAGAACAAGCTCTTATCTAGACCTGATTTCTCTCCCCTCCAGGGGATCCTGTAGGATATTTCAGTTCTCTCTAGCTCGCTGTATGACGCTTCCCTCCCCCAGTTGCTTGAAATCAGCCAAATTCACAATCTAATCTGGCCAGGAGTCAAAGGGGAGAAAAATCAAGTCCTAATGCAGTGACTACTTTGAATGGGGAATTGAAGCCAATCAGAAAGGCATTATTGATCCCTGCTCAGAGCACCTCGGTCAGGGAGGGGAAAGTCGCGGGCAGCCGCAGAGCTGCCCACCGCAGCCGGCCGGTGCTGCCCTGCCAGGCCTGCAGCTTTCCCCGGGCTCGCTCGGCCTGGGAGCCGGCACAGGGAGGGAGCCGGCCCCATCCCTGCCTGCGCGTGCAGGTAGGGAGAGCGCACAGCACCCCTGCGCTGGCACCGGAGAGCGCCCACGGCATGCACTAGCCCACAGCGTGCACTAGCCCACGTGTGTGCAAGAGCACGACCCATGTGCTACCTACCGTGGTGTGTTTGTGTGCAAACATTTCTAGCGTGCACTGCTTTGGAGTGAACCCATCTGCGAGAGCAAGGCTGCTACATCAAATGGTGTGTGCGTGCATGTGTGCACAGCAAGGGCTACGTGCATTTAAGCAGTGTTAGTGCAGGGCAGCTCTGCGCAAGAGCCAAAGCACAGGCTGCAGGGCAGGGAAGGGGTTGTGCAAGTGTATGCATGTGTGTACCTGTTCCCCTCAGCTGCCCGCCGGCGTGACCCGCAAGCACAATCCCTGCAGCAGGCAGGGGAAGGCAGCAGGGTGGCTCACCCCAGGCAGCGGGGCAGGTGCGGCAGAGGACAGGGAGCAGCCGGACAGCGCTGGGCTCAGCTCTGGGCATCCCTGGGTGAGATCCGGACGCTTTGGCCCACGTTAGCACTGGCTATACGTTCCTCTGCCTTATGTAACCGCAGCAGGGACGGAGCATCGAAGGGGGGACAGAGATGGGGAGGGGGAGAGGAGCTCCCCACTGAACCCCTGCCAAAGCAAAGCGGGCCGGAGCAGAAGCTGGGTGCCCCGGTAGGGTAAATCTGGACGCCAGGCCGAGGCAGTTGCATTGCCACCGGCTGGGCTGGGCCCGGCTCGGGGCTGCCCCGGTGCAGGGCTGGTCCGGCCGCCGGTGCCGGTCCCCGCCGGGGAGCTGCCGCCCCGCTCGGCAGGGCCAGGGCACGGCTCCCGCCGCGGCGGACAACACCGAGCACAGCCCGGCCGAGCCGGCTGCCTCCCTGCCCGGTGGGGGCTGCCCCGGAGAAGGGGCTCAGCCCGGAGTCCCCCCGGACCAGCGGGACGCGGGGCGGCAGTACCGCGGGGGGAGTCCTGGGAAGTTTAGGGAATCCCACATTTTGCAAGGAGGCATGAATAGCTCTAGGAAAGGGAAAAAAAAAAAAATTAAAAAAAATTTAAAAAAAATAAAAAAAATAAAAAAAAATAAAAAAACACAAACCCACGCGGGGTCCCGATAGCTCCTGTCCCCCCACTCGGGCTGTGCCCCCCCAGCCTGCCAGCCCGGGCACCGCGGGGCCGTGCGGCCACCGGCATCTCCTTACCTGCCGGCGTCACGTCTGCTGCTGCCTGCCCTGCTTCGGCTCTTCCTCCTCTCCTCCTTCCTCCTCCTCTCTCCCTCTCCCTGCTGCTTGGGGCTCTTTATGGAGATTCATTCATTCATGCCTTCCCATCGGTCCCTCAGCGTTTCCCTGCCTCCCGGAGGCAGAGCGTGTGACGCCTCGCCCCTTTCCAGCCACTTTCTGCTGTCACAGAGCGGCGCTGCCCCAGCCCGGAGCGGCGGCCGGGCTGGGACACGCGTGGGCAGCGCCGGTCCGTGGGAGCGTCCCCCAGCGCGAGGTGGGGTGGGCGGGCGTGGGCACGGAACGGACCCGCCCTGGGGG
>VXBL01006993.1:0-11344 GCA_013400195.1 Aramus guarauna | reverse complement strand
TCATTCATGGGGGCCTCTTGGTGCTTTTTCCTGACTTCCTCTTTGTTTGGATCCATCACTCCTGAGATGGAGGAGGTGACCCTTGAATATTAGCCAGCTGGCTTGGGCCCTTCTTCCCTCCAGGGCTTTGTCCCATGGTATTCTACCAAGCAGATCCCTGAAGAGGCCAAAGTCTGCACTGCTGAAGTCCAGGGTAGTGAGCTTGCTATGTGCACTCCTTGCTGCCATGAGGATCTTGAACTCCACCATTTTGTGGTCACTGCAGGCAAAGCTGCCCTTGAGCTTCACATCCCCAGCCAGCCTCTCCTTGTTGGTGAGAACAAGGTGCAGCATGGCACCTCTCCTCGCTGGCTCCTCAAGGAGCCTTTAATTTAAAGGCTCTGCACTACTGGTAACACAGAATTGCAGATTTTGTGGTAAATTTAACAAAATTGCAGATTGGTGTATGCAGTCTTAAAAAACTGGTATATCTTTATATCCAAGATAATAGGTAGTTGGGGTTTTTTGGGATTCTTTCTTTCTTTCTTTGTGCGAAATTTTGACTTTACATTATGTTCCAGCACCTCTCTATAGACCAAATCTCAGTACTGCATGGAGGACACCAAGGTTGTCCTACTAGGTGATTCTTGCTACAGCTTTCTTCTTTTAACCTTTCAATGCATTATGTTTTCTTTTACAAGTTGTAGAATTTACTTCATCTTTTCCAACAACAATGAAAATTCAGGTACAAGGTCCTTTTGATACTTGGAAACTGAAGCTAAGTAAGTACAGTGGTTACAAAATAGAGCATTGGTGTGTTCCAGATGCCAGATGGTGCTTGTTGTTTGATCTATTATATAATCTTTGCCATCTAATTTGGGAGTATCAGGAGAATCCTGTGAAGACATGAACAGATGTTTTTCCTTATCCCTTTTCATATGCTCTGTCTTTTAGGTTAATGCAGAACAGCCTTGAAGAAGAAGTCATCAGAGCACAGGAGCTTTCACATATCATAGCAACTGTTAGCCAGAGTTTGCCTGGATATTTGCTGGCCTGGGACTTTGTCAAAGAGAACTGGGACAAGCTTACACGAAAGTAAGGGTTTTAATGTAGCAGAGACTTCACACTGAGAGTGGCAAAAGCACCTGTTTGTTTCTTTCAAGCACAACATAATAAATAGTTGGGCTCATATAAAAAGATTTGTATTAAAATTGTAAAGCCTGTTTTAAAATCTGATTGTAGAAAAATAACTTGGAATATAAACGTTGAAGTCTCACCAATAGTTGATGGGACTTTGGAGCTTCCTAGAGCCTCATAGTAATTCTATAAAATCATGATTTGAATTTCTTTTAAATGGATTATGTTTCTAAGATAATTGCTACAGATGCAGGATATTTATGTGGATCAACCGCATTCAAAAGCAGACCCAGGAAATTCATTCAGCGGGTTTTTTTCCTGTCCCAATCTCAAAGGCAAATAACAAAAAAATGCCACTTATTTTAGAAATAAATGTTCTCCTTAACTGGCCTTGAAGGGTACCAGCAGGAGAGCTGGCCTGCAAGTCTTCAAAAAACTAACAGCACATGGAAAACTGTATTTCTAAATCGTAGTTTTGATTTGCAGCGGTTTCACATTGCTTAAAAAGCTTCTCCTGGATGAAAATTTCTGCTCAAGCGAGCTCTTAATAACCAATATTACAAAATTACTTTGCTTGAAATGAAACCTGGTTGCAAATTCAATTACTGTGGAGTTTTGGAACACATACCACAAACGTGGTTCTTAATATTCAGTGTGTGTTGTCCTCAGTTCTTTATTATTTGAGCTGTGATAAAAGTTTGAAAATTTTTGATGTCTTTTGCTCTGAAGTTCAATTTTTAGAGGGATTAGGGAACTAGAGGCTTGAACTTCTGAGACTTTGTATCTCTTGAAAAATGAGATGTGTAAACTTTAAGTGCTCTTAATGATTTCTAACCACTAAACCAAAAAAGTAAAAATAAGAATGTGTACATATACTGAAGCTGCATCTTAAAGTGGCCCCTAGTTAAAAATAACTTCTTTGTTTGTATTGTATTTCAGGTTTCACCTAGGCTCATATACTATCCAGAGTATTGTTAGTTGGTCAACTTCTCATTTTGCAACAAAAGCACATCTACTTGAGGTGGGTGGCTTAATCTACCAGGCAAGGATATTTTCTGTTGCCAATGCTGTTTTAATTTAATTGAGGGATGAGGAAAAAATGTGTTATTTCTGTCCTTGAGGCCCTTTTTCAAGGATATGCAACTATTGCTTTCCCTGTTTTGCACACGGAAAATACATATACATAAACATGTTGAAGATTACATGACTGAGTCTGAGGCAGAGTTGCTTATAGCATTGAATCCACTTACCTGTTCATACTGTTTCGTTTTCCTGTTCACTGGAACACACTGTCTCCCAAAGTAGTGATTTGGTTTAGTCTAATGTTTATTCAGATAATTTGGTAGAGATAGTTTATGGTTTGATCGATAGTATTTCAAGAATTAGCATTGAAAATTGTAATGATGAGTGGGTGTGGGTGTCATTCCAGAGCACTGAAGAGGGTTGCTTGTAACAATCAGTTCTGTGTCACAGAATGAGTCTCCTTTTCCAGAACTTTGAGTGCTCTGTGATTGCTCTGTGATGAATATGATAAGTAAATGTCTGTTTGTTGGTGAAATAATTTATTGAAACCAAATGAGTTGTTGCAGCAGTTCCCATGAAAAATGCTTTCATTGCATTTTGGGAACTCCTTTGAGACATTTGCTTACTGCATAGGTATAAATGATTTTTGGGAGTGGATTTCCTGCAGCATGTGTGTAGCTTTTGCTTCTAAACCTGCTGTTTGTGTGGCCAGTGTCGATTTTAATTAAAATTTTCTTCTTCTTTCTTTTCTCTTGCTGTGCAGGTAAAGACATTTTTTGAGTCAAAATCAGAGGAGAGTTCTCAACTGCGTTGTGTAAAAGAGGCAATTGACACAATTCAGCTCAATATCCAGTGGATGGAGAGGAATTTAGCAAAGCTACAAGAACTGCTGTAATGCACATAATACTGTGATGTGTCAGCCATTTAGGAACAATGTGGGCAGTTACTGTGTTTCTTTAGCAAAAGCCAGGGTGAAACCAGACATCACTGCAACATTGTGTGCACTATTAAGGAGTCTAGGTAGCTCAGGGCATGTCACAGATAAATTTTTATTTTCCTTGGAGCATTTATAGGCAAGATGTAAGTATTTATTCTGAAACCATTTTCATCTACAGACCAAACATCTGCACAAATGAGTAAATACAATTTTATATTTGAAAAATATGTCCTTTCATTTGGAGTTGTGTTGTAGTTTCTTAGCGGTGGGTTAATACTGACAGAGTACAGAAAGAAAGAAAGAAGTAACATGATCTGTTACTTCTTTGTAGACTGCTCATTGAGCAGATTTTTTTAATGCAAACTGTAGGTGGTTTCCACATTTGTAGATATAGATGTGAAACAAAATCATACTTCAGATACATAGGCAGTAGTGGATCTTATACAGTACACCAGTTTAAGGTGAAATAAATAAGGTTCCAATTTGATTTAGTTTGGATTTTTTTTATTTTCACAGTGTTCTTTAGGAATTACACATAAGAATAATATTTCATGTTAATAGTATACAATATGATGTGTGGGTAGTAGTATGGAAGTGGCTGGGTAATAGTGTGGAAAACAAAAAACAGATAGCAAAAACAAGTGTTTTAGAGGTGGGATTTCCAGAAACACTGCTATAATCTTGGAACTTTTACTCTGAATTTATTACACATTTTTGAGAATCTCATCATTAATCATTTGACTTTAAATGATTTTGCTCTATTGATCTCTGAGCAACTGCACAAAATTGCATTTTTACAGGTCATTTCATCTGTTTGACTACTGATTTGTGCCCTTTTGACTACTGATTTTTAATTTCACCACTTGTTGCAGAGGGTCTGCAATTAGTAGATATGTCAGCCAGTTCATTTGGGTAAACTTCTGTCTTTTCCTTGCCTGATAACTTGCATATCACAGTACAATTTGTGAATGTTGCTCACTCTTTGTAATATTAGCTTTAGGAAAGCTTTTCATTTACAGCTTCATGACTTGTTCTTCTACTGTTGTGAAAAACCTTGAGAGAAATCTTCAAAGTCTTTTAAAGAAAAGGATCTAAAACCTTAATGTGCTCCATTAGAAAGGCAAAATACCTACTATACAATCTGCTTCTCTTTCAAAAGCAGTGAAAAAGGCCATTTTTCAGGTATAGCATATATGTACAACACGTGCAAGAGTAAACATACCTTTTTATCTGGGAATCTGGTCTATTCATTTCACTACCGATGCATCTTTTGTGGATTCATGCAAGCAGATTTAGACCTATTGTTATCCAATTATGTGATTGGTTATAAAATATGATGAAAGCACTAACAATTAAAAGTTGTACTGTTTTAATTAAACTCATTTAATTTCAGCTACAGTAAATTCTGAAGAAGATAATACTTTGAATTTGAGTTAATGGACTTAAAAATTTGTCTCAGGGTAATTCAAATTGAATGCTTTAGTTTATGAAACTGCAGCATGGGCTGTTTATTTGGCTAACAAAAATTGTAAGCCATGATTGATTAAGCCATACTGTATTTTTCCCATCTTTTCAGAGTAGCTGTCAAAACTACTGGAAAAGAAATTCATAATTTTCTAGGTAATACTAGAATTGCCAATGTAATTTTAACCTTGACATTATCAATAAGAATGTTAGACCTGAAAAGTGTGCAAACAGGTGTTTGCCCAAAAGGCCCAGAATTGAATAATTTTTACATGCACTGAAGAAGAAACTGGCAGTATGAGCATTGAAAATAAATCATACTTACTTAAAAGTTATGGGATTCGAATTGTAATTAAGTATGTTCTTGGAATTTTTGTACTGCCATGTGTTATAGGTTCATTTCCTCCTTTATTTTAAACCTTTGGAATCTCTACAGAAATATTAGTTCCATCTTTGTATTTTTGAGTGTGTGCATATACATATATGTCATCTCTTTTTCTTTCTAGTCATTTCTTCATATTAAATGAGAAGTCAGTAGTAAATTTTCACTTTTTTATCCCTTCTCTCCCCTCACATGTGTTTTACCTCATCCCTGACTGCGGTATTGAGGCATAAAAATTTAAAATGGAAACTGTGGAAGACAATCCCATCTTCCTCCTGATTTCTGCTGTGGAATTTAAAAAAAAATTACTATTTCATTCAAATGCTTTAATGATAGATATAAGGAAATAGCTTGGAGCTGAGTTTTAGACAGCAAAGTATCCCAAGAAAATCTGGAAAACTGGGGAGCTTGTGGAGGGATTATTGAATAATTTTCATTGTACTATTTGTTGCATATGCATACTTCTGGTATTGTTGTCCCAAAACTGGGGGTTCATTTACTCATTGTGCAACATGCCAATATACACGCAGAGCAGAGGTGTTTTATTGCATATTTGCGCAGATATGGATGTCTGTCCCAAGACAGCACACCGAAGCTCCAAATTGGTGGTTATTTATACATAGAACATTAATATATTCATCTTTCTAATACATATGCATGGTTATTCTATTAAATCATTGGTTTAGATTTCTTCGTCTATCATGCAAACTAGAACGCATGCTCAGTTCTTTTCTCCACCTTTATCTTTTGAGTAGGTGGTGTAATTAGGGTAGGTGGTCCATGGGTCAGTGGTCATGATCTCTCCCTGTTGAAATTACCTTTCCCCTAATTTCCTTCTTCTTTGGCAATCCTCAATGAATCTTCAAGGCTTCTTGGTCAGATTAACAACTTATCAGTTACACTTCTACTTCTTGACAATCTCATCTTAATTGGTACATTGTTTAGATATACATTAAGTAACACAGGTAGGACTATACAATGGTCATCCTTAGCAACAATAGTCTTGATTTTCTGCTACAGTATGTCAGTTGTGGAGGTCTTAAAATTATTTTTCTGTCATGGAGTCTCCAGCCCTATTAAAAATTGTGCTGGAGTCCTTCCATGAGAAATGCTTAAATATGCTCCTCCCTTTTTGAGTATATTGGGAACTGACAAAGATTGGAATGGCTAAGACCTGGTGCAGGACAGACAGCCGTTGTTAACAAGGCTCTGTTTTTGACATGGAGTGAGGTGACGGTCAGGAAAAGGGTTAGGGTTCAGTACAAGACAAAGTGTATAGCCCTAGCACTAAGGGAGCTGTGGAAAGGCTGCCAAGGGAAGGTGAGGGCTGCCCAAAGTTTTCAGTCCTGGGCACTTTTTCTTGGGATCCATAGCTGGTGGTGTCCCTGTTGGACCTGGGGTCTGGCTAGGGTTAGGGTTGGAGTGAGTCTTAGACATAGGTGCAGGACAAATAGCAGAGCCCCATTGTTTGTGGGGCTGTGAAGGAGTTGCAAAAAGGAAGGGGTGGGCTGCTAAAGCTTTCAGGCCTCCTAAGTTTTTCCTGGGAGCTGTTGCTGGCATGGCTCTGTTTTAGACAATGGACTGTTGCGGCCCTCGCATTCCCTTGGAATCAATCCCCTTCACAGCTCCATGAATAGTGGGTCTTTACACTTTGTCAGCAGCCAAACACTCACCTAAATTCTCACGACAGCCAGAGCACAAATTCAAAACACACACACACCAGCTTCCTACGTGGAAGTGGCCAGGACTGAAAACTTTTGACAGCCCTCACCTTCCCCTGGCAGCCCATTCAAAGCCCAGAAACATGGGCTCTGTGCTTGTTCTACCATCTGAATCTCACCTACATCTTCTACTCAAGACTCAGACCAAGTCTCAAACACACACCCAGCAGTTATGTCTCCCAGATAGATATGGTCCAGACATAAAGCTGTTTGCAGCCCTCACCTTTTACATGACAGCCCCTTTGTTCTGAACATGCTCTACCACACTACTCTCACTTATACCCTCACTCTGGCAAGAACCAAGGAAAACTGGCAGCTGACAGCAATGTCTCCCGTACAGAAGAGGCCAGGAATGAAAGCTCCCCCCAGGTGGGATGGGAGAAGAATATGAAGGGTAAAGGTGAGAAACTAATGAATTGAGATAAAATCAGTTTAATAATTTAAAAGAAATAATAAAAAAAATTGTAAGGAGAAGAGAGGAAAATAACAATGAGAGGAAAATCAAAAGTGAAGGCAAGTGTTGAAAACAATTGATGTCCAGCCAGTCCCCAAAAACAGTGGTCCCCCTGCCAACCTAGCCCCACCCCACCCAACCCCCCAGTTTTATTGCTGAGCATGATGCCATATTGATGCCATATGTTATGGAATATCTTTTTGGCCAGTTGGAGTCAGCTGGCCTAACAGTGTTCCCTCCAAACTTTTTGTGTACCTCCAACCTACTCACTGGTGGAGTAGTGTGAGTAGAAAAGGCCTTGACACTGTATAAGCACTGCTCAGCAGTAACTAAAGCATCAGTGTTATCAACACTGTTTTCAGCATAAATCCAAATGTAGCCTTGTGCAACCTACTATGAAGAAATTTAACTCTATCCCAGCCAAAACCAGCACATTTTCCACTCCTTATTCCATACCATTTCCATCATGATCAGATCCCACACTATTGCAATACATTCTCATTAACCACCCATTCCCCATAAAATGTTTATAAAATGTCCATACATATCCATAAAATGTTAATTGAGTTAATTTAGTCTGTGACTTTGAGCTTCATCTGTTATGGTAGTCACTCGGGACAGGAGACGTGGTCCGGTGTGTGGAGTTACTGGGCACCAAAACCAGCTCAGGTCAGGTCACTGTAGTATTTGTCCTACTTCTTGTGGGGTTTGTTCTTCATTGGTTCAGGTGGTTTCTGCCATAGTACTTCCTATACCATGCAACTCAAATCATGGGTTACAATTTAAAGGTATATCCGTTACAGTGTCCACCCCTGGTCCCTTTGGTCTAGGTCATAAGGTTTAAGGTTGCAATGAACTACTCCTCTTGCCTCTAGCCTGGCTTGCAGTGAGAGAGAGGTGCTATAATACCTTTGACATATGGCAACCACAGCAGTGGTGACATACAGCATCATGTAACACTGCCATCATACAACTCAAATCACGGATTATTTTCATCCAGGATTGAATCCCATCCTTCTGCGTTACACAACAAGTGCACTCAGATCCCCAAGCCAAAACAATCCCATGAATAGGTTTGCCCTTTCCTGAGGAAGGAATAACCCTAACTGTTTTTCTCAGCCAGTTTCTTATATGTAGTGCAGGGACCTTATCTCCTTCCAGAGTGCCCAGAGGTTTTCATATGGCAGGACCACATTGACTAGCAGATCCTCTAGTGTTAACTAGCTAAGTGGACCTTGCTAAATGTGTATCCCAGTGTTTCAGGGTCCCACTATGTATTGCTCTCAGTGTAGTTTTTAACAGTCCATTTTATCATTAAATTTTCCTGGAGACTGGTGCATGGTAGGGGATGTGATACACCAACTCAATGCCACGCTCCTTGGCCCAGGTGTTTATGAGGTTGTTTGAGAAATGAGTCCCATTGTCTGATTCAATTCGTTCAGCGGTGCTGTGTTGCCATAAAACTTGCTTTCCAATGCCCAAGATAGAGTTCCGAGCAGTGGCACGGGGCACAGGATATATTTCCAACCATCTAGTAGTCACTTCCACTATTGTAAGCACATGGTGCTTGCCATGGTGGGTTCACGGTAGTGTGATATAATCAGATTGATTAACATTATTGATACCTCAGCCATCATCCCCTATACGGAAAAGGCTTTAACCACTTAACTTGTTTGATTATGGTGCACATTTTACATTCTTGGATAATCTATGCAATGGCATCAGTGGCCAAGTCCACCCCTCGATCATCAGCCCATTTGTATGTTGCAGTCCTTCCTAGATGTCCAGATGTGTCACTAGCCCATTGATCTATACCTAGCTCACCTTTACGTTGCCAGTCCGGATCCACCTAAGCCACTTCAATTCTAGCAGCCTTGTCCACCTATTCATTGTTACAATGTTCTTCAGTGGCCTGACACTTGGGTACATGAGCATCTATGTGATGTACTTTTACGATCAGGTTCTCCACCTGGGCAGCAATATTTTGCACAATTCAGCAGCCCAGGTGGGTTTGCCTCTGTGCTGCCAGTTGCTCTGCTTCCATTGCTGTAACCACCGCAACAGACCATTTGCCACCATCCATGAATCAGTATAGAGATTGTTCAGCAATATTTAAAGCCAGCAGGATGGCTTTCATTTCTGCAGTGAGTCAATTCACCTTTTCCTTCAGCAATTTCTGCAACTTGTCATGTAGGACGCTGCTCCACCTTCGATGTTTTCCCACAATACAACAGGACCCATCAGTGAACAGGGCATTTGTTTTTCATTTTCTGGTAATTTATCCTACAGTAGGACCTCTTCAGCACCAGTCACCTTCTCTGGCAGCGTCGAAGATTTGGCATTCTGGCCAGTCCATGGTCACTTCCATGATTCCTTGAATGATCAGGATTTCTCATTCAAGCCCACTGTATTATCAGTACAAGCCACTTTACTCCATGTAGCTTCAGTTGCATGATGTTGTAGAGGGGACCCTCTCTTTGAACATCCAGCCCAGCACCGGCAGTCAGGGTGCCAGGAGGAGCTGTGCTTCAGTACCAATCACTTCTGAAGTGGCTTGAACCCCTTTATATATTGCCAATATCTCTTTTTCAGTTGGAGTTCAGATCACCTATATCCCCAAGTCCAAAACCCCAGAGGTTGACCTCAAGTCTCTCCGGATGCTTTTTGACAAATACTCCAGGTGAGGCTGTGGTCCCTGGCTGTGGTGTAAAGCACGTTTCACATCTTGTTCTGTCCAAACTGGCCCAAGTTCTACTACATGAACAATCTCCCATTTGATTTGTTTAAAGGCTTGTCATTCGGGGCCCCATATCAAAATCATTTTTCTTCTGGGTCACTTGATAGAGAAGACTTATGATCAGACTATAACCTGGAATATGCAGTCTCCAAAACCCCATGACGCTTAAGAAAGCTTGTGTTTCTTTTTTGTTAGCTGATGGAGACATCGCTATTATTTACTGATCACATTCATTGGGGTATGGACGACACCAATCTTGGTATTTTATTCCTAAAAACTGGATCTCCTGTGCAGGTCTGTTGGCCTTACTTTTACAGCACAACAGCTTTCAAAAGAATTTAGATTACTATACTCCCTTTCTCAAACATTTCCTCTGCTGTGTTGCCCCACACAGTGATATCATCAATATACTGCAGGTGTTTGGGAGCTTCACCCTGTTCCAGTACAGTCTATGTCAATCCACAACAAATAGTAGGGCTGTGTTCCAGGTGTTCTGGATACCCCTCTATGTGAAAGCAAACTGTGCCCTGCACTTTGCCACCAAAGGGATTGAGAAAAACACATTAGCAATATCGATTGTGGTGTACCATTTGACTAGCTGTGACTGCAGTTCATACTGGAGTTCTAGCATGTCTGGTATGGTAGCACTCAGCAGTGGTATGACCATTCATGCCACCACAGTCTACTGTTTACCTCCACTCTCAGATTTTTGCACTGGCTAAATGAGACTATTAAAGGGTGAATGAGTCTTACTGATCACTCCTTGTCTCTTGCCGAATCAGCTTATGAATGGGAACCAGGGAGTCTCAATTGGTGGAATATTGTCAGTAGTGCACTGTCATGGTAGCAATTGGCACCTGCTGTTGTATAACATGCAGCAATCCTACAACAGAAGGAGCTTCTGAAAGATGAGGCAAACTAGATATCTGTTTTCTCCATATTCTCCATACTCAAGGCAGTTATACCAAAAGCCCACTGGTACCCTTTTGGGTCCTTGAAGTACCCTCTCCTGAGGCAGTTTGTACTAAGGATACATGAAGCTTCTGGACTAGTCACAATATAGTTCTTTGGCCAGTCATTTCCAGTTAGGCTTACCTCAGCCACCAACACAAATGGTTCTTGGGATCCTCTTGTCACTCCAGAAAAACATATAGTTTCTGCTTCTTTGTAAGCTGATGGTGCTCGGGTGCACTGTGCACCATTGTCCACTAGAGCTTTATACTCCCATGGGGCTGATGCACCAGGCCATCAAACCCACACAGTCCAAGAAATCCTGTTGTCTCTTTCCTCCACCCGGTCAAAGGCAGGACACCCCTATTCCTGGTCAGACTATTCATTACTTGATTTTTTGTAACTGCAAACTAGAAGTCCCTTCATCAGGGTCAAAAGTATGATGCAACCTTCTCAACAGACACTGGAGAGGTAATTTTTCCTTTTGGATGTTGTTTTTCCTTGCAGTTCCTGTATCTCAGCTTGCATTTTCCACATAGGTTCACCATCCCACTTCCTC
>VXBL01006990.1:156359-193984 GCA_013400195.1 Aramus guarauna | reverse complement strand
CCCAACCTGCACCTACCCCACGCCCGCCGGGCGCTGCAGAAGACCTCCTCGCCTCCCAGTCTCCCTAAAACGGTCAAACACCCTTTCTGCAATGAGGGAGAGTGGGTCCCAGGGGGAATCAGCGACCAAAATCTCTTGGCTGGAGAGGAAGGAGGTGGGAAAGGCAACCGGTTCCCAGTAACTCAAACCCCGGCGGGAGGCGAGGCAGACAGGTCTCCGCTTCACTCTTCTCCTCTCTCAGCAGCGATGGGCTCCTTGGTCCACTTGCTTGTGACCTCCTGGCTCCCCGTGTAGCCCACGTCAGGCAGCAGGCCTGGGGCTGCCTCCACGTCCCCGGTGACCTCCAGGTCCAGCTCCTCGAAGGAAGAGCCGCTGGCTCCTGACTCACTGTAGCTGTGCTCGCTGCGGTTGTCCGCCTCTTCCCGGCCGCGGCTGGCTGGGAAGGGCAGAAGGATGGAGGTGGCCACCGAGGTGTCTCTGCTGTCGGTTGTGGCCTCTATGCTGATGGAGCTCGTCTCGCTCATGGTGTCAGCCCCTGGGATGGAGAGAGAAGGGGAGGGAGTTAATGTTGCAGGAAGGAGGCAATGGGGATGGGGTGCCACAGCCTTTGAAGCCACCAGAAACCTCAGAAATGTCAGGCCGCAGTGGAGACCAGCTCCTACCTCTTGTCACCTCCTGTGACTTTGAGAAGAGACCGGGTCAAGACAAGCACGAGCTGGACTCAAGCAGCTCCCTGAAATCAGGACACCCCCAAGCTGACACAGACACCACCCAGCTTCCCAGTCATGCCTTGGCCCCGCTGCTGCTCTCCACGCGCGCACCGAGGACCCGGCAAGCCCATCCTTCGGGAGAACACCAGGCCTGGGAGCTGGGGACAACGCTGGCCCCAGCACAGCACCGGGAAGAAGGTGAGGAGCAGGATGCTGTGCAGCGAGGGTGCCGGGGAACTGCAGCATGGCTTGAGCACCCAAGGGGAAGGTGGCACATGGGCTGGTCCTCAGATGTGCTGCTGTCAGAGGCGAGTGTGTGTCTGGCCTCGCACCGGGGCATCCTTCGGCCCCCCTACGACCCACTCCCTGCACGGCTTCCCCGCGGCCGTCTGCTCCGGGGGCAGCGCGAAGGCAGGCAGGGCAGCGGCAGATGGGACCTGGAGTGCCAGGGGACGGGGGAGCCGGCTCAGCACTTCTCACGTCACCTGGCTGCCAGTCCGCACCTCCTCTCGTGGCCGAGTCCCCCCGGGGACTGTCCCTGCTTGCCCGGGCGGACCCCTCGGCCCACCGTCCCCTCCCCGGATCTCTGCCTCGTTAGCTTGGTTGACAACACAATTAAGGAGTCGACAACGAGACAAGCGTGTCAGATTGGGACCAGCAGCTCGGTGCTGTTGCCGGAGCAACCAGCCGGGAGACAAAATCCTCCTGTAAAACATTAATCATTGTTAATTATGACATCACAGATCCACGTGGTTAATTATGACATCATAGATCCATGTCACTGGTTACAACATTGCAGATCCACGTTGCTAATTACAACAGAGGTAGCAAACGCTAGGCGGGCTCCTCCATCACCGCCCTCCCCGTTCCACCCCGCCACCCTCGCACGGGCGGGAACCGCGTGCGCAGGGCTCGGCCGCTTCCCGACACCTCCGTTCCCCGGGGGGCTCCATCCGTGCCGGGCCAGACGCCCCTGCGGAGGATCACACCCCACGCCAGCAGGGAAGCCGGGAGGAGCCCCGCTCGGCTGCAGAAGCGGCAGAGGACTGCGGCTTGTCACCAGCGGGGCCGGGAAGCGGCAAAGAGGATGGCGATGACTGACGAGGGGCTCCCAGGTGGGAGAGGAGAGGCCTCTGCTCCACGTCAGCTCCTGCCAGCACGGCTCCGTCCCCAGCTGCCAGCGTGGGGCTCCCGCAGGCATCTCCGGCCTCTCCGCGCTCCTGCGGATGGGGTGGCCGGGGCTGGGCTGCTCGCCCTTCTCCAGCTGCACAGCAGCCACGGATTCCCTGGAGGAGACCCGCCAGGGAGGGAACTTTCCTTCCAAGCACCCTTAAATCCCTTTTTTTTTTTTTTTTTGCTGTTTTTCTTCCCGGCCTGGGCGGCTGCCAGCAGAACTGCTTGCAAATGGCAGTCCTCTGCCTTCCGAGCGGCATCATCCCACAGTCCTGCCGCCGGCTGAGCGAGGGCTGTTCAGAGAGGACCGAGCAGTGGTAGCAGGACGAGGAGCAGTCGGGAAAAACCCACAGAGGCGGCATACTTGCTGCTTTATCCCACCTGGATGGCGTACTGCCTTCATCCCGCCCAGTGGGCACCCAGAGAGGAGCCTGATCCTCCACCCTCTCACCTCAGCCATGGCACGCAACCTCTTCGGCAGCTGGCACGAGCTGAGCCCTGGGCCGCCCGCCCAAGCGGCGCCTGGTGAACCCCCCGCGAAAAGGAGAAAAGAACCGTCGCCCGCCGACACGCGCTGCGTTTGCTGCAGCATCAGGGAGCGCCTCGACACGGAAACTGCATTTACTCTAAGTTAAAAAGGATGTTCTGCACGCTGCCAGCGAAGCGCTCTCCGAAGGGGACGGTGGCCACCGAGCGGGCGGCAGAAAGGCGAGAGGTGCCGTCCCACCTGGCAGGACCTCAGCAGGGCAGTGGGTCAGCAGGGAGCTTCTGGGAAGATGGAGCTGTGGGGGATGGAGGGGAGCACACGGCCCCCGAGCCGTGAAGCCAATTGAGAGTTTGCAAGGTCTCTAGCAGGGATCTCAAAAAAAACCCAAAAAACAAAAAAAAATTAAATTTCGTCCAAAATTTTTTAAATTTTGGGCAAATTGGTGGCCTGAGGTGCCATGGACACCCTCCCTCCATGGCTTCGTGACAACTCACTTCATTCATGGTCATCTCGTGTCCCCCTGGGACAAGAGTGATCCTGACTCCCCAAGCCGTACCCTGCCTGCGCAGCACTCCTCCCGCATCACCCCAAGGGCCATTTTGACTGGGAAGCCATCACGTAACCCCATGCCACAAAGCAAAGGAGCTCTCGAGGAAAGGAGCTGCAGCTTGGGAAGGGGAAGATGGAGATGAAGCCAACCTACGCGCTGCTCCAAGCTGCCATCACGGGAAAGCACCGCTGTCCTCACCCCTGCAGCCACCTCCCTCTCCCCCACTCTGAGGGTGACAATAAATCGAGTCCCCTTTCCTTTCAGCCAGGCACTTTTTCACCACTCTGTCACTTCTGATCATGTTTGAGCAGCCTCAGCTGGCACATTCGCCCATTTCAGCAGCCTCCCTCTCCTCCGTGCGGGACAAGGCTAGCTCCAACGTGGCCGTCTCGCCTGGCCGGGGACGGATGGCCAGGGCAGGCAGGGCAAGAGACGGAGCCACTGCTGCTGGGGATGGTGCTGGGTCAGGTCTAGCAGGGGGACGTGGCAGGAACCCCCAACCATCCCAGCACAGCCCAGAGAAGCCAGGCAGGGTGTGTGGCGGGGCTGCAAGAGGGCAACCAAAGCCTCGTTGGAAGGTGCCTTGTGGGCAAGCAGGGGTTCAGCTCTCATCTCATGGGCACAGAGGTTGCCATCAGCCCTCGCACCCACTTCTCTATCCTGCCCATTCCCTGCATCCCATTTCCCGAGGCTGGTCTGGGCACCAGGAGCTGGTACAGCACCCGGATCCAGCATGGCTTTTCCCTCTGGCATGCAGCGAGATGCTGGCCATCCCGTGGAAACCCCCCTCTCTGCTCTGCTCCCCCAAGGACAGCATAGCCATCCCACTGCACGTTCACTCAGCAGGAACGGGGAACCTGGGAAGTTTTCATTTGGGAAAAAGAGGTACAGCCTGGGCTGAAGCCCCACCAGGGTGTTGAGGAGCCTTCCAAAGGCCAGGACCACCTAGGAAGACAGGAAGCCATGCAGCCAACACCAAGATACCATCCAGGGATGGGTGCAACAGGAGCCACTCACCCCACACTGCTAACAAGCCCAGCAGGCAGCCAGCCCCCCCAGGCAGCTCAGCCCCAGGTACCGGCAGCCCCAAATTCCCCCAGGAAGGTCTGGCTCCCCTCCTGCATTGCCCCAGCAGGACACCGATGCCCGAGCGTCGCTCCCTTCTTGGTGCACGCGGGCCTTCTCTTTCTCCCTACTCAATCAAATATTCATCGCCTCTGCCACTAAATAATAGATCAATGCGCTGCCAGGAGGGGCACAGCTCCTCCGTGCTTCCCGAAGCTCAGACGCAGCCATCAGGAGAGGGGCCGGGGCCGGCAGACCAGCAGGAGCTGCCCACCGAGACCCTTCTCAGGATGTACAGGCAGGCGGAACAGGCAGGGCTCTTCGGAGGACGGAAGCAAACGGGGATGAGGCAGAGCACATCAGGGAAGGTGCCCCCCTCGTGGCACTGGGGCTCAGCGGGTGATGCCGTCGGTTGCACCCGGACGCTGCTGGACCGACTCAGCTCCAGGAAGACGAGCACCTGAGACTCTGGGCACAGCCACGTGCTTAGAAACCATCTGCGTTCGTGCCAGCAAGCCCGTGTCGAGAGGCTGCTTTTATTTGCTTTCACCTTCCACGCGCCGCAGCGGGGTCACGCCGGAGAGCACGCTGCTGAGAGCCAGCCGGGAGCGAGGGCCCACTGAGCGCTGCGCTGATGCCAAAGCCCTGGAAAATAATTAAGTACAAAACAACTAATCGTGATTGACACTGGGCCCCCTGGAGACCCGTCAGCCGCCTTCCAAAAATGCTTCCCGTCTTTCCGATGACCCTGATGATCGTGAAGAAGGGACGGAATTGGTGGGGAGGCAGCTGCAGCCCCCGGCCCCTTCTTTATGTGCCAAGTGTGTTTGTCCTCAGCAGAGCTGCCAGCACCCTGCTCTGTGCAGAGCGGCGACGCAAAGCGGAGACCTCAGGTCGCGTCCCGCAGCTTCTACGGCCATTGCCTTTGCTTGGAGCCACAGGCACCCAGCACCTCGCAGGGTGAGCTCAGGATCAGGGAGGACAGCAGACGACAACCTAAACGGAGAGATGTGCTCCAAGGTCAGGAGGCTCAGGAAAACAAATCCAAGCTTTTCTTGTGCATCCAAGTTGCTCGGTTCCACCTGGCACCAGCCACACCAACAGGCGAGGAGAAATGGCAGCGTCTTCCGCTGGGAACTCCCAGAGTCTTTAATTCAAAGAAAGCGTAACACAGCTGCTGGCAGGGAGTTTCCTGAGCTGCGACCAAGGGGTGCTGCGTCCACACAGACTACTACTAAATATGACGCTTGCTCTAGAATCGCTTGTTGCTGTTATTTCAGTATTTTGTGAGAAAGGGAAGAGCGGGCTTCATCTGCTGCCCCGTTAGGAGTGGGAGCCCAAGGCTGCTTGGCATAGAGCATCCTCAGCTGCCTCAGCGAGGGGAAAAGGAGGCCAGTACCTCCCCCGTCCCCCTGCCCGCCCTGCGAGGCAGCAGGGCGTCAGGGCCCCGCGTCCGGATTCGCACTGCTCAGGCACGGCCAGAGGAGCTGAGTGCCACCGGCAGGGACCACCGCCCTCTCCCACCCTCCCAGGAGCATCCCAGCGCTGCTGAGCCTCCGTCAGGGCAGGACCGCTTGAAACACTGGCAGAGCTGAGGTGGATCAAGAGATAACCCAAATACACGCAACTGGGGTTAAGGGGGGACCGCACTGAAAAGCTGACAGGGACGTCACTGCACCCACCCTCCAGCTAGCAGAGGAAAGCTGGAAAGCTGTCGCAGACACCCTGGGATCTGCAGGGTCAGGAAGATCTCACCTCCTGACTTTGACCCCGCTGCTGAACCAGGGGCAGCCCAACAGCACCAAACCACCCTCCCCAGGTGGGTGCAGTTGTGCCGGCCTGGGGCACTGCCACGTTACGGGGACGCAGATCGCGGGGACCTCCAAGAGCCTCAGGCAGGAGCAGCACAAACAACACAAAGCCTTGCCGCGTCCTCGGCCCTCTCCAACAGCCGGAGCAAGGATGTGATGTCCCGCCAGAGCTGGTTCTGCTGCCGTACGCAGCAGTGACCGTGATCACAGTGCCGACATCCAAGCTCAACTCTTTAGTCTTAGAGACAAGGCCAACCTCTCACAGCTATTATTATTTTAAGCTGGTTTTTGTGCAAACTCAGCAGATGACACCACATCAGATTGCACCTACAAAAGCTCATCTGTGCGACTGTAAGGGGAGGGGTGGTGGAAGAGCTGCCAAGAACTGCTGCCGGGGAGCCTGGCCCAGGGCAGGGATCTTCTGCACCAGAAAGTCCAACATCATTTGCCATCTAAAATTGGAAAAACCTTCCCAGCCCTTCTTCCAGCAGGGCAGGGGACTCCCCCACCGCAGGCATGCCGGCAGTGGCATCCCAGGGAAAGCACCAAGACAGCCGGGGTGTGGGGGAGCAGCTCTGGCCATGCCATGGGGCCATGCACCCCCCGAGCACATGCTGCTGCTGGAGCCACCGGCCTGAAGCAGCTTTTTTTGCTCACACGGGTCCTGACGTCCCTCTCCAAAACCACGGGGCAACCGTGGGAAGCTGCCGAAGGGAGCGGGCTGCGAGGTGCCTTTGGCCAAGCCAGGCCGGTGCCCAAAGCAGCTGCCCCAATGCATGGCAGACAAAAAAGTGAAGAGCCCAGTGAGTACCACGAAAACGCAGGACCTGGAAGCGCTGAGAAACCACTCCGATTAGACTCTTCATTGCAGCGCTAAATGGACAAGAGCTCCCAGAAAGCAATTTCCAGGCTTGCTTTTATGCCGCACGCGATTAAGAATTAAAGCGATCCAAACCTGAAGACGTGTTAAATAAAATGACCAAACTCCCCGGGAGGCGAGGAGAGCCGTCATGGTTTTTTCATGCCCGTTACACAAGCGTGGGCAACCCGCGGGGCAGGAGGCGGCAGCTGCCCCCGTCGGCGGCCGGCTGGGCCGTGCCATCCGGCGCCTGGGAATGCTCGGCTAGCCGGCTCCCGCATCTCGCAGACACGTGAGCACGTGGGCCGGCGACGGCAACTAGCATTTCGGGTTACTATAGCACTGCTGTTCCGCGCCTACAGCCATTGTGGTCCCTTCCTGTATGAATACATCCAGACTCCCAACAGATCCCGCTGAGCAGATGCTATCGGGCAACTCCACCACCAGCTACAGCAACCTGGTATTTAAGCTCTTCGCAATCCCAATATGTAACAGATGAAGATGAGATCAAGGAAGATGTATATGACAAGAAGAAAAACAAGCCCAGCTGCAACTAAAAGCTGCAAGATCCAGCTCTGCTCTGACAACAGTGGGCCTGCAGCTCGGTGGCAGCTTGGCCCTTGCCCTGATGCCACAGGCGTGTCCAGGTGCTCCCCAAAGCTTGGTGTGACACCTCGGGGACGAGATCCTACCTCAGCTCAGGGTGAGGGGAAGAAATGTCCTGAGACTGAGTTGGGCACGGGGTGGGTGCAGGTTGGCCCCTCTCTGTCTGCTCGGGTGGCAGCACTGGGGACACCAGGACCCCCACCTCTGGGAGGGGGCGATGCGAATCGATGACGGAGCCCGTGCACAAGCCACAAATACCTGTGATGTCTGTCTGGGCGTCTTCAGCCTCAGCTGCGGCAGCCCTGCTCTTCCTCTCCAGTTCTTTCATTTCAGGCACATAGAAGTCCCCTTGGCGGGCAAGGGGACAAACGAAGTAGATGTGGTCCTCCTTGTAGATCTCGATTCGGGGGTGGGCGCACAGCTTCCTCTCCTGCAAGACAACAGGGGACCACAGGTCAGGGATGTGCCCTCACCCCGTGCCCCAGCAGCCCCCCACAACACGGACCTGCTGGCCCAGCAGCATCACAGACCGACCCGATTTGCCCGCAGGCCACGGACACGGGAACCGAGCAAGGACCAGCGGGTCCTACCCCGAAACCACAGTGCCCCTCTCCCTACTGCAACAGCCCCCACGTGCCAGGGCCGGCGGGTTCAGCCCTGGGGGTGAGCAGCCATCCAGACTCAAGGAGGAGATGTCGAAGCCCCGGGGAGGCTCAGCTCCCCCACCTCAGCCCCGTTTTTGGCGTGCTCGTTTTGGGCCGGGGTGAGGGGTTTCAGGGAGCCCAGCAGCTGCTTTGCATGGACCTGCCAAGGCTCCGGTCCCTCCTGGCAGCACGGCCCCGCGAGCAGGCGTAGCACTTCTCCGCTAATTAATATAATCCAGAGCCGACAGCTCAAGCAGCTCCTTTCAGAACAGCGAGGGCAGGGGGAGTGGGAGATGAATCCCTGGCATTTCAGACAACTCCCCCTCCTCCTCCTCCTCTTCCTCGCCCCACCTCCTCCTGGCAACACACTTCCAAGACCTCAGCCCCTCCAGGGGGGCCAAGGGACCCGCGATGGGGGCATGTCCCGCTCCGGCCGTGCCCCGGCCGACGCCGAGCTGGGGCTGTGGGGATTCTCCGGGGCTGTGGGGATTCTCGGGGTGCCGGGGCTGGGCCGAGGAGCAGCTGGACCCCTCTTGCCACCCCCTCCTCGCCCGCCCGCCCGCCGGCTGCTCACTGGCAGAGGGGGCGGCTGATTACAAGCCGGGTGAGAAGGGAGAGCATCTCTTCAGCAGGTTTTTTTTTTCCTCTTTCCCCTTTTCAAATCTCTGACAGCTTTTATTTAACCCTGCAATCACCCTGATTATCCTCCTCCTCCTCCCTGCCCTGACTCTGCTCTTCTTCTTCCTTGCCCCGACTATTGTCTTCCTCCCTGCCACATCCCTCCGGCACAGCTTGCCCAGACATCCTTGGTCAGGGTCCCCACCCCTCCAGGGCTCCCCAAATCCAGGGCTGGCCCCTCTCTATGGAGACATCAAACACGACCTTACAAAAGCCTGTTCAATCCCGACTCCCTTTGCCCCTGGAGATGGACTGAGCTGATTTTGAGTCATTTATTTCCTGGCCAAATGCCGGCACCGAGCAGAATCCACGACAGAGGGGAGCCGACGCTGACCCCAAGGCCGCCTGAAGAGCCACCTCCATGCTGGCAGGACGCTGCATGAGCAATGCAGGGAGAAAACCCCACGTGAGCCATTTTCGGGTCTGTTTTCCTGGGAAAGCCCACAGGAGGTGGCTGTGCGGAGCCCTGATTTACCCAGTGGCACCACAGCAGCAGAAACACGAACTGACAGCCTGGAGGGCACTGAGGGTGGTGGCTGTGGCAGGTGGAACCAAACGCCAGCAGAAGCTTTACCCGTCCCGTCCCAACGCCTCCAAGTCTGAATTTCAGCAGAATGCCTCCTCCGTCCCAAGAGGAACCACATTCGCGATCCCAGTGCCGCAGGGACGTGCGGGGACACGGGCGGGCTTCCAAGGCGCTCTGGGCCCGGAGTTCCCACTCGCAGGCAGGTGAAACACTAACACACGCAGATCAAAACTGGATTAAATAAAAACAAGCCAGGCTGTTTTTAGCAGCAGAGCAGAGGCGGCTCATATCACTCCTACTTTTTCAGCAACAACGCAGACAAGAACCCTCCCCGCCGCTCTGCCCCTTGCTCTACCAACCACAAGCCCATCCGCCAATCTTCAGCTCGGTTCGTTATTTTAGGTTACTGCAACACATACCAGAGACGGGCATCTCCAAGATTCGCAGGTTTTTTGGATGCATCCAGCTGGCCCTCCACCACTTAATGCAGACGGGGACAACGCAAAAGATCTTAGAGCAAAAAGACCTTCACTAAATTCGTATGAGGTCTCTAATCAGTCAAAAAACTCAGGGCTCCAGTCCAGCTTCCAAGATATCCCAAGCTGACCTCCCAAAGACCACCCTGGGATTCCTAAAGAGCAGATCTGGGACGTACTCTCTCCCTACAATTTATCTAGGCTGCTACATCTCCCTTTCCAATTACACAGCCATAGTAGTGACTCCTCCAAAGCACAAACAACACCCCCTCTATGCACACGAAATGTGGGAATCATGGCTTTTTAAGGAATAAAAATGTTCTTCATACAGCTGTACAGAGTCCCGGACTGGCTCTTGAGCCAAATGCTGGTTCATACTCAAGGATTATCCTATAAGAGAGATGAGGATGCTCCACCCTGCTGGGGTGGGAAGCAGCTTTGTCTCCCTGAAGCCAGGAGAAGCCAGGTGCCCTCCAGCCAAAGCCCACGGCCGTGGACCAGGTCAGTGGGATGATGCCGACGTGGCTGGACGCTCACTGGCAACACCAACCCCTGCCTCATTACAGAGAGCTACAAGGATGCTCAGTGCTTGACTTCTTCCCGATTCATCCAGGGGTTTCCTCAAAAGGAACGGGAGGGAAACCAGAGCCTGGTGGTCCTAATTTACACCTGTACAAATCAAGTTGTGAGCCAGGCTAGTGAGCCGGCCCCTACTTCTGCACTTCTTCCTGGAGCAAGCCAGCTCCTCACGGGGCTTCTGCAGAGCTCAGCACTGGCAGCTGCGCTCGGGAGAGGACAACATGTCCAAGAAGGAGCAGGGATGTGGCAGTCAGGAACGTTGTCCCATCCAGGCTGGGGCCGAAGGGATGAGGATGCGTGAAGACTTGAGGAAAGGGCAGAGGCGATGAGGCGGGGAGCCAGGACAACAGAAAGGGATAAGGGGATCATCCAAAGGGGATGCAAGGGAGATTATCCTTGGGATTATCCCAAAGGGGATCAGGCGGGAGGCAGAGGCCAGGCAAGCACAGGCAGAGGTGCAGCAAAGTGCAACCAAGAGGTAGGTGTCAGCACAGGGCAGAGCAGGCTTAGGATTATTCCAGCAGAGAGGAAGGCTGCGAGGCTGCTGCAAGGGAAAGAAATAACCCAGAGAGACTGGAGAGCAGAGTCCAAAGGCGAAGGTATAAGCAGAGAGCGAATTAGCGAAGGCTCAACAACATGGCAACACAACAGAGATGCTCAACAGGCGATAATGTGCTCTGCGGCCGAGAAGGAAGCCCCTCGCTAACTGTGCAGCTAAGCCAACAGATGGAGCAGCAAGGTGGACGCGGAGTTTGCAAGGCAGAGCCCTCGAGTCAAATCAAATGCAGTCTCACACGGGCAGAGGAGCTCAGCAAGAGGTGAACAGCAGGGTACGGACGGCATCGGGGCCAGGCTTCTGGCTAGGACAGCAGGACCCAGTAAGTAGGGCAGGGAAGGGGACTCGTCCCTTCGCAAGGTTGTGCTGTGCCACCTCCCTTCTCAGCCTCCGCTGGGAGCCCGTCCTTCCTACAGCCAGCAAAGATGGAGGCAGCAGCGCAGCATGCAGCGCTTATTTCTATGCAGGACGCTCCACAGGGCATCCAAAGCATGGGATTTATTGCACGTAATACGTACGGTCAAGCTACACGTACGCAGCAAAGGCCAATGCATCCAGAGCCCACCAGTTCAGTCCCGACACGCACAGCAGCTCTGACATACACTTGCTAGGTCAGACCCGCTGCTGCCCATGAAGCCAACTCCTCCTTGGCCCATCTGAGGCCGTGGTGGGGTGCTGCTCACCGTCCTCTGGGGAACAAGGATTTGTGTAGGGAAAGACACTTGCAGTTCTCTTTCCCAGATGAAATAACACCCTGCCCAATCTTTACCCCTGGGTTGTTTCCAAATCACCCACCACCCCTAACTCCCCGTAGGACTTTCCCCAGGTTGGCCTCATCCCTCTAGGAACGAAACATCCTGCGGCCTTGTGCATCAGAAAGGACGACAGGGATCGTGCACCGAACCAGCATTTCAGGAGACCTTCCCCAGCAGTGGGAGGTGGCACCTCCTCGGCAGCACAAATTTTCCTCTCCCCACTCATCTGTTAAGGAATAGACTCCACGGCACGGCTTGGGCACGGCCTCCTGGCCAGAGGATGCCTCTGCTTCCTCGGGCAGGCAGGAGAGCGGTCCTAGGGCTACGGGACACGTGATAAGGCAGCTGAGATGTGACCTGCAGTCCTTAAAATCCCAGAAGAATCACACCAAAATGGAAGGAGGTGGCAGGGTGCTCATGCCGTACCATGCCCCTCAGCGCCTGCCAGAAAGCAGAAGGCGAGCTGGGGCACTGCAGGGACCGGCTTTGTCACTCTGTCAGGCTCGTCTGCTCAGGAATTCCAATGCCACCAACTGGATCTGCCTCATCTCCCACCGCTGGGAGAATTCAGCTTGTTAGGAGACCAGCAAGCAAGCCTTGCGGACGCTCTCGGGATCCTTGCCATGCCCTGGCATGCGGGTGCTGAGGCTCCAGCTGAACACACTGTCTGCCCCAAACACTTCTAGGGTCACCAGGAAGGTGGTGGGGAGGCGGCTGCTGTCCTCGCCCCACTTCTGGCCCCACAGCCCCTGTAACTCATCACTGGGACCTCCTGGCATGGCTCACGGGGTGATGGTTAAGCCACACCAGTGCACTGAGTCACCGTTTCAAGGCCGGTGGCTGTGGGAGCAGGAGGGGAGAGGCTTTTCAATGCCACCACCGAGCTTCTGCTGGAGCAGGGCCGGGGACTGAGCTCTCCGTGCTGCCCAGCAGCTCCGGCGGCTCCACCGCAGAGATGTCCGCCTGTATACAGCCATCGCCTGCGTCTGTCACCCACCCTTGCCGGAGGACCTCCTGCTTGCAACGCATAAAAAAAAAAAAATGACTGCAAAAGCCAGCCAGGACTGGGAAAGCCACAGGGAGCAAGTGATCGGTCACCCGGCAGACGCTCCCACTCTTCGACCTTCGGGGCATCAGGCAGTCCCCTGAACTGCCCTCCCTGCCACCGGCCAGGGACGCACCCTCCAGGGATCTGCCGCTGGGCACTGCTGAAACCCCCAGGGGACCCGCCAGCCCCCTCCCCACACGCCAGCACCTCCTGCCTGCTCAGGCAACACAACTCCCCCATGTCTCGCTTCCAGCCAGAGGCATCCATCCTCTCCTCCTCCCAGGGAAGGGGTCGGACGCTTCAGTCCCAGGAATTTTAAAGAAACAACAAAACTGCATGGAGCCGAAGGGCCCTAAAATCAGGTGCTAAAATTAGAGCTGAAACTGAGCCACCAGCTAGGACCGGAGGGAGCGCACTGTGTGCCACATCCTCCTCGCTTCCTCACACGCTCCACGCTTGGTGTGTCATCCCCGCTTATCTTAGACTACGGGCGCCAGGTAGTGCAGAGAGGCTTTGCAATTCAGTGTGCACAGCACCCAGCACACCCATCGGTGCTCTCCCAGTTCAACCAGGGGACAGGCTCCTTGCTGGGCCATCCTGCCATCCCAGACCCAGACCGGGAATGTCCCTGTTTCCATTTCTCCTTGCCACCCAAACCATCCTGTGATTCTGGTCGTCCCTGCTGAGCCCAGCCTGACCACGGGAGACAGGGATGGAGCCGAGATGCCCGGGGCTGCCCTGGGCCGAGGGGCAGGAGTCAGGCAGGGGCTGGGGAGGAACCGCTTGCCCAGGAGATGGTTTGGGCAGAAGGACCAAGCTGCTGGCAGGGAGGTGTGCTTTCCACCAGGAGTATATCAAGCGTCAAGGAAACCCCGACATCTCAGCTTGCAGCTCAAGCACGGTGCACATGGAGCCGGCAGGCCCCGTATCCCGGAGCGGCCGGCACTCAGAACCAGCTCCAGCACACGGCGCAGCCGCAAACACCAGGCTGCAGAGGGCTGCGAAACAGCTGCTGCTTCCCAGCCTGGAGAAACTCACATTTCAGAGGTGGTGAGACTGCTCCCACGCACGTGTACTTTACTTTCAAATCCTCCGGGCTGCGAGGTGTTTCAGAAACAGAAGGTGATATTATTGCAATCAAGACGAGGCCTTTTCCGTCAGCTAGCAGGAAAAAATGAGCGGCACCACCAGCACTACAGCAGCAGCAAACAACGTCTCACCAAAGGATAGCAAATCCTCCAGGTAGCAAAATACAGCGCCTAGCAATTAGCACCTCCCGCGCCCATCAGCATCCCTTCCTGCCCTCCACACTAACACGCTTCCCCCTCTTCCCGCAGCAAGCCCCCGTCCTGCCTGCAACCAGGACACTGCCCCGCTGACGCGGCAGCACCGCGGCTTCGGGACAGGCAGGTGAAAAATCAGCCCCCGAGATCTTCTCCGCAGCGGCAAAAAGGAGCGCATTTGGACCGTGGGAGCTGCAAAACGCCAGGCTCGGTAGCTGGGAGAGTTTTTCATTTTCACCTTGACGAAGGCAGCCCGCCATGCAATTTACACCTTGCCCACCTGCCTGCCTGCGCTTCCCGGGACCGAATCACCCAGCTGCTCCCGCCCCGGCGCGGCCGCAGGAGCTGCTAAGGGGCAGCTGCCAGGCACGGCCAAACCGAGAGGTGAAGGAAGGAGCGGGCCGGGGTGGGTTGGTGGGTATGGGAGGTCCCAGCACTCAAGAGGGCTGATGGGGACCAGGCACAGGCTCCCAGGAAGGAGGTGCTGCTGGAAGCTGCTGTGAGAGTCATGAACACCTCTTCTCTTCTCTTCTCTTCTCTTCTCTTCTCTTCTCTTCTCTTCTCTTCTCTTCTCTTCTCTTCTCTTCTCTGGGATGGAGATTCCTCCCCACCCTCCAGCAAAAGGGCAGCAAGCTACAGTCCTGTCTCACTGCAGGCCTGCTGTGCCCCGGACCTCCTCCCCTTCCAGCACCCACTTGAGCCGCAAGAGAAATCCTGCAGCACATCCAGGAGCATCCCCCATCTCCAGAGATGAGCCGGGCAGCAAGTCCCAGAGAGATAAAACCTTTCAGAAAGTAGCCATGGGCAGCCAGAGCCCCTGGTGTGGGGGAAGGACAAGCCCTGGACACGGCTGCCAGGCTGGACACGCTCAGGTACGTTAGTCCGTGTGCTTCCAGGGACATATTTTACTGCCCTCAACTACGGGAACGTCACATGCAGAATAAGGAGCAGATGGTGCAAACACACACAATTCATGGGGCTTGGGTCCCCCCCGGTGTCACAGTTATTTGGTAGTAATTAGTCCTGGAGCAGAGAGTTGCAGAAGTGAAGAAAACTCCTGCATTAAAAAAAAAAAATTAATTTTCCTAATAACTCAGTGCTTTCCATGTCCCCAAGTTCCGCCTTGCTCCTGAACCTGCCACGGGTAAGCAAAGCCTGCCAGGGAGACAGTTCTCACCACCTTCCCGGGGCTCCACTATATGCTTTCACACTCTTCCTCCTACCTCACCCCAACCGTGTCCCTTCCTCTCCTCCTCCTTCCCCATCACTGCCACACACAAACTCTCTGAAGGGGACTTTGGTTTCAACGACTCGGAAAACTCAAACGCTGGATTTTCATTATAAGACAAGAAATCTGCATAAATCCACATAATCTCTCCTCCCCTGAGGAACCAGTCCTGGATTCCTGTCCCCGTCCCCAGGAACTCCATCGCTACGGGAGCATGCGGGTCAACAGCCACGTGCAAAAGGAGGCGGATGAGACTGCGGGAGAGGAGGACCACAGCTGGAGAGGGCTGCCTCTGCTTCGGAGCGTGGGTCTCTGGGGACCAACACTCTCCTTCCAGCCATCAGAGGTTGCTTTTTCAGCATTAATCGCAAAGCTGAAGAGGTTGATGCAACGATCTCTGCCATCACGGATGACTGGAGCGATGCTAAATCGCTTTGCCTGCTCTGTTGCCTCAGTGAGGCTGCCAGGAGCAGCAGCTGTGGCAATTTCTCTGCCTCTTGTCAAAGCAGGGCCTTTCAGGAAAGGACTCATCGCCCATCCTGCCTCGGCCAGGCAGCTCGCCGCACTGCAGCCTCCCACCCTACGCAGGGCACCACGCAGGTGAAAGGAGCCTCTTTGAAACATGGGTCTTTGTCAAGTTGCTCGTAGGGAGAGTAAGCCCTTACCTAGAGTACAATCCCTCGCCCTGAGGCACCCAGCTACAGGTTGTTTCTTGTGATGAGAGATCTTCCTCCGTGGCTAACTCACAGCTGAGAGCCTGGAGGGCTCCTCATCCAGGTGGACATTCCCAACTCACCTTGATGGCTTCATCTCCTGGGCCACCACTCGCCTGAGTACTTGCGCTTCTGCAGGAGGGACATCCAGTGGAGGCTTGTTGTTCCCAACCTTCTCACGCGCATCCTCACCCGTAACGGGTCCTGCGATGAAACCCTTGTGCAGCGAAACCAAAGTGACGGAGATGGAGCAGGAGCGCCTGGTGCCCACAGCACGTGGGAGCTGCTCTTCCACAGCTTGTCACCAGGACAAACCCAGGATGGGTCACATTAATGCCCCCGCGAAGAAAACGGCGCAGCGGAATGGATACCCCCCATCCCTTCCTACCTCCTTGAACAACCTTGTCTTTCTGCAACGCCCCCGGTTCCCAGGCTTCATGGAATATATTTCATGATGAGCTAAGCTCAGCCTCGCACCATCCCTTCGCAGCTGAGAAAGCTGAAAAGGGAAGCTGAAGAACCTAACCTTGCTGAACTTGCACAGATAAAGCCACCGGCAGCCTGGAGCAAAGCTGGGATGCAACCGCCTGATTCCCAGAGAAAATAATCCTTCCCTCCCCACCGACGAGGACTTAATATCAGGCTTATCAGTCTCATTTAGAAGTCAAAGAAAGCCACCAAAGAGGAAGACTGAGCGGTTTTTGGCCTGGTTTGCCGAGGAAGAATGGGTAAGATGATCATGATGTCCAGCAGCATGTCACCAGTACAGCATGTTGGCAAATCTGATGGCAAAAAGCAAGTTTCCAGGACAACAGGATCTTCCAAGCTATCGGCTAAGTGCAGCCAACAGTGGAGAAAGACTGTTTGACCTCTTGTTCAGAGAGGCCCAGGCTTGCCTCGGGTGACAGGGATCCTCCCGGGCTCTCCGCTGCAGGTCACTCACCCACGGGCCACCACTCACCCTCGGTTCACTGCTCCTCCTGCTTCTCCTTCCCTTGCCCCAGGGACAGACATCCCCACATTTTAAAAGCAAGCCAGAGCCCAAGACAAGCGCCTTTCTGAATTTTTATAAATGAGCAAGAAACATTCCCCCACAGGCTTCCAGGAAAGCCACCTTCAAACCCCCATGTCCAAGAGCGTGCACCTCTACCCCAAAAAGTCAGCAATCCTGCGAGGCAAAGAGCCAGCAACCCTGGAGAGCCCCAGCGTGATGACGACTCTTGCCGGTGAGCTCGGCTAACGAAGCCCCCAGAGCCTCCAGCCACCACACGCCACCGGCAGTAACGATTCGCCCGAGGAAATCCCCAGCGCAAACAAACAGCGTTGACGGGTAGAAAGCAAAAAGACGGGCAGGCTGCCTGCAACACGGGAGGAGGTGGAAACACAAGGAGAGGCAAGGAGGGGGTAAGGGAGGCGAACAAGCAGCACCAGGTAAATCCATCAGGGACCTCAGGACCGCTCCGGACATCCTCGAGCCAGGCCATGCCATTTTGGCAGCCGCACGCGCTGAGCGACCTCTCCAGCCGCCCTTGCCCAGCCCGGGCATGGGGAGGTGAGTTGGGGCTGGGTGACTGCCTTTCCTCTGCAGCCATCACCTCCTCCTTCTCCTGAGCTCACCAGGGACCCCAGCGCAGGGTCCCAGGGGGCTCATTACCTTGATCTGGAGAGGAGAGCGCCTGCCGAGCACGCCGCCGCGGCGTGCCAGCCAGTGGCGGTGCCAGCGGGGACACAAGCTGAGCGCCTCCAAAGCCAGGCTCTTCTGCTGGCGATGGAGGCAGCAGGGGAGGGGAGCAGCTGCTTTCAGTGACCTTTGCAGTCTGGCGACTGCTCCTCCGCCAGCACAGGATTGTGAGTTCCACTGTGCAGATCAATCAGGAGATGAAATTGAAGCGAGTTACGCAAGGACAAAGCCAATGCCGCAGCTGCCAGAGCTACCCCAGATCCTCATCAGTGCCCCTCGAGACCCAGAGGACACCCCTCCTCTTCCCAGTGCCGGGGTGCCCGCCCTCAAGCTCTGTGTACCTGGAGGATGGGGAGGACTTTGGGGAAGCATCTCTGCACCTCTGTCCCCATCCGCCCTTCCCCAAGCAGCTGCAGCTCATCATGGGCAGGGAGCGGGCTCTGTCCTGCGCCGCTGCAGCCCCATCCTAGAGAGGAGGGGTTTGGATGCTGGTCCTGTGCCCCATGGCCCAGCATAAAGCTGGGCTACAGGTCCCATAGTAGCGCGTAGCAGGAGACACAGTTTTGCAAGGGAACTGGTGGGAGATGCAGGCGACAGCTTCTCGGGGGGGTAGGAACAGAGAAAGGGAGGGACAAGTGAACACGGCACCTAGAGATGCACGTGAGAGGAGAAGGATGCAAGAACAGAGAGGAACTGATGGCTGCACTCCTCTGCTGCGAGCCCACAGCATCAGGCGGGTCCTGCAGCCCTAGCAGCTGTTCCCGCTTTGCTTGTCTCCTGAACCACTCAGCAGAGAAGTACCGGAGCAAGTCTTTCTCCAACACTGACCTCTTGATAAGCTTTTGCCAACTCATGGTCTGGTTACCGTACTGCTGGGCGGATGCTACCCCAAGCTGTGAATGCACACAGCGTGAAAAGAAGAGCAGCTGGCCACAGCAGATGATAGATATCTACCTTTCTGCGTGTCGAGGAGTTGCCATCAGCTCCCAGCAGAAATAAAACCCAGAGGAGCAGCTGAGAGTAACCGGCCATCCAGCGGCAGGGAGAAAACGTAGGTGTCTGCAGCAGGAACAAGGCCCCGGTTTCCCTCCCTCCAGCCTTCCCGGGGTGCCTCGCAACACCACGGAACGGGAACGAGCCTGTCGGCAAATGCCCGAAGCTGGCAGGCAGCTGCAGACCGGACTGCTCATTGAACGGCCACGGTGCATCCTCTTCATCCCCACAGGGCCAGGACACCCCTTCGGGTTTCATCTGAAAGGCAACAGCCCCAGCACCATGCTGGGACGGGGACCCCTAGACCAACCACTCTCCCAGCTGACTAAAGGTCTGTCCTTGACCTTCAAGCAGCACTTTTGCCTTAGGATCCACCCCACAGACCTGTGAAGATAAGGGAAATGGACACTGCAACAGCTTTAAATATACCAGGAGATCTCCTGGATGGTGGTGCGTGGAAGGGAGTGGGACAGAAGCAGAAGTTTCCAGAGGTCTCGCAATGCAAACACGTGCCCATCCCCAAGTTATTACTGTGAGAAGCAGCCAGGGTCAGGGATGCCCCGTGGTTACTAACCTGCTCTCCCCGCTGCACGCAGGTCTGTCACCCCCCCTTCACCCCTGCGGGGTTGTTATAATTCCTCACATTACCAGAAGCTGAACAGGTAAAACCATTCATCTGTGGAGCGAGCACCCAGTGGTCATCGTACAAGCCACCAAAAAAAACCCCAACCAAACAAAAAAAAAAATCACCCCAATTACTCCATAGCACCAGAAACTCCCAGGCATCCTTCTGCTCCCTCAGACACTTTGAAATGTAAAGCTGCATCGTTCGGTGTCTTTTAATTTGGAGCTCAGCTTCAGATCGGCAGAGCCTCGCTGAGCTTTAGGATGAATGCAGCCATGCAAAATGTAGATGTGCAAAATCCAGATGTCAGTGGCCTGGAAGACAAGCACAGCCCAAGCCCCACCAGTGACACTGTTTCGTGGCCCTGGGGTCTCTGTTTTGCCGTCCCAAACGGCTGGCTGCGAGTTCCTCCCCTCTCGGTGCTGGCTCAGGACTCCTGGCTCTCATGAAGCGACTGGCAGCCAGCGCCCCTCGGATGCTGCCTTGGTGCAAGCTGGAGTGGAGCTCAGGCTCTCTGCTGCAGCTGGGCTGCTCTCACAATCCTGAGAACCTTCACAAGGCTTCCTCAGCTCCCCCTCTGCGCACGGGCAGGGAGATCCATATTTGAACCCCTCAAAGAGATGAGCCTTGAAGAAAGCGGACATGACAGCCACGGGAATCTGATCCTGTCCCAAAAGCTGTACCTAGGCTCTGCTCCAAGTCACCACAGAAACCTCTTTCTAGTTTCTCTCTGCTACCCAGGAGAGGTGAATCTCCATCATCTCCTCTCCTCTCAGGCAGGTTTGTTCCTCTCCTCCGCGCTGGAGGCACATCCTTTTTCGCATTACAGCCCCAGCCCTCCTGCCAGCCCTGGCAGGGCAGAGGCACCCTACCGAAAAGGAGAACATATCTCCAACAAACCCAGCAGAAATGCACCTGCTCAAGCCAGGCACGAGCCCCTACCTCCTCATGCTCACCACAGCAGCAAGGAGCCCAGGAAAGGCAAACGTCAGGTGGGTTGGGGACAAAGAAACGGGATGCTGCCTTGGCACACCCAGAGGCGCTGGTCCCTCAGGTGATGATCCACTCTTGAGGGTACCAGCTACCTTCAGTCTCTTACCAATGCCAGACGCTGCAGAAGAGATCCTGAGAGAAGTCACCTCCAGGGTGACAGAGGACGAGAACTGCCTGATCCTCAGCTGGTCCCCAGGGAGCCGCTGCCTCCTCTGCCCGCTGTGCTCTGACAGCAGAGGAACAAACACCTTTTCTCGCTCTGAATTGATTGGGCAAAGAAGAGAGGTGCCAGATGCCTACCCAGCCGGCTCGCTGGCCACAGAGGCAGAGAGGCTTGCCATGGCTCGCCACTCACCCGGGATGGAGCAGGGGAAGCAGCGCAGGAAGCCCGGACATCCCCACTGGGCTGCAGACCTCCATCAGCTGCCTCGGGGCAGTTCTAACCTGGAGTCATCCCTGCCAGCTTCGGGCACGGGTGCTGGAGTTACAAACTGCCAATGTTTCTATTAAAGGCTCCGATTTTCCCCAGTTTGGCTTAGGCAGAGAGGATGGAATAAGCTGCCACATGCTGGAAAAGAAATGAGACAAAAGGAGCTGAGGGCTCCCAGGCACTCTCCAAAAGCCTGCAAGCCAAGAATAAAGCACAGCTCGACCTTCTTTCAGGGAGCTCACAGACCAGGCTGCAAGCTGCTCCAGAGCCCTGCAACGGCAGAGGCAGCTGGAGACCACAAAGATGAACCCGGTCCTGGTAAATCCAGAAGAGTTCAAGAGGGCCAGAATTTGGCAGCATGATTTTCCACAGCCTGTTGGGGCAACCCAAGTTCAGCACTGGGTGTTCGCTCCTCAAAGCGGGACGGGATGCACTGGTTGTACATAGGTCTGCACCGAACCACTGCAGCTCTCCATAGCCTGCACCTGCTCTGCAAAGGCTGTGAGTCCCTACGGGTGCGGGCAGAGCAACGGCCACCAGGCAACAGCATAAACAGAGGAAAAGCACGCGCTGAGCCCGTGAAAGCCTTCCCAAGATGTGAGCAGCTCCACAGATCATCACACCTGCCATGGTCACGAGGACCGGCAGCTCAGGACACCTCCAACCTGCTGCCTCTGCCCAAGACCACCAGCGTACAGGGGCATCAACTCAAACAGCATTTGAAGGGCAGCGGCTGCCGCAGGCAGGCAGAGATGACCAGGGAGATAGAGAGAGAGAGATATATATATATACACACACGCACACACACACTCTGTCAAAAGAGACCCTGAGGGACTTTCAGTGTGACTCTCTGCTTCAGAGCAAACAGCTGGGCTCGGCCGCCTCACCGGTGCTCCAGCCACCAATGCAGCCCCAAAGCCAGCGCCTTGCCTGCCGCTCGTAAGCTCTCGGCACGGGAAGGAGCAAGAACCAATTTTGTTCTTTCATCCCTGGGATCCGATCACCACCCAGCCTCACGACTCATCCATTCTTCAGCGCAGAAGAGAAATGTTTTCGTCCTCCTGCCTTCCCCAAAGCGGGCCCTTTCCTACCATTTTATACCTAACTAGAATCGAAAAAGTGCAAGTTAGTCATAGCACAATGGTCCATTTTCTGGAGGTAAAAATGCCACTGCTTTCAAATGTATTACCTCCCTGCTCCACAGGTTTCAAAGTGGGAGCTTCACAGCCAGGGAAACTGGGCCAACAGCATTTGCTGGAAAAGAGCAGTATTGCTAAGAAGCGGTTTCGCATTTGATCGGGTTCATTTTGCTGTTTCTCAAGCCTGGCACAGCTGGCAAGGTCTGGCTCAGAGGGCTATGGGGAAGAACCAGCCTAGAAAAAAACTCATTAGAACCCTGCTAAAATAATTGCACAGAGGCAGATCAATCTCGTCCTCAAATTAATTGACTAGCTGGCAAAGAGGGAAGACCCCAAGGTTTGGGACAGTGTCACTGCTTGAGAGCTGGACCCATCTCCAATGCCTGACAAAGAAAACCTTTTGAGCTGACTGTATCCTCTGGGATTCTCTATAAATACATCCAGGGAGAGCACACGTACAAATTGAGTCGATAAAGAGATATGACAGAAAAGCACTGTAGTATTTTACTCTCCCTCCTTGCCCAAGGCAAACCATTTCGGTTCTTTCTCTCCCTTGGACAGCCATCTGAAATATCCCCAGCTTCCTCCGTGATCATTAATCCTTGCTGCAAAGGCGAGGGGGGAGCAAGTCTTTGTGTCTGAGCAGATTCATCTCTCTGACAATTTTGCAAGGCTGGGTAAGTCGTTACGAGGCTGTGAGCCCCAGCTTTCCAAAGGGGTGGCTGGGAGAGCAAGGTGGCTTCTCGCTCCCTCCCGGGATGAAAATGCCCCCCCAGCAGGACCACCAGCTGACAGGCAGCACTGGGCCAGGCTTTTGGCCATCCAGCCATCAGGGATGCCCACACGGTTTGGCACGGATGGGAAGGCAGGCGCTTGAAGTTTGCTTTCCCTCCAGGAGCTGCCTTTGGAAATGCTCCTGGAAAAGAAGCTGGGATGGTAATAGGATCAAAATGCTGGATGTCACAGGAAAGCACCCCCAGTGGCAGAGACCCAGGGCTGAGCTGCCAGCTGGAACAACCTCCCTGGGGATGCAGTGGAGTCCCCATCGCCAGAGGCTTTCAAGATGCAATCGGGTGCTAGATAACCTCATCCGAGCTCCCTTTCCCATGAAAGGTTGGACCAGATGACCTTTCCAGTTCCCTTCCAAACTGGGCTGTTCCCATTCTGTAACCAGTTAGAACTGGGGAGGCCACAGTGGCCAGGAACCTGCGTCCCACACCAGCCGCTTCCCCGCGACCAGGACTCCTCTGCCTGCTGCTGGGGCAGACACTTGCAGAGTCAACAAGAAGTTGGGGAAAAAAAATGGGTGATTTCACACATGAGCCAAGCTGCAGAGGCAGGAAAGGAGCCTTTGTAACTACTGAAGCTCAAAGCTGGCCAGAAAACCTCTTTTCTGCTCAAAGCAGCGATGCCGCCAGAGCTGAGGTTTTACACCTGCCCCCGTGCAACCGAAGAGCAGAGCCGAATTTCCCATGACGCGCTTGCAAGAGGAAAGGTGTTCCCAAGCATGAGGCAGCAGAGCAGCAGGTATGGCGCCGGCACACACCAGGCAACCAGCACACGCGCTGACTGGCGCGCACTGGCGTGCCTGGCACAAGTTGGCCATGCCGGCTCCATCAAGGCAGTGCCCAGCACCAAACACAAAGCACGGCCAGGGCTAAATCACCGTTCACCCACCCGCAAAGCCCAGGGAAAAACTGACAGCAGATGAGTAGTGGCCTGGGGCTGCCAAATTCCTCCAGAAAAGTGGGAAAGCGGGGATGCCTGCTGCGAGTGGCAGGAGACATGACGCAGAGCCCCGGATCCCCATATGTTCCATTAGCAGCGCAGGAGGAGTGCGTTTCCCTGCAGACACAGGTTAAACAGACCTGCTCCGCCGCACGAGCTGACCCTGAGCCGGGTCCGAAGGTCCAACATTGCCCACCAAAAATCCTTTCCACCTGGCTCAGCTCCCAGCCTGACCTCGCAGGCATCCTGCCCTGCCCGGCCCGCTCCTCCACGCAGCGCTGAAGGTGAGGTCACTCACGCTCGCAGGACTGAAACTTCTTTGGAGGGTTTTGTCGCTAAAAATATTGAATAACTAAAAGTCGCCGCAAACACGCCAACTGATGCGATGTGACATGCAGCTGGGGGTTGCCAACCAGCAGCGAGCGGGCGGCCTCGCTTGAGAGAGACCGCTGAAAACCAGCTGTCAGCGCAGGTCAGCGGGAGATGAACATGCCCACGAAGGTGCCAAGCCCGTGCAGAGACACCTCAGGGTCCCTCTCTGGCTCCTGTAGTTGCACATCACCTTCCGGAGAGGCTCGGGCTGGAGCATCGTGGTGCCCACCCCTCGCCTCTCCTCCTGCCCAGCGCAGGACCAACAGGCTCCTGGCAGAGAGCCCACGCCAGCCAAGGCTGTCCTCCAGCACCGCTGGCCAAGCTGCTCCGGCACTCACCCTCATCATCAGCCACCTCCCCATCCCAAGCAGGTACCACCCACTGCAGGGGTTACCTGTCTGTGGCTACACCCGCACCGGAGGTACCTGGGGTACAACTGCTGGGGACAGCCCCAACCTGCCGCTGCTGCAGCCCCGAGGTACGCAACTGGCGGGCGCTGGGTGCTACTGAGGTCCTTCTGCAGCGCACAAGCCACACGTGACCTGACCTACAGCCCGGCTTGGGACTGGCAAGGGCTCCCAAAACACTTCCCCCAGAGTCTGTATCCTTATCCAAGCCATTGCCAGCCCAGGGCCCAGCAGCCTGTCACGCTGTCAGCTCTGGTCTCGTCTCTGCCATCAATACGAGTTAGAAACGTCAAATCCTCTATGACTCTCAAGGGGGCTTTTTTTCCCTCGTTTTTATTTGATGCGTGAGGATTGCTTAACAGCAGGATCAGATGACCTCCTGTCTTCCTGGGAACTCTACAGATCCACATTCAAGTGCACATGGGCTTAAAGAGAAGGTCATCCCACCTAGCCAGGCAGCCGAGGCACGACCTCTCTCCCCAGCACTCCAAACCTCTCTCAAGACATCCACAAACTGATCCCCACGGTCACCTTGGGGCACGGGAAAAGGGGAAGAGGAGGATGGAGAGGTCCATTTCCCAGAAAGCCACAGGTATATTCTGCAGGGTGATTCACTGATGCAAGGAGGGAGAAGGTCATCTGGATGAGTCTTTCCATGCCCACACGATGAGACATTGAGGGCAGCAAAGTCTCAGGTTGGTGGTGATAGGTTCCAGACACAGGTATCCTGCTCCTCATCCTCCCTGGGGAGATGGATATGCAACTTTGAGTGGCCTTGGCTCCATAAGGGCTCCACCTCAGGCAGTGGTCTTCAGCCCATGGTCCCCAGAGCTCGCAGAAGACCAAAGAAGTTCATGAGGACAAGCAAAGCTATGGTTGAGGAACAGCACCAGCAGAGAGAGCTGGGCATCTGTAGTACTTCCTAGACCCCTGGAGGAAAACCTCTGGTGGGAGCTGATCGACTGGAGCCACCACCGTGATCGGGTCTCACACACACACACAGACCGCAGCCCGGACTGCTCGCGCACAAATTGGTATTTAAAAAGGCTTCGCTCATAGAGCCTGAAATGAACTAAATCAGCCAGGAGAAAGAATTTAAGCAGAAGAACATCCCAATGATTGAGCTCGCTTTGCAAATGTTTTACCAGCTGCCAACCCCCGACCCCAGCCCTCTGACACAGCCAAGCAAAAAGATCGCTCCATGGTTTCTTTTAAAACACAAACCATCCGGCATGGGAACACAGCTCCGCAGACCTTCATTTGTAATGACTGGGAGAAAAGCAAGGCCAACAGATCTGAGCAAAGCCAGCAGCCATGGCAGTGCAGTCAAGGGAGCGGGACGGGAAAGATGAGGTGCAGCCATACTCACAAGGGCACCGGGCACCGAGGCGTAGCTGCCGTGAAGGACCACATGAAGGTCCCCAGGCCCTACAGACAGAAAGCTGTTCACGTTAAGAAGCCATTCAGGGCGCTGGGTAGGGGAGGAGAGTCTGAAGCATGGCACAGATCCCGGACACGTCAGCTGGGGGAAACCTCAGCGGCACCACCGAGAAGGGAGGAACGATCAGCGCGTCTTTCTGCAACGGATTTAGGACAAAGCCAGACAACACAGGTGAAATGTTTGCTCTTCCATGAGAGGATATAACACACAGCTCATAGGTCCATATAACACACATTTAAAACACGCTGAAGTCCTGGCTGCCAAGCTGTCTACATGTCAAAGGGTGATCTCTGCCCAGCTGGAGATGCTAGAAAGTCCCAGGAGAGACAGCAGCCTGTACCTGCCAGTATTCGGATGGGTAAATAGCTGACTCGGGTAAGCACAGTTTGGTCAGGCAAAGACTGAGCCAAGGCAAAATAAACGGATGGCTGCCACCGGAACAGATCACCAGGAAGCAAAGGAGACCGGCACAATTCACGTCAACCAACACATGTTTACACCTGTCAGATCCGGTTGGCAAATGTGATTTATTTTTGTGGGGATTGCAGGCTTGACTGATAAACGAATCAGCACCCATGCCATTCATTCAAACTCATCTAGAGCCGACGTAGGACTTGGTACCATTTCCTATTTTAGATCAAGAAATCACAACCCCATCAAAGAACAGTGGCACGTGTTTGAAGTCAGTTAGCTGGCTCAGAACAGACCCATGACCGGGGGGGTCCGTGGCAGGGGACAAGATCTGCAGCAGAGATCTGTGCACCACAGCAGTAAGACCATTGCTGAAATAAAGCATCCATTTGTATTACTGACAAGGCTGAAAACAGGTCCAAAAATAAGACCCCAGGAATTAAGATTGGAAAATAAGGAAAATATGCCAGTGGTAGACTTTACAAGCTCTGTATATTTAGCTCACTCCAAGCTAGCGGCCAAAGGAATAAGGTCATTTCCCTGACTGAAAGGGGAGCAAGCCACGTCTTTCCAGCACCTTATGGAGCACCCTACCTCAGCTCCCCGTTGACCAGGAGTGGGGCAGGAGCCCTCCTGAGCCACCTAGAGGTGTGGGGACATACCTGCCTGGTAGCAAGGAGAGGCATCAGCAGGAGCTATTAGGGAAGAAACGCTTTCGAGGGACACTAAACTCCAACCTATGCCTTAAATAACCCGTGCTCAGAGCAACAAGCCAGCAGGCTCTCCCTGGGCTTCTCCAAAGGCGATTCTAGCCAGCAAGTTTCTGCTGCTGCCAGCCTGCCATCCCAGGGGAAGGATGTCCTCTTACGTTCCAGGGACGGCTACAGCCATTTCCCCACAGTTCCTGAAAGCCATGGCTGCCCCCAAAGAGTTGTGGAAATGCCAGCTCCTGAGCCCCATGAGAGCGTGGGGGCATACCGCGAGGGCAGGCTGACCACTGCACCTCCCGCTCCGTGCCAGCCCATCTCCCTTCCGTCCCTAACGAAAAGAGACTCCATCATCCTATTGCATTTTTTAATTATTGCTATCAATTTTATTTTTAATCTTCCCCATCCCTCCAAAGCAGCAAGAGACCGGTACGCCCGAAGCGCAGGCTGCTGAAAGCCAGCACCACCGCAACCCGCGCAGCTCGGGAAACCTGAGCTACGGGCATCCCCGGTAACTTCAGTGCGGCACCAGTAAGTCCAGAGGGACCCACGTTCCCCCTCCACATCCACCAGCCTTCAGCCTCGGGAGCTGATGTCCCCAGCAGTTAACCTCAGGGGACGCCACGGGAAGGGCGCTGCATGGCCACCCGCGGTAGGGTTTCCTCCAGCTCTGCCCAGGCTTCCTCCCCGCCTCTCGCAGTCCTGCTCCCTTAGCCGGTTCCCAAACCCTCAGCTCCTTCGCCCCACGCTTCCCCTCTGGTCCCCTTCTCCTCCCATTCCCCTTCCCTATTTTTCAGCATCTCCAAAGCTTTCTCCACCCTTCCTCCCCTCTCCCTGCCTCCTCCACCTCCCTCTCCATCCCCTGCTCTCCCACACCTCCTCCCTATGACTAGGCAGCCATGCCATCCTCCCTCCACTTCAGCTAACTCCCTCTCTCCACAGGAGCCGATGTTTCATCTCTGCCGCTGAGCCCCTTTCATGCCTCCTGGCTTTTGCCATCCCACCCCCTTCCTCCCTGCTGCCGCTGGAACGGGAGGGCAGTGGGGGGACCCGCACACTCGGCAGGCCTGACCCCTGGCTCTCATTAACAGCGCCCTTCTCAAAGCAGGCGCAGCGTGAAATAAATAAATAAAGCAAATCTCCGTCTCGCTGCTGTCTCGGGTTGCTTAAGGGAGCCGGGCGCCGGGGGTGGGATGAAGGATGCTATTTGGAGAAGCTGTCTCCATGGCAACCCCCATTCCCACCATCCAGCGGGCACAGGTCACCTGTTTCCATGAANGCTGTCCCACTCTGGCGAGGCAACCCCATCATCTCCCTGCCTGTGTCCCCACTGTCAGTCTGGCCGGGGGGGGCCACGCTCTGCTGCGGCACTCCGGGATGGATGCAGGCATGCACCCGACACACGTGCTGTTAGGACTGGGGCAGAGATCAAAATGTGTCTTCTCCCTCCGCACGCGGCCCTGGGCACTGCGTTTCCATACGATTTCAGTTATTTTAATTCACCATCGGCCACTCCCATTAAACGCTGCCAGGTGCTCCCAGAACAACCCGTGGTTCCCTTTTTAGCTCCAACAACTCCATCTCTCATGCGACAGATGCGCTCGCCGGGACCTTTCCCGAAGTAAGGCAGCGTCAGCCCCATGTTGCCGAGTACTCCCGCAGCCAACCTGATGCTCCCACCCGCGCCAGCCCCCTCCCTGCACGCCCACACGTCCGCCGCAGGGCTGGCAGCGCTGCCCGATACCCCCCGCACCAAAACAGCCGGCAGAGCTCCAGGAAGAGACGTAGAGAGGATGATGAAGTGAGAAGAGGAGAACGGGGAACTGGTTCTGCTCTCCACCGGCTCTCCAGCACAGGGAGGGCACGAACAGCGGTGGTCTCGCCCACTGCCGGTGTTAATGCATCTTCTGCCGGTACCAGCAAGCAGCTGCCGAAGGCGGGGGCAGACAAGAGGGTCAGCAGAGTCCCCTGCCGAAGTTCTGGGGTTGGCAGCCGGGCAGCCGTGCTGCGGCACAGCGCAGGTTGGAGGGATTCACACGGTTCCCCCACAGGGCTGGGAGTTTCGCCAGGAAAAGCAAGTTTATAAATAGTGCGTTTCAACACGAACAAACGAAAGCGGCAGAACTCAACAGTCAGATCAGCCAGGGGCTGAGCACCGGCCTCTCCTCGGCATTCTCCCGCACCGGGAAGGACGGTCCCTTCCCTCGATTGCCCAGCTGGCCAGGACCATCCTCGCTCTCTGGAAAGCCTGGATCTGGAGGTTTCTGTGTCAGATGTGCTGCCTGGGAACACCCTTGCCACAGCTGGTCTGGCAGCCAGAGCAAGGCAGCGAGCTGGCTTCAAAAAGACCAGAAGCAGTGGGGATGGCCCCCTGCTCTGCTTGGGGGCAAGGGGAAAACGCAGCCCACAGCATCTGGCCCTAGGGCCATAAATTTCAATGTACTGCCTGAAACCAAGTCTTCATAAACCCACAGGCCACAAAGTTTCTAACTTCTCCTCCCGCTCCTGCAGAGGACAGCTGCCCCGCCAGTGAGGCTGGCACTAGAAACAGAAGTTTCACGGCACGATGCATTACACCGAAGGGGAACGTACCTGCCAGATCTGAACAACAAGCAAGGCACTCAAGGGGAAAACCAGCTTTTATCTCCGTGTTAAGGAGAAGAGCAGCAAGTAGTCAGATGAAAACTTGCTTCTCGTAAACACAAAACAGCAGAAAAGACACCCCTGTGCCTACGGAGCGAATGGAAGGACATCCCTGCTGGGAAACTACCTGCCAGATCACAAAAGGAGGAGATCTTGATGGCAGTGCCCAAGGGAAGACATCAAGAGATAACATGTCAGAGCAGCCCCATCAGCTGTCAGCAACAGAAGCCTCTGACAGTCCACAGAACACATGCGATGCTCTTCTTGCTTACCTTGATGTAGGTGTCAAGGGCTGGATGGACACGGTTGACTGCTAGATGGATGGACAACGGTGTAGTGAATGGGAAGGTCGCCATGACCACGTGGCTGGGAGCAGGGAAGGAGAAGATCTTGAAGCCATACTTCTGGAACCGCTTGATCTGCTCTTCCGATGGCTTTGCGTCTCCCTCGCTCAGGATTCGGCCTATGGCGAAGCGGCACTTCTCTGGAGGCACCTATCGAGGGGGACAGACAGACGGCGTTAGAAGGGAGAGGCTCAAGATCGGCCAAAACCTCAACCTGCAGAGCGTGGAGGCAGGAGACCACCACGAACCAGGCTAAATGCAATGGCCTAGCATGACCAAGCATACCAAACCAGGTGTCTGCCCCTAACCAAGACTGATCCAGGCCCAAGCTGTCCATGCTCCTCAGCCTAAGCTCACAGCCCAGCGGGGAAGGTACCACTCCCCTCCTTGGAGGGCAGAGGGACTTGCCGCAGAGGAGAACTAAACCGCACCAGGCTGCTCACCCAAACACGTCCCAGCTAAGAGCCACTGCAGAAAGCATCTCTCCTGACCCCCTCCATCAGAGACCCGACTGTTGAGACATGCTCACTGCCATCCCCACCCGCAGGACATCCCTTGCAACTCCAGAGGGGAGCTAAAAAGAGATGTGACCGCAACCTGCCCCAGCTTTCCTCCATCTCACCCCCAAGGAGGTTGCCCTGCAGGGGTGCCTGCCCCCAGCAGCCACCCGGACACACGACCCACCAGCACTAAGCTGGAGAGAAATCCAGAGGCTGCTGGGTCCCTTCTAAGTCGGCACACTCAGTCCGGCGCAGTTTTAGGAGTGGGGAAACTGAGGCACATAAGACTTGCATGCAGTCACCAAGTTGTTTGTAGCAACACAAAAAGAAACATATCCCCTTCCATCCTGTGCCCCAACAACACACAAAACATAAAACATGCTCTCTTTCCAGATTTAGGGAAGACAGGAGGCTGCAGGGCTCCCAGCCCAGCAAGGGGGGTGCTCAAGGCTCTGACTCCAGCCATCTCCACGCCAAAGCTGACCCAGGCTGTGGCCTTCATTTCTGCTTTTTAACAAAATCCCAACACTCAAGTTCACATTTACCCACGGCACTAGGCAGGAACAAGGCAGGGGCAGGAGAGCCCAGCAGCTCCTCCTGATACCACCTAAGGGCACAGTGTACCTTCCCACTGCTGAGATCAGAGCCCGGCCTCCTCCTTTAACACCAGCCTTTGTCCCCAGCAGAGCTGCTGTCTCTTCCGCCCCCAAAGAGACGCTTGAAGAAGGAGTTGGCAGGCAGGGACAAGGCTCCTTCCCTCAGGCCACACAGGCCTAAAAAAAAGGAGCCTGGGAAGAATGGGGGGTACAGGGGGCACCAAGGGAGGGGGCATCATCTGAGTGTTCGTGCTTCCCTGACACTTGCTTTCACACCCGCTGGAAAACGAGACGATACGGCAGCCAGCAACCAGGAGTGGCAGATGCACCTTCTGCCAACCTCTTCCGGCGAGGGCTGGAGAACCAAAGTCTCCAAACTCCCCCCCACACAAGGCAGCAAAACTCACCAGGACCTGCCAGGAAGCCCAAGAGTGGGCAGCAAGACTGACGGACACCCTGCAAGAGTTGACATCGCAAAGCTCTCGTGAGGACGACGGGAGGTAGAGAGAGGGTGCACCAAGGCCAGCATGTTACCGCTTCCCAATCCCGACGTGCCTCCCAAGGGGATCTCCGCTCTGCGCTCCCCAATCTCATCCCTAACTCTGCCCGTGCTAAAGCTCAGCCGCGTCTCCTGCGGCACGACTACTCCGCACCGCACTCTTTGTCCTCCCTTTCCCTTAAACACCCTTTAACTTTGCACGGCAGGACCATCCCAGAGGGGAAACACAAGCGGATGTAAATAGGAAGGAAGAGAACAGGCTGCCAGAAGCAGCAGCAGCCATCAGGCTGGGCACTGCCGTACCTGACGGCTCGCTCTTGCCCTCCTGTGCTGCAAGAGGGAGCTGCAGACGGGGCTGTGCCCAGCATCGCTGCCTTGGGGCAGGGAAGGACAAGCAGATGCACCCCAAAGACAGCAAGAGGCAGCAGTAAAAGGCATCTAGGGGGAAAGGGTGAGATGAAGCAAGGAAAGGGAAATAAGGGAAAATAAGGGAAATCTAGATTAAATTCCTTTAAACACACAATCTCCGTCGACATCCCGAGCAAAGACAAATCACCCTCAGCCCCAGAGCAGCCGATGGAAGGACCCGAGCTGCCGGAGTGGGCAGCACCGCTCGGGCCAGGTACGTGTGCTTCCTCCCTTCTCCTTTTAACTTCCTTTTTCATAGTGTGCAGCCCAACAGGCACTTTCTCAAGGGAAGCAGCAAGGCAGATTTGCCTCCTTCCCTGCCTGGAAAAGCCCATCTCAAGGGAAGGAAGGAAATACTCCAGTTAAAACCAGTCTTTCACAAATTTGTCATTTCGGGGTGGGCAGGCACTGATTAAAGCCTTTGCTCCCCCAAGCGCCCCGACAGAGAAGTTTTGGAAATTATTAGTTAACATATTTGGCAGCTTCGCTGATGGGAGCAAAACCCATTCCTGCATTCAGAGAGCGTTTCAGCCTCATCCATCCAGGGCTTGGGCACAGGCTGGTCACTGAGCACGCGAACATGAGGACCGCAGGCAAAAGGCCCGAGCACGTGCCTACAGCTAAATGTGAGCAGAAGCGCTTGGCTGGAGCTGAGCACGAACCCGCCACATCCAGTCCTTGCTGAGGAGTTATTTTTGTTCCTGCCAGAAGTGGGAAAATGAGGGAGAAGTCCTCTGGGCTACTAAATATTAAATAAAAAGGAGAAGGAGAAAAAAAAAAAGTGCAAATTAATATTAATCTTGTCCATTAAAACACATAAAAGATTGCTGGCAGGGGATCGGCAGCACTCGGGGAGCGTCCTTGTGTGAATGCCGGAGAGCCAGGGGCCAGCAGGGAGCCCTGGGGATCCCAGTGATGGCGGCCACCCCGAGGCCTGGTGTGACCCCGAGGCACCCCCACACGCTCCAGGCCACGGGGCTCCCCCCAGCCCCACTCTCAGCCGAGAGCTGGCACACAGTCACTGCTTTCCTCTGGCATCCCAATCCTCTCTCCTAGCAAAAGCCTCCTTTGGCCACGAGTCTGCCAGCACGGCAAATGCCGCACTGGCACCTGCCAGTCATCAGCCCCTTCCTCCTGCAATGCCGGGGGCACCAAACCCCCCAGGAGCCGGAGACCGAGAGCTGGACTCGAGGGGGCTGTCTGGCCAGAGCCCATCGGCACTCAGCCAGGGACACCGTGGGACACGGCGGGCAACAAGCACGTTGTGCTGCCTGATGACAAAAGGTCTATTTTCGGTGACAAGTCAACATCTGCCAGCTGCAAGCAGACCAGCCTGTGGCTGAGGGTGCTTCACCGAGGTCAGGAGAGCACTGAGAACAACAAAGAGAAGGAGGTCACCTCTTCCTCCCAGGGCAAAGGCAGCCTGGGTGACCAATCCTACCCTGCTGGACCTCCAGGAATGAGAAGCCAGCAGCACACACCATCATCTCCCATGCCATCACAGCTACAGAGGGTATGAGCACACAGGAGCACCCCATGGGACACTGGGGTGCTCAGCGCCCAAGCCAGCATGCCAGGCATGAGCAGTACAGCCCCCAGACAAGCGACCCACCCAAAACTGGTCCCCTTCTTCACCTTCCTGGAGGCAAAGCAGCCCTCTGCCCATCCTGCCCAAGGACATTCTCACTCCCAGCACCCTGCCTGCCCGACCCACCAGTGAGACACAGATCTCTGTGGGAACCAACTCAGTAGCCACAGATCAGCCTGGAGAAGGTCCCACTCTGGCTGCTCCGGCAGACCCAGGTGTGCTCGTGGGTGTCAGGTGAGAGGAGGCTCCTGCCACCGTGCAGAGCCCCACAGCTACGTCCTGCATGGCTCCACTGTGCCCCAGCCACCACAGCACCTATGGAGGCATGAGGCTTGGGCTGATGTCACCTGCCCAATGTCATGAGCACAGGCAGCCCTTCCAGAGAAGGGCAAAGTCTGCCGGGCTGCCCGCCAAGCCTCTGAGGGCAAGTTAGGCTCCTGTCACAAGAGCCAACCGCACGGGCTCCAGAGCTTGGGACGCCTGGTCGCAGAGATGCATTATAGGCTTTGTTGGTCCCCAAGAATTTCCAGCGCCCTCCAGGCTCATGCCACAGACATGCAGCGCCCAGAGCCTTTGCTGTGCCCATCCTGAGCACCACCTGTCCAGCAGGCTCCAAGAGGGAGGCAATTCCCCTGCCCAGCGTCACCACCAGGATCTCCCAGCCTGATCCTCAGATCTGGGGCCCTCCAAAACATCTAGAGACTCACATGAACTCACCACCATCCTTTGCAAGGGCCCCACTGAGGACTTCAGCTCCCCACAGTATCCTGTTCCTCACCTCGCACACCGGCTGAAGGCACTGGCACCCCACGCTGGATCAGTGGCCAGTCCGCAGGCAAGTGAGTACAGATCCCTCAGCAGGGGAAAAAGAGGGCCTGCAGATCCAGTACCATGCTCCAGTCCAGACTGGGCACCAGCTGGGCCACCAGGCAGAGATCCCGGTGAGCCTTGATCACAGCAGGTCAAGAGCTGCCTCCACTCGCTGAGCCCTGAATCCAGAGAAACCTCTCCCAGTCACAGACACCGGGACGGGCCTCCTTGGCCACCAGATGCCGTTCAGCCACGCTGGCAGAGAAGGTCTTCCCCTCCCGAGAGACCCGACTGCAAGAGGAGAAAACAGCTGGCTTCCAAAACCCTGGGTGGCCACCGAAGACAAGTCTGCAGCCCCACTGCCTGCTGCAACCGCATAGTGAGGGTAGAGGTGCAACAGATGCAGGAAGAGGAGAGAAGAGACAGGACCAGAAGGAGGAGGCAGCTCCATCCTGCACAGACACCCCGACCTTCCAGGGTCATGTAGGAATGTTTCCTTCCCAGCCTGACCTGGCGCTGCCAGGGAAAGCGCTCCCCGCGCCAGCCACGGCAGGAGTCACCACAGATATCCTTATCAGTACCCGTGGGCCACAGCAGTACAAGCTTTCACTAGCCCACACCTTGGCAAATAGAGAGGCAAGGCACAGCACCCAAGCAGAAAAGGTCTGCAGGGCAACCGCAGGCACGTCTGCATTGCGTCCCCAGAGCAAGGCAGCACTAAGCACAGACACTGAGCCCTTCCGACAGCATTGACTGCCCTGCTCCGTCCCCAGAGACACCGGGGAAGAAGCAGCAGCACCGGAGTTTTCAACTCCAGAAGAGAACCTTGATGCAAGGACAAGGACGCAAATTAGTGGTGGGGGAATCGGCCAATCTGACCACACAGGCCCCAGCACAACAGGCGCTCCCCACAGCTCCCATCTCTCACCCGCTCCAAACATGACACTACTCACAGAGAAAAGTGTCCAAGCACATCTAGTCAAACCCTGCCTCTGCCTGGCTCATCCTGGAGGGGAAGTCCTCTTTGCCACCCTCCTTCCCAGGCCAGGAAGAGGCACTACAGGGTGTCTCTTCTCCGCCTCCCATGATCCAGAAGCAAAAACTGGAAGGTAAAGGTAAGTCAGCTCGTCACAGGATACAAAGACACAAGGTGGTTGAGCGTACCAGGCTCCGCAGAGCACAGTCAGTTCAGTGTTTTCTTGCCTCTGATATCTTCCTGCCACAGCGCTCCAAGAAGCCGCTCAGCACTACGCTTTCGTGGACAAGTTCCCTCTAAGCAGGTCCAACCCTTGGGAGTACCATCGTGCAAGCAGCGGAACAGGGGCGGGCACCATGCAGCCCACGAGGGTTCCTAAAGCAGGGCCAGTCACCCCAGAGCAGAAGCACTGGGCGAGAGCTATCGGGCCAAGCCCTGTGCCCCGCGCCAGCCCCCAGCACACGTGCCCAAGCACACACACGGGGCTGCTGGCCACCCCGCCATCCCTCCCCCGGCCAGCATTCCTCCACGGTCACACCAGCTCCTGCAGAATTACTGGGGAGCCAGGCTGTCTGCCATGGACAAATGCCCACATGCCATTATCTGGATGCCCCGGTGCCACCAAGCATCAGCAGCCAGGCTCCTCACCCCCCAGAAAGTTCTGATGCGCTTTTGTTTGGCTCCTTGTCCTGGACCGTACCCACTGGAGTACTTAGGTCTGGCTGACAGCCATCAGGCAGTGCACCTTCTGCTCACCTCTCAGCCTCAGAGCATCATGGAGCAACTGTTTCATCAGACAGGAGCCCTCAGCGTGCACCACCTGAGGTTTCAGTAACAACTCTCAGGGGATGTAAGGACTACAGGGAAGCTCAGAAATACATGAGAGCACTAGAAACAAGAGGAGGAGCATGGATGAGGACACAGCAAGCTGAAGAGACCAACTGCTTTCAACCACAGAGCTGCAAATCCAGAAGGAGTCTCGGCTGTGCTTCCTGCAGCCAGGGGATCTGCTAAGGAACACTTCACCTTGGGGTCATGGAGCCTCTGCTCCATAACCAGATCTGTTATCCTGCTGATAACTTGTTCAGCAGGAGCTATCAGAAGATAATCTCACCCAATGCCTTCCAGTTAGAGTTATCCAAGAAACCATCTGCTTTCAGGTGCCTTTCCCCACAGAGCATCCTCTGCAGATCTGGGAGACCTTGTGAACCCCAGTGCTCATCTACAGAGGATGAGCTGCAAGCACCTGAAATACAGTCAGGGAGCATCCTGAGCCAGGAACCCCGACGCTGACCACGAGAGCTTGCTGGCCCCTCCGGGCACACCTTACCGTGTGAGGGTTGTCGTAGTAGACACCGATGGAGCAGAGCTTCGAAGAGATGCTGCAGCCGTCCGTGAAGAGCTGCCCGGATTCACCATACGGGCCCACTCTGAATTTGTAGGCCAGCGTGATGTTGCCGACAGGTGGGGAGCCAGCACTCACAACCACCTCCGTGAAAAGCCCCGAATAGACCATGAAACCAAAGACGGTCAGCAGCAGCAGCACGACCAGCGCTGCGATCAGCCCAAGGAGCACCCAGTCAGACATGATGGACGCTTGGTGCTCCAGGCTTCCTGATGAACTAGCAGCAAGAAGAGAGAAGAAAAAGGAGGGGAGTTAAGCTAGCACTCGGACAAGCAATCACTCTCTAAAGCTATTTATTTGCAGCAAAACACACCCACTTCCAACTCCCCTTATGCGCGAAGCTTAAAGACAGTGGAGCTCCCCCCCGAAACCTCCTGTATATTAGTCCCATGTTGCATCAGCCTGTTCTAATTGGTCACCAGGAACAAATTACACTGCTTCAGCACCTCTTGGGAATGAGGTGGTTACGGAGGGGGGACGGAGAGGCATTGTCCCTATCTCCCCAGAACCAGCCACACCGCTCACGTCCAGCCTTGCATCCAGGAGAGACCAAAAACCACCCCGGGAATTGGCATCACCCACCAGAGTGGCAGATACACAGCAGTGGGCTAAGGATCATGGGACCATAAACAAATAATTTCTCATTTAGAGATAGCAGATCTGATATTGTGACCAGGGCAACCTCTTTGTCAAAAAGTCTAGAAACCCAGGCCTTTAATGACCCAAACGAGGACCGCATCGGTTCAGAGCTGAGCCCTGCATCTGGATCCAAGCACGGAGAGGCTCGGAGAAAGCTGAAGACCTGGCTAGAAAAAGCATCCCCACCGCACTCAGGTGCGACAAACTACCGCTATTCCTTTTAGATGGCTTTTTGTTAACCTCAAAGTTAGTTTACAACCGCAACCAAGGCTTCCTGTTTTGTTTGCTGTCTTTTCTCTCTCGTGCTGACTGCAGGACGCAGCGGCCCGGCGAACACCTCCTCACCCACCAAGCACAACGGCTCTGGGGAGTTGCGACCAAACCCAGCGCAGGAGAGTTGTTTGTGTTTTATTCTCCCTCGAAACACAGCTCTGGTCACAAGGACTGGTTGCAATGCTCCCCTGGGACTTTCGCAGGAGCTAGGTTTGAAAGCGAAGGTTGAAGTAAACACCTTTACCTCTGTGTTATAAACACACTTGGTCC
>VXBL01006990.1:140419-154897 GCA_013400195.1 Aramus guarauna | reverse complement strand
TCGCCCCTGTGGTGAGGAGCGCGCTCCCCTCCCAGCCAGCTCTCGGGTGCGAACGGTGAAGAAAGACGTTGTGTCCTCCAAGCCCTGTGCTGGGGTCTGCAGCAGCTCGGTGCGTGTCCCAGCCGAACGACGCTGGAGCCTCCGGTTTATGGGCCCCTTCCCCCGGGACAAACAGGTGCCACGATGGCCGAGGACGCACCAGCCCCGCGCCGTGCCCTGGCCACAAGGCCTGGCCGGTCGGGGCAGAGCTGCTTGTCAGCGCCGGGGCCCTTCGCACCAAACGCCGGGAGAGTTGTGAGCAGCCGCTCGCAGGTTCCTGCCGGCCCGTCGCTGGGGCTGCTGCGGCCTGGAGGTAACAGCTCGGCTTCTGCCCCAGTTCGGGCTTTCCCACTGCCCAGCTGGAAGGAAAACCAGCCGGATAGCTCAGCAGACATGGACAGTGCTAGCCTACGAGGGGGAGCACCGGGAGAGTTAAGAAAGAGTTAGATGTTTGTTTCATTCAGGGGCTTAGGGCTTTGGCCAGATGTTCTCGGCTCGTTTGTCCTTCTCGTGGCCCGGTGCAGCACGGGGCACTCCCCAGGAGGCTGACCGCTTTCTTTTCCACCAGCTGGTCTTTATCACCCAGAGGGGAAACACATTAACTAGTTGCTGAAGACCCACAAAGCTTCAGCCAGCACAGGAGCTGGTCAGGAGCACCATCATCTTGCACACCCCTCAGCACCCCAAGCTCCGATGTGCTCGGACAACTTCTGTCACACAGCGGCTCCCACCTCACGATACCTCTGGGAACGTGCCCTGTCCTGCGGCTCCCTCGCGGAGCACACAGCACCACGGAGCACCGGCGCTCAGCCTTGCTGCTTCTCAGACAAGTCCTCGGCTCCTCATTTCTTTTCAAGCAATGGGACCAAGCACGGTACCTGAGAGGAGCACGCAGTCTTCTCCTCCTGCTCCTCCTTTGAAAGAGACATGCTAGAAGGGCCCAGACATAATTCCCGTCCTCCTGTTCTTCCCCCTGTATAAAAGCATCCTTCACACCCAATAGCCCGCTCGAGCCACCTCCAGACGCAGCAACAAGAAGCAATGGAGTTCGCTGCCGTCTCTCCTGCTGCGGTTTCGCGTCCGCTTCCCATACGTCCCAGCCCCCTTCGTCGAGGCTGTTTGCAGAGTCAGTTCCAGGCACTGCTTTTCACCGATGTAAAGGCAAACAGCTCATTTATGAACAGTAGTTTGAAATACTGAAATACTTGCCTTTCTCAAGCAGCTTCCTAGTGAGGATCTCAAGGCTTTCTGTAAACTGGAATTACTTAAACCTTAGAGGCCCTCCTTGTATTTGGCATTACAGCTCTTTTAGAACTGGAAGAAAATATTTCAGCTTGGTTACGTGTCTCATCTGGAGCCATGCAGTGAATCACTGCCAGGAAGAGGAACAGAACTCAAAAGCCCTTTAACTGCTAGCTCTGGCCATCAGACACTTCTCTTTCCTTCAGCCTCGGAGTTATTTAACTCAGCATTTAATACTTAATACTTATGTTTCCCCATTACAACAGCAAATGCTAAAATTTGGATCTCACTTGACAATTTCATGCCTTTGCTCTGAAACAGCACACCGAGAAGAGCCGAGGCAGAAGGATGTAGAACGTGCGGGCTCCCCAGGCGTCCTCACCTCCTCAGCACTGCACGGCCATGTCGCACACCCACCGCTGGCCTCTGATGGCGTCAGCCAGCCGGGCCAGCTCCAGCGGAGGTCCTGGTGTCTGGTTATGGCAGACGCTTGGTCTCGGCAGACTTGTTTGGGTCGTGCTGGGCCCCATGCATCTCTGATGGGGTGCACAGATCAGCCCATTCTCATTTAAATTCTCTCTTTTGGCAGACAGAAATGGAAGTGGGCTGTGAGCAGGAGCACATGTGAGTAAGCTGGCCGCGTGCTGTCCTACCTGTCAGGCTCTGGGCAACATTTCTCCATCCACCTCAGCTGGCTTCATCCCAGCAGTAGCAGTCAGTGATGATGCTCAACAGGGCAGTCACTGCTCCCCACTTCCCCAGTGCTCCACCGTGTCTCAGCAGGGCACGAGGTACCTGTGCCGGCGCACTCGGCTCAGCCTGTGGCCCAGACCCTGGCTTCCCAGCCCTGCTCTCACCTGCTGGACCCTCCATCCCCTTCTCCCATGACCCAGCAAGATGTGCCATTGTCCTTCCTCTCTCAGTTGCCCCGGGTGCCTTTATCTGCTGGAGAAGGTCAGCTGAGCTTCGTGAAGTTCACTTTGGATGCTCGGTAAACAAATAGATGCGGTAAGGATGCTTATCTCCTTGGGAATATGGCAAAACACAAACAACTGACTAACTCAGCATGGAAATGCCCTCCCCAGAGGGGCCTGCAAGAGGCCAGAACAGAGCGCGCTGCTCAGGGGAATTTCCATCAGCACCGACACAGATGGGCTCCACTTCAAAGTTCTTCCTGGCTGCCCATAACATGGCAACTCCACATTACTGCTGATGAACCGACACCAGCACTCGGTCCCTCACAAACAAGGGGAGACCAGCATTTGTGGGAACAGCTGGAAGGCAGGCAGCGTAGGCACACCGAAAGTGCTCACCCGGTGGGCAGGAGGCTGCCTGCAGAGGTAGAGCCGGAGGCCAGGGGCTGTTTCTCAAAGAAGCCCAAAGGTACATTCCTTGGAGCAAGCATGACCCAATGGCACAGTGGTCCCACACATCGTGATGCGCCGTTTGGCCCACGCCTGCCCCATGGGGCACGTCCCACATCCCAGGACCTGCATGTCCCTGCTCCAGCCATCCCGCTGTCGGAGGATCTCCTCCCACCTCCCTGCCACCTGCCCATGCTGCTGGGACCGGCTTGGAAACCCTCTCTGTTTTGATCACCTGCCCAATTCACCCTACGCCGGGAACTGGAGAAGCCCTCTCTGGAGGAAAGGCAGTGCGGAGGGCAGGGGCTGCGCTGGCACAGCTCAGCTCGGCAGGGGCAGGACCAGGCTGTGGCTCAGCATTTAAGCCAGGAAGGTTTTGGCCACTGGCCTCCACCATCAGCACCATAAACTTTTAATATTTGCCACCATGGAGCTTCTTGAACCAATCAGTACATTTTAAAAAATACTATTCATTTGTTGAAATGAAACTGCTGTCGATGGGAAAACTTCGAGAGGAGACCGGGAAGGGCTGACGCACGTGAACACACGCGTCCTGGCATCCTGGGAAAGCCACATGGGTGAAGGACAAACACTTCACCTTTTGATGCCTCCGCTAATGCAGAAGAGGAGATATGCTGAAAGATTAATTACTGATCAGTTGTTTTTCCCTCAGATTTAAATTCATTTCCCACTGCATTTTTCTATGTTTCTTTCTCATGACAGGAATTCAAAGTGTTACAGCATAAGAAAAGGCATTTATGTCTTATCAGATAAACTTATGTGTTAAGAAATATGCAAATTAGTCTTATGGTTAACTGTCTATTTAGGCCACAAATGCTAAATAGCAAACTTTTTTCCTCCTGGATTTATTAGCAAAAATGGTCTTGTAATTAAATGCAAAGTTTTTAAAGTTACGGAATGAACTTTCCAGGCAGGCATGTAACCTCCCCTGCCTCCTGCCTCCTGAAACCAGAAGAGTCGAGTTTAGCTTCTCATTTTGTGTTCAGATCCCATTCCCGAACCGTACATACCTGGATGGGGTAGGACAGACTCACTAAATCAGAAGCGAAGCCACCAAACCAAAGAGAACGGACTGCAGTGATGGATAAAACACCCAGTAATGCCTGCGCGGTGTCTTGAGCAGCAAAGACTTACAGCAGCAGAACAAGGAGGAATGTCCACTTCAGAGACGAGTCCTTTCCAGTCTGACACATGGCATCCAATTATTTCTCAATAAATTTACCGTGTGCTACCTCTAAAGTAGCCAGGCTCCTTGCTCCTGTGAATAGCTTTTCCAGACACTTCCTTTGGATGGGGGTCAGTAGAAGGTTCCCTACTCACTTTTTTAGAAGTAGCATCTACCTGTCTTTCTTGTGTGTATATTGACTTCAGTCTCTGGTGAGTTTTATTACTTTAGGAGGAAACATCTCATTGCAGCTTTCATTTTGCTGGGATAAATAAATTTTTAAAAGCCCCTGTGTTCTTACAAATCACTCTCCATTCCCCTTCTCTAGACCTATTCCATTTTTACTTAATATTTTAGAATAAAATTGTGTAGAATTAGACTGATTACTCTGGGTATTTTGCTAGGCCCTTTGTCCTAATCCTGACTCCTGTCATGGGGAATTTCCGTAGATATTACAAGCAAACTTTGATGAAGTTATGGAAGAAAAACTTTCACAGGTTGTAGCCTATGAGCACCTCCTTTTGCTATCAAAGCACCAAATGGCAGATTAGAATTTTGCATCTCTGATTGTCAACTATTTAGTGAGATACTAAGATGTTTTTTTATTTAACGAATTGTGACGGAGCTTTCATCTCTTCCTTTCAGATGTCACGTCACCTCCAGTAGCCACCGTGAGAATGATCAGCAGCCATTCAGACCCCCTTCCCAAGGTCAGCACTCACATTGTACATCGTTTTGATTTTCTGTGAATACGAGATCACTTACAAGTTTGGAGAGATGCATGACACATCTCTGAACTCCCCTGAAAATAATTTTAAACTGTTTATAGCTCCAGTCATTTGAAACTAGGGTGTGCAACATTGACTCATGACCAAAACAGGTCTGGTCAAATTCCTGCCATGATGCCAGGCAGGGGCCAGTGAGGAGGGATCTCCTCTCTGCAGCCACATTCTGTTCTCCTGAAATCGGTGGCAATGCTTCTCACAGACCTTTGTGTTCAATCTGCAGGGCGATATCTCCCTTTACCTGCACTGTGAATGTTTGTACCTCCTCCTGCAGTGTATCACGCACACATGAAGAATGGGCTGTGCACATCTTTTCCTGGTGAAAAGGTATTTTGTAGGGCCATTTGCATTGAAATATTCTTTTAATTTCTCCTCCCATGGGGTGCCTTCAACTTTCATTGTCTTAGCAGCAATCCTGCACTTCCTTCTTCATCCTGAGGATGATCTTATATTGTCTCTGAGCTACAGAACAAAACACATATACAAACCTGGCTTTTCCATTTTTTTAACCTCATATCTTGTACATGAAGTTTAGATTAAGTTCAGATTTTTTCTCTTGCTGAAAACATGAGACGGTTTACCCAGAGCGTTAGTCCATTTTCCATCCAGACAGAAACAAGAAGCAAAGCATGACCATGCTACATTCTGCCTCTCTGGGTCTGCAAACTGTGCTTTCAAAAAGTGCTGGGTTTAACGCAGTCTCGTCAACAAGCTCATTCTCTACAGCGAGTGACACTTCACACTGCCATCCAGCATTTTTAATGAGGGATCCCCTCCCGGGTTGCAGGAATTTCAACAGGATTTTAAGAGCCTTACGCAACTGCACTCTAACCAGAGAGGAGCTGACGTTCCACAAAGCAAAGCAGCCCAGCAGTAATGACACCAACAGAGGCTTTCATGTCAATGGTTCTCCTTTACTTTTACAAGAGTGACCCAAGAAGGAACAACAAACAGCAACATTTGTCCCAACCTTAATTGCTAGCTTCAACACCGGAAAATGAATCTCTTACAGCCATGTTGTGCTCATGTTTTTAATGCAAGCGTGTAAATCGTGCTTTTAAAAACCTCTCTGGCAGCTGTGTAAAGAATTACAATACACTGACAACTCCAAATTTAAAGTTGAAAGACATTTTTGTTTTAAGATTTTCATCTTCCTGGCAAAAAAACTGTCTTGAAAAAAATCCTTTGCGAGCCTCTTCCAGCTAAAGAACATCTGCAGGGAGCTGCTGTAAATCTGAGGGGGAGGAGCTCTTCCAAAAGGACTTTCGGAAGCCCTGATTATTCACACTGCTGTATTTCCCTTTCTTTTCCTGCCACCTCAAGGTTGTAGTGGACACACCATTCATAGTAAAAGCTATTAAATATAGGTGATTTCTGACATTATTCCACCTCAGTGTGACCCCCCTTCCCTCCTACAGCTGTCACTGCCTGCCAGTGCACTACCACCCACCCTGAGAGCACTTCTCCCTGGTTATTGACTCGTGAGGTGGTGGAAACGTTTCCCACTGCAGTCAAACCATCAGTTTTTAAGCCAAATCTGGTTCCTCTCAGCTTACAACCAGGTCAGGCCAGGCCACCTGTGAGCAATGCGATGGTGCAATGATGGCTTTGGTTCAAACTGGACCATGTCTAAGCCCACCACTGCAGCTCTGCTAGCCAAGCACATTTATGAGTGTCCCTGTAGAAGAGCTTGTCTCAGCTGGTCTGATTTCTTCAGGAGGCCTGAGATCTTTCAGTGGTTCCCAGTGACAGGACAAGGGGCAGTGGACAAAACCTGAAACACAGGATGTTCTCTCTGAACATCAAGAAACCCTTTTTTTACTTTGAGGGTGACCAAGCGCTGGCACAGGCTGCCCAGGGAGGTTGTGGAGTCTCCATCCTTGGAGATATTCAAAAGCCATCTGGACACGGTCCTGGAAAACCAGCTGTGGGTGACCCTGCTGGAGCAGGAGGCATGGACAAGATGACCTCCAGAGGTGTCTTCCCACCTCAACCAGTCTGTAATTCTGAACTGGAGACCTCCGTACAAGATACCTACACTGTTCAGGGATGAGACCAGTAGCAACAGCAAGACTCCAACAAGCTACTTCTAGCTGCATGAGCTGAGACTAGGTAGACCATGGATGTAGGTTATGGTGCAGCTGCGCTGGTTCCAGTTTGGTCACAAAGGCCTCTCCAGGCCAAAATTCTCTATAGACACCTCTGCCTATTTTCTGCCTTTCTACACCAGGAATCTAGACAACTAACTCAGGCACAGATATCTAAGGAAAATGGAGACAATTCCACCCATTTTGGTGACTGCTGAAAAAAAATCTACCCGTGGTGCAGATCAGCGCTCAGAATTGCTGGGTTTTCTTACAGTCTCAATAGACAAAGCTGGAAAAGGGTAAGGACTGAGATACAGCCCAGAGGAAAGAGAGAGGAGCAATGGTGGACAAATGTGCCATGGGTTGTCACAAGTATTTTGTGACACTTGAGTGCAAAAAAGCCCAAGTACAAGGGACCGATCGAGCAGAAAGCATGTCAACTGCTAAAGCGCACTTTCTGCTGAAAGTTGGCAGCTTTTCTGACCAGGCTATTTTTCAGAAACTGCTGCTCTCACCTGTGAAGTCAGAAATTGAGTTGAAGTGAATCTCCAAATAACAAAATGATATTTCAGCTCAACGTTGCATATTTTGTCTTGGCTTTTGCAGGTAAATAAGTTTCCCAAGATTTTAGAAATTTGCGAGGCATTTCTGAGATTTAACTGGTCCTTGCTGACATTTAGGGATCAGTCTAGCCACGTCTGAGTCCCTCTGAAGTTTTGAGAGGGCAGGAAGGTGTTCAGCCCGGGGACACAGCCTCACTAAGCGCCCTGAAATGACAGAGGTAGGGTGGCAGCAGTTAACCCAGAGCCATTCACCGCACTCATGACACCCAGTTTACTCCCCCTTGCCCTGAGCACATCCCCAACCTTTTTCTCTGTTTACTCCGGTACCAAAGTTCCTATTTTTGTGAAGAAATGCAACACTCCGCAGAGGCTGGGGATGGCCACTGACACATATCCCGCAGGGACTTGTGCCAAAACTCAGAAGCCTAGAAGCAAGCCTTTTTCCCATTTAACTACAAAACCTTTGCTCCTCCCATACAAGATGGGAAGTCTTATGCCTCTGCAGTATTTGCTCCTACACCTTTTCCCTCTTGTCAAAAAAACCCCCTAGATAACATAAAAGGATTGCATTAAGTCCACCACTGGGGAAAGACCTTTTTTCCAAATAGATACAGCCCTTTCCTGAGTTACTGAAGCTAAAATATTCTTCAAAAAAACTCAGCATGAAATGGAGAAATTAAGTTCCAAGTTTATGCCTTGATTTTTCTTAGGGAGGTTTTTGTGCAACTCAAATTTAGTCTGAGCTGACTTGCCTGGAACAAAGGCTCCTGTTAGTCCAAGTGATCAATTTTAAACTCCTCTCAAATTGAAGAGTCTAGCAAGGCTCTTTGTACAGTCCCCACATTTCAATATGAATAATTTTAGAGGGAAACTTCCGGAAACTGCTATTCTGAGTTGTGAAAGCTTTTAATTCACAAATGTTTCAGTGTGTCAGGGAGAGTTCTCTGGCAAAATTGAGTGTTATTTTCCTGGAATAAGTGATCAAGTGAGCTGATGTAAGTCAGTCACCACTATATAAGACAAGATTTACCATTAATTCAGACCAGCTCAGAACCTTAGCACTAAGCTGGTACATCAACTGAGGTGGAGGAAAGGCTGCTGATTTCTTCCACCAGCACCTTGGAGAAAGATGAACAGGATTTGGAGGACTGACTAGGGTGAAAAGAGATTCTGTTTCATATATTACCTCCTCATTTAGCCTCAGCCAAGTAACAATCCATTTTTCTTGGGCACAAAGCAACACACCAAAATCAGAACCACAACAGACTGTGCGTGCTCCTAAATCATCAGCTCAGGGTCTCACTACAATTTAAAATGAAGTCATCTGACATAGGAATCCTCTCCATGGCTGGAGAAATAAAGCAAAATACCGCGGGTAGGACGACAGGCGGCCTTGACTTTCATTCTTTGTCACCCCACTGCTGTCAGAAGACAAGTGCGGTGGAAACCAGCCCACAAATATGTAACACGGCCACCACTTTTTCTTACTTGCCTTTTTCCCAGCGGCTAATGAATGAATGCATATGACTCGCAAGAACTGGGTCCAAGCCATATTTCTGAAGGCAGAAAGACCGCATAAAGACAGCTCCAGTACGAAGTAGAAAAAGACCTTTGTGGCAAATTGAATTTAGCAACGTCACCAGGCGCTTCTGAGCCCCATTCTGCCCAGCTGCACACTCACCCCCCCCACACACATACCTGCTAAACCGGCACGATTCAGCCCAGTTGGAGCTCTGCCACGAGCAGCTGGACAGAAGACGACTGATGCAGCCATAAAGCAACATCTAATAAAGAAATTCTTTTTATTTCAGGGTTGTAATTAAGCCAGACTTTGTCACACTGCTATTGGCTGAGGGAGGAAGGCTACTGATGAGTTGTACCAGGAGAAATGTCAGATGGGATCAGGTTGTTATTCCACTCAAGACCAGTCCATGTTGGCTTGAGTCAACCTCAGACCAGTTTAACCTAGCTTTTTCTGCTGGTATGCCAGATAAAAGGGCTGCTTGCATCACTCAGACACAGAGGAGGGTGCTCTGTCTCTAGCCATTAGCAGGAAGGGGTTACACAGGCTGCACTTTTCCAGGGGCTCTTGGTGCAATGGAAGGGGACATTGCTACAGCAACAAAAAGTGCAGGACCCCACTGCCAAATGTTTCACCTCCAAACAGGTTCTCAGGCCCGTTGACTAGTTATTGTGGTTTTCATCGTGCACAGACACAAAACACCCCATACAAAAGCAAAAGATTTAAGCACTTTCAGGCTAGCATCCTCCTCCTGCAAGCCAGGCTTAACATCCTCCTTGGATGGGCCACCCAGGCAGCTTAACCAGCTCCCAGGTGGGATCTCTGCGTGCTCGGCAGTTCACTGGTGAGCTGACAGCTCCCCCCTCTGTCAAAAAGCACTAAAAGCAACCTAAAAACCTGTGCTAGTGTCACTTGGAGCAGGGGACTTGAATAACAGAGGATATTATGCATTTTCTCTCATTTTTTTGCAGGTAGGTATGGGGACTCTCCAGGACAGTTCCCAGGTGCTACAAGACCCCCCCCCAGCCAAATGCACCGAGCGCTACTAAAGCTTCAGTGCTCGTCCTGCCCTGCTGCAGCTGATTTGGGTGAGCCTTACAGCCAGCAGCGGGACATTGCCGGGACCTCCTTCCCTTTCCAGGTGTCCTGCTCTGGTCCTGCTGTGACTTGGCTTCTCTGGAGCGTAGCAGCAGACAGCGGGAAGGAAGCAGAGGCACCATCCTGTGCAGGCAAGACCGGAGGTGCTTGTAGGTCACGGCAGGTCTGTCCTTGCTGCTCAGCTCCAGCATGTTTCACACTGAGGGGGTATCCTTCTGCATGGAAGAAAAATTGTGGATTTACTGAGCATTTAATGGCAGGCTGAAATCACAGATGAAAACTTAGTCCCAGCAGGATGTTATTCCCTCTGCTGACAAGCTGGCGTGGGATGTAGTTTGTGCTTCACACAGACTTTAAGTCTAAGGGCTTTTTTGTGGGTTCTTGAAACAAAACCAGAATTTGGGGGGGCACACTTAACAGAAAAACAGATTTTGAAATACTAGTAAAATGGTGGGGAAATTTAATTATTTCAAGATTGAGTTGCATCAATATATTCTGTTCCCTTTACCCTCTAAAACTAAGAAGGGAAACTGATTTTATTTCACTTTCTCACAGTATAATTCACCACAGCTCTTCTAAATATTTCTGAATTCAGAGAACAATCATATTATCTTAAACTGCACAACAAGAGTTAATATTAAATGCCTTATCATACAATTGAAATCTTCTATTCCCTTTCTATTCTAATGTTTTTACAAAGCATTACGACTTCTGTAGAGTTATTGCTGGATCCTACCAAACATCTCTGAATTTTGTCTGTCTGTCAATTAAGTCCCCCCACACATAACACAAGGTAAACTTACTCGCTGTCATTGCATTTACTTGCCGTAGCAGCTACTGTGCACATAAAGCCAGCAGAACGCCACGTCCAAGTTCAAAGCAAAGATGCTATGTTGGTGTGAAAGCAGCTAAATAATTGTGAATTGAAATTCAAAGCAGCTTTCAACTGAGATACAAGGTAAAAGAATTGTGCAGAAAAAGAAATGACTTGCAACAAAAAGAAAATTACAGTGACATATAGGAAAGGTTTTCAGAACTGCACGAGGAGCTGCTTGTGCCCTGTTTGTGGGAGAGAAGAAGGTGGGTCACTCTAGGATTAAGGGATGAGCTTGTAAAGTCACTGCTGTCTGGAGCTGTCATGCCCAAGAGCCAGCCAGCGTCTCCAAGAGGTACAGACCTCTAGATACACATTCCCGGGTAGGGATGAGAGAGAAACTTTTGATTTGGGTAATAAATCACCTTCACATGAGGAGGGCAGGAGGATCCTGCACTTGGACAGGGAATACAGAACACACAGATTTCTGGTCGCTTTGCTGTAGGATTTTACAGAGTGCTCACTGTATCTGGGGAGTCAGGGGATATGCTTCGAGATCCAAGCTGTTCTTGGAAGGCCTACGTTCCTCTGAACCTCGACGTTTCCGTACCAGGATTTCTCTCGGGAGGAATACAAAGCTGCTTTCTCCTCCAGCAGTCCTGCAACAGAGCTCGCTGCTCCTCAGGCCAGGGAATCCTGACCGCTGCCATCCAGGAGGTGCCTGTGCTACCAGCAAGCCTGTGCCAGCATCATACGCTTCACCTGCGTTGAGCTGGGGCTCATAGACTTCGTTTCTCCAACCACGGCCAAGAGCCCATGTTAGACTAGAGCCCAGCAACTCTCTGGAGCTTCTGCTCCCCCTCTGCAAAGCAGAGGCTTTGGATTTCCCTCTCCCCGAGGAAGGGCAGTTCCCTGTTCTGTGAAAATCCCCTGTCCAGCCCACTGGAGTTCTCCCTGTCATTAGGGTAACAGCAGTCAACAGTGCCCACAGGCCCACCCGCAAGCTGGCACCTGTGGAGAGATGCAAGTTAATTACTACAGCAAAAGGGATGGAGAATGCCAAGGGACTTGGCTTTCAGGGTGGCCACTTCCCTTACGACTTCAGACAGGCAACGTTCCCTTCGAGCTTCTTTATCTGTGGCACCGGTCAAAACCCACCTGCATCCAGGCCAGCACTTGGCCTGAATGCTGTGTAGAGTGGGGAGAGAGGAAGAATGATGTCCTGAATGGGAGAAAAAGATCTCCTTCTGGTGTGGACTCTGCTGCTTTTGCAATTATTTTTTTTTTCTTTATACTGGCACCATTAGGAGAGTTCCCATTTGCTTAATTAGGCCACATAGGAGGAACCTGGGAAGTCACTGAACATATTTGGAGTGGCTTGACCTGCTAATTTTCTATGAATCTGAGCAGCCTGGGTTCAGATGGAAGTTCTTGACTAAGAGGAGCTGGATATCCAAATCAGCTTGGAAAGGTAAGTTGTCAGGAATTTTTTTTAATTTTTTTTTTTACAAAAAACAACACACTACCATACAAATACTTTTTTAATGGGGTAGACAGATGCTTCATGCTGCTCAGCTTACAATTCTAAAGCAAAGACAACACTGACATACCATCATATCAGGTTGGTAAGCATGTCTGGAAACCAGGGCTGGCATCTAGAAAAAAAACTTATAAAAGCAAATTATTATACAATTAACTAACAGAAAGTATGTGAGCTGGGTAAGTTATGGAAGGACTTTTGCTAAATAATGTCATTCTGTGGTGTTAGCAGCTCTCAGTTTCCTGGCACAGAAACTACATTTACTCTTCAATCAAGTATATAGCTTGACTAAAACCAATCCATTTTACATTCCCTAAGGAAAACAAAAATCTTATCAGTTACTGCTTCCTATTATTTCCTCTCAGTTTTTGTTGTTGTTTTTTTCTGATAGCTGTAAATACACTTGAGACTGCCTGACTTAAGTGGAATTGATTGCAAAAGGTATCTCTGCAATAAAAACATCTCAAAAAGATTCTGGGATGTTTCAGCTCTTCCTGGCTATCAGTTAAGAAACTTTTTCCCCATTTATGAACTCTTTATCTTGGCAAAAAATAAATTGGAAGGGGAAAAATACATTTATGACCAAATTAATTGTTTCAGAATATGTTGTTTTAACTCATAAAAGAAGTTGCCACATCATGCAAGAGGAGCCACACTTTACTACCTTCTCATCCTTGAAGCTGACACCTAGTGGGGTCTTAGCCCTAAAAAAAATTTGGCCACAAGGATTTTTATCACAGTAAGAACAAAAAAATATTATGACAAGAACCTATGACCTAGGAACAACTGATCTGTGTTTACAGCCCCACCAAGCTGGTGCTCAAACCACATAAGTAATTTCACTGCTGACTTCAGACAAATGAACTTCTGTCTCAATGTTCCTATGATGTCAGAGGTAGAAGAGCACCCGAGACCCCAGAGGACAAACTATCACAGGGCCTCATGGCCATGCACACCATCAACTCTCTGTCAAGAATCAGTACAAGCTGTACACATTAGAACCATTTATCAGTTTGTATCAAATGTTTGCTTGATTAAAAGAGTCAGTTGCCTTGAAATGGTTCAGAGTGAGCTCATCCCAGAGACTGACAGGGGTTAAACAGCTCCTTCCTCTATGGACACCAGACAGTAGTCCATAAAAAGGTCAGTCGGCAATGCAAATACTGTCAAATGAGTAGGGAATGGGAAGACACACCTATTAACAGGATCACATACCAGATTAGCACAGCGCCCAGTTTTCCTTAAGGGAACCCAGATTAAATAGGCTATCCCCAAATGCCAGCTAAAGGCTAACGTGCCAGTTGCACAAAGAAACCTTGAGAGGCACACAAAGGCTGACACTGTCATCAACCCCCTCCACACACACAAATTCCTTTTTCAGCAAAGTGATGCCCAAGTCCCCCTAAGGCCAGCTCCACCTGTTGAAACAAGGCAAGAGCTGAAGCAGGATCCTTCCTCCGGGACACAAAGGCAGCACTGCATCAACCACAGGGGCTCTGTACCCCAAGATGAGGGCAATCCTTGCCACCAGGCACACCAGAGATGCTCAGAAGAACCTGGCAGCGAGACACAGCAGAGCCTGACCCTTCTAGCTTTCACCTGCACTGCCTGCCAGCCCCTCAGCTTCCTCCAGCTCTGCTCAGTTTTTGTGACCAGCAGAGGTTACCTGCCCAGCTCAGACAAACAGGGAGCCAACCCCAGCCCGAGCAGGCCAATCTGGAAGGCCTGTAGGCAAACACAGCCCCCAGTACAACATCTCCCCACCACAGCCACCTCTCCCCAGGCCTAGTGAGGCCCAGGTGCCCTGAGGCCAGCCAGGGAGCTGTGCCCAGCAGGGAGGCTTCCAACACTAGGCCCCACACAGGGGCCCAGTGCCCGAGCTAAAGCAAGCCCCACAGCTCACCCAGCTCAAAGACAAGGAAAGCACACACCCCTCCCACCACCCCCCCCACCAGACAAAGCCTTAGTGCCTGCGCTGAGGCCACCCTCAGAAGGCCGCCGGGGAAGCGCACGGAGCGGCAGCACCGCAGGCCCTCACCGGCGGCGGGGCACAGCCCGGCCCGCGACCGCCGCCACACAAACCCAACCGCCCATCCCGCGCGGCGTAAATAGCACCCGGGCTTTTTATAGCGCCCCTTCCCGGCAGCCCCCGCGCTCGGCCGCGCTGATTGGCCATCGAGAGAACGGGGGCGCGCGCGCGAGCGCGCGGGTCGGAGGCGGGCGGGGTCGGGCCGGGCG
>VXBL01006990.1:111978-139973 GCA_013400195.1 Aramus guarauna | reverse complement strand
CCTGCGGAAACAGTTCCCGGCTTTTGTTAGTTTTTAAACTTCGAGCTAGGGAAGAAAGGGCCTTTGGGAGGGCGAGGGCAAACTTCTTAATTTTGTCTTTCTACCGCAGCCGGTGCAGGCCCGGCAGGCCGAGGGCAGGCGGACGAGCGCGTAGCAAAGAGCTCGGGTTTGGGTTAAACTGAGCTGTTAGCGCGACCGGCTGCGTGCGGCACAGCAGCCTTACCTTCGACTGAAAATTACCCAGCTTAAAATTCCACGCTACCTAAACCTTCTTTGCCAGGAAGCCCGTTCCTTCAGGGGCAAGAGGAACCTCGAGACTACTTCGGTCGTGTTTGGGTCTGGAAAAAAAAAAAAAACCAACCCCAAAACTTATTACAGAGTTAAAGTTCTTACAGAGACTCCAGACGAAGCGTTGTCCCCAGTGAAATGATGCCTTAACTGCTTTGATATCCCTCTAAGTCTGCGTCTGCGAGGTGTCTGGAATGGGGGTTTGTTTGGTTTTAGTTGCTGCCTCATATCCCGCTTTTGTTTCTCTCCCTGGTACGGTTCACCTGCTCGTGGCAGGGAACCCTTCATGAGCAGTGGCTCCCACCCGCTCTTTCTGTGTCTGACCCAGGATCTGGAGAAAACTGAATCCTAAGACCTGCTAGGGAATGTTGGGTTTGCTGTTGCGGTTTTTTCCCCCGTAGAGCTTAGGCTAGGTAACAGTTCTGCTGTCTGTGTGATATAAAATCAAGGTACTTCTGAAAGCGAACTTTTATAACCCCCTTTTATCTCAGAAATCTCAAAAATTAATTTTACTTGTTCTAAATGTTGTTGGTGACTCAAAGTGTTAGATTCTCCAGTGGCTTTATTTTGGGATTTTTTTTTTTTATTTTTTTTTTTTGGTTCAGTAGGGAAATATGAAGTCTCTCCTTCCCTGAAAAGATTGTTTGTGAAAATATTTACTTTCTGTTGAAGGCTCTGCTAATGCACCTGTGTGCCCTCCTCCTGCCCTGTTCTGGCCTTCCCAGGTCTCCACAGCACTGGCATTTCTGTTTCAAATATGCAGACTAATTCTGGCTCTGATTTGGACCAAGTTGCGTGTTTAAAAAAAGAAAAATTGCCATTAGCCTTATTTCATTTTAATTAGTTCACTGGACTGCTTAACAGCATATTCAGCATAAATACTTCACATAAATTAATTTTAATGGGTGATTTGTATCATTTAATACTAGAATATGTGTTTGTTTTTTCAATAATTTCTCAAGATGTAAATGCACCTTCGTGCAAGGGGCAAAAGAAATTCAGTCAGAGAGCTAAGCCGAGCAATTCTTACGTTATCCCTCCCCGTTCACCAAACTCGCGCTCTGGCGGAGTGCCACAGCAATTGAGCGCCAGAGGCGGGGAGTTCTCTGAGCCAGGAATTGACAGTAAAAACATCCTAAATGATCCTAACTGCCACCAGGATGCAGGACTAGCGATGGTTCTTCAGATAAGCAAATTCCAAATAAAAGCAATTTGATAGTTTGGATGGGCTTAGAAATATCATTGTCTTTCCTCATTTTTTTTTTTTCAATGGTAACTCTTGTTTTTCCTACTTTCTACACTTCATCTTTTTCTCTCAACGTGTTTACGTTGCCCCGAACCCTATTGGCTCTTGTTTCTGTCATTTCTGTGGTCTGCTACGCCCTAGAGATTTCTGACCTTGACTGCTACCTTCTCACTAGTCAATTGTATCATCTCCTTCAGTTTCTGTAACATTTTATTCCCTGCTGCTGTGATATCATTAGGTTCTTTCCAAGTCTCCACTCAGACGCTCTCTTTTACCTTTTATACTAAACTCTAATCTGGCTCACGTGTTATTCCACATCCATTTAAACTCTGTTGTCTTACAACATGTCTTCAAACACATTTAGCTGATGTGGAGGAAAAGTTTAATCAGTGAGTTTGAGGAATTTAGCGTGTCGATAAAGGCTAGCCAGCATGCCTTAAAATCTTAAATTGATCCTTAATGAGTCTGTCCTCATAAATAATAAGGGTGAAACCCCGTAACACAGAACAGTGCACCAAATGACAGCTTACGTTCATTCCCGGGGGTACAGCTATGCACACACCCGAATGCGTGATGGAAATCCTCTGCTCCTTGCCTGTTGGTGTGATTCCTCTCCTGCAACCCTGGACACTGTATGAATAGCTAGGTAGCTAAGTAGAAAGAAGTAGTTGCTTATTACTTTTGGGATTACCTTTACCATCTCAAAAATAAGCACAAACATCCCAAAAGACTCTCTCTGGTACACTGGTTATCATTGCTTTAAACCGTTTTACACCATTGATAGGTGTCCCAGCTGCCTTCTAGCATTGATGGGATCTCTGTTGTCACCTCATTCTGAATTGTGAACAAAAGTTACCAAAAGCATAACTGGAGTTTTTAGAGCAATTCTGATCTGTCCATCCTCTCTTCTGCCCTTTTCCTATCACCATGCGTTCACTTGAGAGGGGCATTTGAGACAGTAAAAGAACTAAGATATCTGTAGACCACCCTTTAATTAAGATACTTGCCATACACTGTTGCCATACACACGAGTAAGAGCCAGTCCTTCCTAAGTGAATCAGCGAATTAAACTAATCGGAAAAAAGGTTCACTGTCTTTCTCTCACCAGCCTTCATGACCAAGATCCCTGGTAGAATGAACAGATGGAGAGTCACTAGTATACCGAGTAAAATTGGGCAGTACACCCACAGCGAACAGGAGGTCTTTCTTTCCTTGGGCTCTGACAGTTGTGAGGTTTTTGTTTGCTTTTTTTATTGTTGTTTTTAATGAGAAATGGAGCTGAATTCAGTCTCTTTGCTCAGTTAGGTAGCAGTGCTTTGCAACAATAAATGGTTCTGTCTCTCATCTGATTCTGTACTGACTGATTGAACTGTCACGCTTGGAGCAGATCTCTAGTGTGGATGTGTACAAAGTGATTCCTCCTCCTCATCTTCACAGTTTTAAGGAAGGTTGTCTTTGTGCGTGTCAGTGGTTTGAAAGAACTAGCAGCTTTCCAAGCACCAGTTATCTGTTTGCATTCTTTGCTAATGTTTCATTTGTCTTATATTTTACACCTGGAAGCTTTTTGTTCTTGACCTTCTGTCTGCTTTGTTGAAATTGTGTGAGGTGAGAAGGCCATCTTACAGCAGGATCTTGACTTGGTACTGACAAAGTGAATTGACTCATTTTTTGAACCTCAATCCAAAATCTGTTTGAAAAGGCTGAGTTCCATGTAAACCACAGCAGAACTAGGCTTCTGCGCTTGAAATTGAAAATGTTGTTGGGAAGATTTTAAATTATACTGTGGAATGTTGACAGATGAGAATGAGCATGCAGTTTGGGATAAAGACAGTATTAGAAATAAGAATACAGCCTTCAGAAAGTTCAAGTCATGAAGTTGACCAGAAAAGTAAATAAGAACGTGAACTCTGGCAAGTCAAATGAAAAATGTAAGGACCCGCCAGAAAGACTCTGAGCAACATCAAACTAATAGCAAAAAAAAAAAAAAAAATTTCCAAGTACATCAGAAGCAAGACAGTTGCTGGAGTCTGGAGGGCCAATAGATGATGATGAAGTGAAAGAAATATTTGATGATGAAGCCATCAGTAGAAAGTTAAATGACTTATGTGCATTCCTGTTTACTGTGGAGAAGTCCAAAGAGGTTCCTATGCCAGAAATTCTCTTTATGGGGAACAGGACTCATTGGAAGATCTATCTCTGCTTGAAGTGTCAGCAAATAAGTTTTTAGAGCAAAACGGTAAATATAGTTACAAAATGCCAAGACCAGATGGTGCTTGCCCCCAAGGGTTCCAAAGGAAACTCGGGGATGAAATGACCGAATTATTAATTATGCTCTGTAACTTCTCACTTAATACCTTGAAGCCAGAGGAGTAGAAGATGGCTTACAAGGTAGCAATTCTTAAAGATAGTTCAGCAGGATATCACAGAGTTCAACGCCTTTTTTAAAAATACATTCTAAAAAAAAAAAAAGGGCAAACAGATGGACTAACAACTTGTGGTGGGAGAAAGTCAACATGGCTTTTGCAAAGGAAATGCTGCTGCTTAAATCTACTGGAGTTTTTTAATGACTCCACAAGCACAGAGTAGCGAAGTTTGGGACAAGAGAGGAAAGGAATCTGTGTTATATTGTTCAGCATACTCATAAATGATCTGGCGAGAAAGATGTTGAGTAGCAAGGGAAGAAAAGACCAAGAGCTGACTAGGAAGAAACTGCAGCTCGGCCTTCTGATGCCAAAATATAGGCAGTAAAATGTCAAATGAAATTTGTTCCCGATAAATGCAAAGTTGGGAGAAAAAATAATCTTTTTGTTTATGCACTAATGGGGTGAAAGTTAATTATTGCCACACAGGAGGAAGAGTTTGTCATAATTCTGTGAAATTGTGAGTTTAATGTTCAACAGTGATCGTATGAGCATGTGTGAGGGGCTTTGAGGAATGGAATAAAGAAGAAAACAGGATGACACCACAGCTCTCAGTTCTTAGCACACTAATTACCGGGGTTTTGTGTGAAGATGGACTTTGAGATACAGCGCAACTGGAAAAGCAAAGAAGAGACTGAGAAGAATGATCAAGGATAAGAAATGGACTCCATACAAGGGATGCTTAAAAAAAATTTGAACCCTTCTGCTTGGCAGAGATGTGACTGAGCACAATCTGGTCTAGATCAAAACCAACGGTGCCTCTCCTGCAGTCTGTACTGAGACCACGAAATGCAGTGCCACAAAGTGCTTTGAATGATGATTTACACGGCTTCAGCATCGAACAGCTGAAATCACAGAAGAGAATGCTATCAAATGGGCTGTTGAGCACAAAGATTAAAAAAAGAATGTCTCCGAGCTGGAAACTGAGAAAATACACTTGCAGAAGTATCCATGTCTTTTTTCCTTCTTTAACTCGTAGTCGTCTGAGGTACCTGCACGCGTCAGGCACGGTGCTGGACTTGGTGGGTGTTTGATCTGAACCAGTGCAATCTCAACAGATGTCTTGTGGTGGGAGAAAAGGAGGAACACAAGTGAGACTGTCAGCTATGGATACAAAAAGATGGTTGTCTGGAAGAGCTGGTGTTGGTTGCTCTTGTCCATTTGTGCTTCTGCTGCCAGCTACGGGGCAGCGGTGGGTGCCCAAAGACGGCGATCTTGCCCAAGGAGAACCTGCCTTGTTCAGTGTGCGGGCACCCCGCATCCTCTTTGACGTGCTGGAGGTGTCTGGGCAAAGAAGATACCAAGAATAAAAATGTCACAAATGCAAAGCATTTTGCAGATTGCACGAGTGGAAGTCCACAGATCTACTATAATTACCGCAATATTAAGCCCTAACCTCATTTTGTCCAAAGTAATCTTGGGACTCAGTATTGCATAAGAGACGTGCTCTCGTAAGTCATCGTATGTAACAGATAACAAAGATCTAGTCAGTAGGGGCAAAGTAACAAGAATGTTAAATGAGGGTGAAAGGACAACAATAGCAGCCGCAGGTCCTGAGGACAAAATACTGTTTTCTGCCCCCATATCCCAGCTTCGCCTTCAGCCTTGGGGAGGCTTCTCACGGTAGAGTAAGGCAGGGGAGAAATGCTGGAATTAATCTTCTTCCCTGGGTTCTGAAATGGTGTTAATTTACTAATTATACAGACGTAGGGAGGTGAACAGCATAGAGGTGAACTTTGCAAAGAGTTGAGAACGGAGCAAACTTGTAGTAGACAAAGAGGACCTTGCTAAATTTGGTGTTTGCAAAACAGGATGCACGGTGACAGCGTTAAGACAGAGTTTTGCTTGCACATATTGCTGTTTTAGTTTCTAACAGTTTTTGCTTAAACAGGCTTAAAAAAGATGTTTCAGGAACCTCCTTTTGTGATATTTTTTTTCCCCAATCAAGTGTTGAAAGCGAATTAAATAACCTGACTTGGAAAGGAAATGAAGGCATCTGTTTTGTTTGCACTTAAAAAAACAATGGAAGAAAGCCTTACAGATGAAACGGGAGAAAAGTAGAAACTGAAAGTAGAAAACACACGCCAGAAGCTCGGAAGCATGAAAAGTAACTGGGACAAAAAAAAAAAAAAAAAAGGAGCTCAGAGAGAAATTATAATTAGAAATTATAGATCTAAAAAGTTTGCAATGTGGTAGAAACAATGAAGCCTTGCTGCGTGCCCTGCTGGGAGGCCTGCCTGCGGTTGCTTTGCACCGGGCTCATCCCGCCTGCCCTTGTCCTTGCTTTAAAGACCGAACACTCAGACCCCGGCTTTTCTCACCGCTGCTTAGGAGCTTAGAGAAGTGCCTGTAGTTGTTTTGTTCCTTGGCTGTGTCTCTTCCAGATTATCCTTTTTCCAGTTCGGCCGTAGTTGTTCTTCGTATGGACGCTGTTCTGTAGGCAAATTATCCGTGTTGCCCTGCTCAGAGTCATTTCCAGTTCCTTTATAGCATTTTGGTATGGAGAGGATCACAACTGCACACAGGGTCAAAAGATGCAGGGGTGCCTGTGGATTCCTACATCAGCTTAATGATTTCTGGTTTGGTCATTTTTTTCCTAGATCTTAATACTGGAATTTTTAACAATTCTTTTAGCTCTTCAGAGTATTGAGCTTGTGTTGTGAAGGAATTAACTATACAACCCTAAAGTATTGCCCTTGGGCGGCAGTGATCAGCTCCCACTCCATCATTATATATAGGAAGTTGAATCTGGCTTTTACCTCGTGTATCACTTCACATTTATTTCTTTCAAATTTGATTGCTTGGGCACAGTCTGTTAAGGTTCTGAAACTCATCACAGTAGGCCCTTGCCTTTATTACCTGAACAGCTTGGCATCGTCAGTAAATTTTGTGATATTGCTATTTTTCCTCGCTTTTTCAGGTCATTTAGGAATGTCGAGCTGTGCAGGTTCCACTGGTGATCTTCAGTGAGAGCTGACCGTTTCTTTCTGTCTGGTTTCCTATCTTTCGCCAGTTATTTATCCATACACAGGGAACTTCCCTGAAATCAGGTATTTTGATTATCTCTTTAAATAATAATAATAACAATAAAAGGTTGAATGATATTGCACACCTAATCTGACCAGACTTGGTAATTGACACCTCTGTTTTGATACATATCTCAGCTCTGAAGATCTCTGGCCTGAGAATGGAGGGGTTTTATATATTTATTTTATTTTCCAGAAAGCTCTTTACATACTGCAGCAGTTTAAGCAGTTTGAAAGAATGCTAATATGCAGTAATAATAAAGAGAAGTAGGACAGCCTTAATGATTATAATCCCATCAGACTAAGACATCAATCCCAGGTACAATAATGGAATAAGTAACAAAGTGTTCAGGAAAGAATTAAGGCAATGTCACTCAGCCTGGACTGAGGGAAATAGAAACAATTAGTGTTAATTGTTTTAGTTTGGTTCTTAAGTACAGGTGTTCATCTTAGCCGTCGGTTAGCATTTGACAGTAATTGCATGTCATTTTTAGTGAGAAACTAAGCCAGTACAAAATCAATATGGTTCGTATTAAATTTAGGAGAAAGAGGACAGCTTTAAAAGGCAAGTGGAGATTCAAGTGAATCTGTGTCTGGTGAGAACATGAAGGAGTTAGCTCTGGGGCTGTATTTCTTAGCAGTCACTTGGAAGAAACACAAAATACCAGTATGAAGAAATTTGCAGAGGCCAAATAAATGAGGAAGTGACAAAATAAAACCTCATCGCTAATGCAGACAGCGTAACTAACTGCTGGAGTGGGAAGCATGGTAGGGGATTCTCTGTTATCACCTGTTTTAAAGTCAAGATAGTTCGCACTTGAGTTAATGCAAGGAGTGAAATCTGTACTGGGGAATGACCACGCTGCAGCTTGTTTGCACTTGAAATGCCGCTCAGGGTGTGGTGCCCTGATACAGCGTCAATGGATATAGCAGCACGCCCTTGTCAGAACCGGGGTGTCCTTCTGGGCTCCAGCTCCTGGGGCCTGTGTTACAGCAGCCCTGGGGCCTTTGGGGCTGTGGTGGACGAAGCGGGATGGGAAGGTAGACGGTGCTGTGCTGCTGGGCTTCCAAGGGCCCTCCTGGCTGAAGCACTTCACCGTGACGCCTCTACCACTTTGTTAGTCCTTATGCTAGGAGCAGCCAGCGATACATCAGCCAGTTGCTATTGTGAAAGGTGTAAAGGTATTAAAAACCAAAAAAAAAACCTCAAAATCAAAACCGAAACAAACAACAACACCCCACCACCACCCCCCCATACCAGGATGTCTGGAAAGTCTGTTACGTGAGCAGCAGAGAGAACGGGTGAAGTAAATTGTTCGCTCTCTTTCCATTTTGGAGTTAGGAGGCAGTAAAAGAAACTAATAGGGACAATCCTGAATTTGAAGGAAGTGGCTTTACACACAATGTGTAATTAAGCTGTGGGAACTCCCTCCAACAGGATGTCATGAGTGCTGGAAGTTTACATGGGTTCAAAGGGAGTCTGGACAAGCTCATGGAAGAGAAATCTATTTGAGGTTACCAAATTCATGGGAACCACATCTGACCCAAGAAGCTTCTGAGCTGAAATGGTTGGAGGCTGGAGAGCATGGAGGGGGAAGCTGCTTCTTCCTTTTTCCTCTTCTGCTTTTCTGTGGGAATCCGCTCCCAAGCTGGTCCTGAATGCCAGGTGCTGAGGTGGAGACACCTAAGTCCCAAGCCAATGTACTCGGTTTTATGTGGGTGTAGACCTGTAGTGAAGGACGGGTCTGTGAGTCTCTAGATGTAGGAAGTGTAAGCTTAGTTGCAGGCAGAAGTTGGTCCGCTGGTCAGTGTCCCTGCTGGGGCTGCTTGTGGGACACAGTGCTGGGTGTGGAGGGTTGCACAGGTCATGGCTTGGGTGCTTTAACAAAAGATAGTTTGTGCGTTCCTGGGAGTGTTTGATCGTGCTCTGAGGCATTGTTCCTGTAAAGCACCAGCAAAAGGGCTGGACAGGGAGGGAGAGCAAAGCAAAATGTCTTGCTCTTTCCTCTGTTGGTTAGAAATCGAGCAATTTTATCAGAACAGTTTTCTTCTCTGAGAGTCGGATGAATTGTATGTTGTCATACAGGATTTATCCTGAAGAGGAAAGCAAGGGCAAAGGCTGTAATTTGATAGGATGAATCCAGCTTTGAGACTTCACATGGTATCTCAGATTAGACATACTACGTCCGCATGACACACAACACGGATCAAGTACTGCCGATTCAGGTTTCCTCAAAAACTTTGCACTGGCAGGCTTCAATGCTGGATGAGGTATCTCCTGTCCTACTGCAGCCATCATAGAGGCAGCATAAACAACATGCTGTGTGCTTAACCGAAAAGCATTGTGTGCCCATACCTATTAAACACCGATGTTGTACTTTTGGATAACTATGACTGTATAAAATTCCTGAGTCACTAAGGGTTGACCAGGGCTGGCACTGAACCAGTGCTGTTAAGACCTAAGGCAGTTAAGCTGACCCCGCTCCTAGTTCTGGCGATGTGGTATGAAGAGGCTTGAGCTGGTTATTTGTGGAGTTGGCTGAGACCTGGTGAGGTTTATTAACTCGGGTTATAACACAGCTATACTGCTCCCAATTTAAAGCTGGCTCTGGAAATGTACAGTTATGTTTGCAAAGCACTTTTAACAAACTAGTAAAACTTGCCAGACTTGAGCATGGTTAACACACAGTCTGAATAAACTGCTAGCAGAAAGCTGAACGCTCAGCTCGCCCTGTCCGAGGACCTTCCTGAAGGACCTGTGTCCAGTATTTTAATCCCATTAGATGCTGTGCTGACCTTCTGTGTCATTTTCAATTCCACTTCAATCTTATAATAGAAAAATTCTGTTTCACTGTGGATTACATTTAATATGCGCCATCAGTAGCCTGCCTTGTGCTGTGCCAGCTTTGGGACTTTTTTCATGTGTTCAATTTTATATGTAACCCTCCAAAAACCCCCAGATATCTTTTTCTTACCAACTGTTCCCACACAGAGCTGTAGTTGGAAATACGTCTATTTTGCAGTACTGTCAAACTGCTTTAAGTCCTGGATGCTGTAAGGCATATATATGTTGTTGTTTCCCAAAGACCTTGTTAGCATCCCTTTAAATAATGTACCTTATCAGTTTATGAATGCAAGTGTCCATAGGCAAATTTGCACAGAATTAAGTAAATTTCAATTATTGAAATAAGCTATGTTGACTGTCTCCTTTATAGTGGTGACTGCATTCATGGTTTTAGTGTTTGTATTGCAATGGCTTGTAAATGAACTGTATTTCTACCCCGGTAGTACTTGATTTCAAGCTGTACATGGTACCAAATGAGCATGATCACTCTGAGCGTGGAGTTCAGAGCCTGGCTTTACTTTCAGTGCAGCTGTACAGATGAGTTCTATTCTGGATGTCTTCAGAAATAAAGACAATAAATAAGTAGTCACTTGCAGCATGTTTTGGTCTATGTAGTTCTTACAGGATCTTTTAGGAACCCTGTAGCAGAAGCATGGGTTATATCTAACTCCTTTATGTAATTTTTTCTTTTTTTATTTTTTTTCTTACTCTGATTGCAGTCTCATGGCTGTTTGCTACCCATTTTGCAACTTCTCTAAGAGGTGAATTGGGGTCATAGTTTCCTTTACTTCACAGCTATTGCTATTTAAGAGCATAGCCCATCCTGTATGGGTTATGTGGAAAAAAACCCAGCATGATAGCACGCATAGGCTTATGTATGCTCAAAGGAGCTGATTTAAGGAAGTATGAATAGCATTTCAACAGCAAACTGCAATGTTTCGGACATTTGTTTATACATACTTTCACTAATGAAAAACGTAGTGGAGAAAAAAATTTACAAAATGTATAGTTACTGACATTTTGCATTGGGACTTAACAGAGGAGAAGGTTGAGGCACTTCCCTCCTGTTGGCAATTAAACAGCTGGGAGATGTGGGAATCCTGAATTCTGCTCTAGAGGAGGGTGGATCGGAGCAGTTATGTCTTTCTACCATCCTTCTCCTGGCCTGTTTGCCTGCCCCTTCCCCATTTTCTGCTCATGGTCTTTGGACCATTTCCCCCTCCCAAACGCTCCATATTCAGTCTCAGTTTCTTCACTGTCCATATACAGCTGCCCTAAAAGCAGACCTATGTGCTTTTGGGCTGATTTGCTTTCTGTTCCAAGCTGTTTTGGTAGTTCTCAGTTTTGATGCCAGACCTTGCTGAACAGCCAGAAGAAAACTGTGGGAGAAGCCTGCTCATCCACGTCCTCTTCATCACTGGAATCTTTAGGGAAAACTCATTCCTCCTCCCCCTTGAACAAAAGTGAGTATATTTTAAGAGTAAATTGAGGTCATGGTGCAGAGGCAGTTCTCCCCTGTGGTAGGTAGAGGGCAGGGCTTGACTGGTCGGGGTGGGGGACATGGGTAGGGTTTCATCCTCCGGTCCCGCAGCCTTGCTGCTGTTCTTCCTTCTGGCCCAGGGCAGGGCTGACTGAATGAAGGGGGATATGAAGCAGGTAAGAAGAGTGCCAGGCTGTAATTCGCTCAATAGCAAACTGTTTAAGTACTGAGCGGGGAGGAGGCAGCAGCAAAGCAGTCTTTACAAGATTTCAAATCCCTTGCTTTCCAACATTTTGGTTTTAAGGTAAAGAATTTAAAGGATGTTCCCCCCTCAGCATCGGAAACATCCTTAATGGTCCTGTTGAGCTGCTTCTGCTGAGTTCTTGCTAACATATGCAACAATCCCAATCTCTTTCCACAAAACTGTGTATTGTACGAGGGATCTGCCCATATGGCATAGCAGGGAATATAAGGTTGGTGGTAGTTGATTGGTATGATGATGATGAGATCCAGAGCGAGACAGGCAAACCTGGCATGTTTGTTATCAGCTTACCCAACGTCAGAATATCAACATCATGTCCACAATCCTCACTCACGCTGTGTGGCCTTGAGATTTGCAGCAGAGGAGGCACTAGAAATGTTGTTCCTTGGAAAAATAAATAGTGTGCTGAAGAGAAGAGGCAAATTCCGTTGCAGTAAACAATAATACTTGGGGGGGAGTAAATTTAAAACACAGAGAAAAAAAAAAATATTTTTCCCATTTGTCATTCTTCTGGAGTATTTGCTAGATTCTCTTAACAAGCAGGGCTTTATGCTGCATGAGTCTTGGAGCGTTACTGCACTTAGAAATAGCAGCCTCATGTAACAAGGATATTAGTGTGGCAACTCTCAGCAAACAGGAGCTCCTTGTGTTGTAACCTCCTGTGATGTTAGTGGGATTGAGTAAATGATGTCTAAAGCTCTTGTAATACCTGTGAAAGGCACTGGCCTAGGTTGAGGAAATGTCATAATTGAATCTCTTCCATTCAGATGAGTCACTGGAGTCATGTTGTGAGAGTTTCCACTTTGAATCTAGCAGACTAGCTGGTTTTAAGAATGCTATAAATGCAAAGGTGGGAGGAGTAGTTCATTTAAGAGTAGGAAAAACTGCAGATCTGTTGTCTTGCTGCAGAAGACAGCAGAGATTCCCTGAGAAAATCACTGCAGCAATTCTGCTACGCTAATTAGGATACAATATTTCTTGCTCAATGTTCTGTGTGCATCGTCAGTGATGCTGTTCCAGCAGCTTTCTGGATTTATTGGTCTCTCCCTGCTCTATGCATTGTGTAAAAAGATGAATGTGTAGTACTTGTGTTCAGTTACAGTGAGGTAGTGGGAGCTTGGATTTGGTCTATTTGTAATATCCTCTTAGGTAGTTCATACAGGCTTTTTACCTCTAAATGTAGACACATACTCAGTGGTGACAGGCTGTACTGCAGCAAATACTAACTTGAATGTAACGTAAGTACCATACATCTTAAATGAAACTTTTGGCTAGCAAAGTGCTTTTTGATTCCTGTCAAAACATACTGCTGGACCAAATTTGATATATTACCAGGCTTCAGAATACTTGGTTTAAGAAAGCCAGAGCGTGTCAAAATGCAGCAGAAAGACCCTACTGCTATGAATGCTGTTAGTATTGTCCTTGTGATGTACACCGCTAAGATGTTGCTCCACTCTAAGCAATTAACGTGTTTCTCTATTGTACTATGAAGATGTTGCTTCTCTGAGTATTTGCCAGACCTGAAAATCCCTTATAGCTACCCACTGGATAGGAATGTATTTATTTTAACTAAAAATAATTAGCTAAAAGATGCTGATCTGTACACTGAATCCTCTAAATTAGGAAATTATTACTGTAAATACGCTTAATATGCACGGATTATGGGATGCTGTTGCCGTGGCCAGATATCTGGTAAAATTTGAAGAACAAATACAGGGGTTTTGCACATGTAGTGCCACTAGAACAACTTCCATATGCATGGAGACCTTCTGTGATACAAGATGAATCTGCCATGAGAAGAAAGCTGGGTGCAGGCCCAACAGCAGTGTTCCATCCTTGAATGTCCACATGTTGAACAGAATTGGAGTCTATTGTTCAGGCAGCAAGTAAGGGTTCAACCTCACCAGTAGACAAGAAACTTCAGGTACCATAAAGCTGTAAAGTTCGTAAACCACTAATGTCAGGAAGAAGCAACCAGTTGTGATGGTTGGTGACTTCCTTCCGAGGTTGATGGAGGGGTCTGTCCAGTGATTGGACCTGACATCCTGAGGTGTCTCTGTCTAACTAGCATTTATAATCTGAGCTGTTTCTGAAAATTTGTTGAGGTCCATAAACAAACTAGCCTCAGCCTGTGCTGCGTGCCATGGCGAATGCTTGAGGTAAGCAAATCAAAAGCAAGTCCTAGGGCTTGAGAAGCAAGTGAAAGCTTCAAGGATATTAGTGCTGATCTTTGTATCCTGAGTTGAATTTTATACAACGCATTTGTTCCGAGGTCATTATGCAGAGAGAATTCTTCTGTCGTAATGCTCTGGAAGGTAAAACTAAGGGAAAAAAGATGAGGATGCCATAGATCACCAAGAAAAGATGAGGTAGTTGAGGCTTTTTGTGAGCATCTTGGCAGGATCCTCTAGAAGTTGGTGATGAGGGAATTTTAATTACCTAGATGCTCCATGTACTAGATGGAAGGGACTGTTCAGCAGGTTTGAGATGTCCTGGTGACTGTCCTGCACATAAGAGATGGTGAGCAGTCATGGGGTGGATCCTAAGCAGAGGGAAGGAAGTGCTTGAGCATACGCTGCTGACGGGCACCTTGATTGGCAGAGTGGTCTTCCAAATGTCAACAGGTCTCAGGAAAAATTCAGGCGGGAAGAGTTTCATGATAGGCTTTTCTTAGGAAAGAAATATTTAGATCAAATAAAACTCTTGAAAAAATTTTATCTTTTTATATAAGTATATAATTTTCAAGCTGTTTTTTTAGAGAACAGCTTATAGAACGTACTACATTAAATGATTTTTTTAAATTTTTTTTATTTTTGTTTTTTTACAGAATTGCATTTTTCTTGTAGACCTTAGGCATAAGTTTGTAGAAGGCCAAAGCATAAAATGAACTCTGGCATAAATAAAATTCAACTGGCAAGGAACACTTAAAAAAATCTAGAGTGATAGAAGTATTTAGAGGAAGATAAAAGAAGAGTTCATCTGGTAATCCACAGAAAAAGGCAATTATCCATAGGTGATGCCAAAAAGGTCACCTACCCTAGATGCTATCGCAGGTAAGACAAGTGATCAAGGGCCAGAGCCTGGCTACTAGTACGGAAGGGAGAAGAAGGGAGGATACTGAGGAAAGACGGGTTATCCCATTCCGTCATCCACCTACTTTGTCTCCAGTGTGGTTTCATCAATGACCTAGATAATTATCTGAGAATCATGATTATTAAACTTGCATCTGAGAAAGGCCATGATTAAGCTGGAGGACAGAACTAGAACTTGGAGGTAGAATAAAACATCGATCAGAGGAAGGATAAATAAAAGCCTGGCAGTAGAATATTCAGCTGCATGAGTAGAGAGGAACTTAATGTAGAGCAGCCCAAATGAAAAAGGTCTCTCTGAAGAGAAGACTAAATGAATATTCTCAGCTGCACTAGGGAAAGGGAATAATCTATTCTCCTGTGCCCATGACAAATAGGATAAACACTAATGGGCTTACATTACATCAAAGAAGGTTGAGGATACACATGGGGGAAATTTTCTTGTAGTAAATATTGTGTAGACAGCCTCAGAGGTTTTGTAGGTCTCAGTATTACAGTTTTTAAGGGCAGATTAGACAAAGCTGACAGTAAGTAGAACTTGTAAGTAGTTGATCTTGACTTGGTACAGAGGACAGATGATTTCCGGTTCTGTAAAAAAAAGACAAATACTACCATTGCTACAAAGTATTCAAAACCATCTAAAACCACTGAAAGAAACCCTTTTTAAAGTTTGGATCTCTTTAAACCTTCCACAAATGTAAAAATAAACCCAAATCCCTAAGGTAAATAACTTGAATGCGTGTACATCTATATTCACAAGGTGAAAGAATCTCATTTTAGAGATAGATTGTGATTACTTGAGCAGTTGTGTCTGACAGAGCTGTGCTCTACAAGTCCTTGAGCCCTAATGGGCTGAAATGGTCCTCTGTTTGCACCTGGAGCAGAAGTACAGAATCTCTGGAATAACCACTGCTTCTTCACATGTAGCAGTCCTAAAGGTTCCTTTTAGATGGTTGGTTTTATCTTTTTACTTAATTTCATAAGGCAAGAGAAGAGGTGGAAAGGAGAAAATGTTTTTGCTGTGTCCTTTAATTCTCTTCTTTTTCGACCCCTTCACCAGCAGCCCTGGTCATCTTCATAGAGCTTGATACTGGGATTGTCATGGCAAAAGTTAACTCATAGGGGTGCTGCCTTTGTGGTATTTTTGTCATGCAATGGTAGGTATTATGGTGGCGTTGCTGTTTACTCCATTTCCAGGAAGCTTCATGGTATGACTAAGCAGCTTCCCCTGAAGTGCCTTTATGTTACGGAGAAGAAAAGTAGTCATGGTTCTGTCCTCATTCTAGTCCCTTATAGCCAGGTCACTCCCTAAATCTCTGCCTGGTTCCTGCAGTGCTCACAAATAAATGCCTAGGGAAAAGAAGGAAGAGAGCAGGCACGTATATGTTGCTTCCCAAAGTACTCTGTCAGCCTCAAAGTACTTCTCCTACTATCTGTGTATCACCCCCCTTGCATTCATTTGTGGGAAGTGGTGATGAATGATCAATCCCTATCCATACTGTTTGGGCCACTTGTGACTTTGTAGAAATTTGCCAAATCAAACACAGTCATCTCCTTCAGTACCACCCTGACTCGAGGCTTTCATTAAACTTTTTCAAGTTTTCATACCATCTTTTTGAGACCAAAGTTGTACGTGAGCAAGCCATGGATTTGTACGGTCCTGGTGCAAATCAACACATTGAAGAGCAGAGATCTGTGTGAAGCACCATGGTGGTATGTCCCTCTGTGTCCTCTCTTTACTTAATGTAAGCTGATAGCAGCCTATATTAACCTGGTGACAGCGGTGTCCAGAAAGCCGATTGAGGAGGGGGATGTGTCCTTCCAAAATCCTTTGCGGTGCAGTGGTTGTAATTTGAGGAACAGGCTGGTTACCTCAACAGATGCTCCTCAGTCCAACTGACTGGCACTTTGTAGTTAAGACAATTCAGCGTGACGAGAAAATGTTACTGCCCTGGAACTGAAGCATGTCTTATGTGATTACCTAGAAGCCACTTTCAGAAGGTGCTCTTAGTGAGTGAGCAAGCAGCACTGTCCATCTCTGGATGTTCCTATCTCAACCTTTAGAACAGGTCAAGAAATGCTAAACAAGGCTGATCTCCTCTCCTTTCTATTATTTTTGGACCCAGTGGCTCACCAGCGTGTGCTGGGGAATGTTTTTCTCAGAAGGATGGGAATTTGAACTCATGTGATTCCAGACACCTTGTGTCTCTCTAGTGGACATGTAGACCCGATTTAAAAGTTCTTATTAATTAGAAGTGGAATGGTGGTTAATTATTACCATCTCAGTTAAAAGCTGCAGCGGAAGCATTAATAAATTGTCATTTTGTTTTTCAGCTATGGCAGCCATTCGAAAAAAGCTGGTTATAGTAGGTGATGGTGCCTGTGGAAAGACCTGTCTGCTGATTGTATTTAGCAAAGACCAGTTCCCTGAAGTGTATGTTCCCACCGTCTTTGAAAATTATGTAGCAGATATCGAAGTGGATGGAAAGCAGGTATGTGTACGCTTCTGTAACAGTCAAAATGAGCTTTATTCAGAATATCATGGAGATCTCTATGCTTCTTTAATAAGTGGTTAGTACACATGCTCAGTACTTATGTTGTAAATGTATTTTTAAATATTAAGCGTATTGCTATGGAAAATATATTGGCCTCGCTAGAACCTGCTCATATCCAGTGTCTGCCTAACAACCTATTTCTAACCTTACACAAGTTGAGATTCTAAAAACCATGTAGTTATTCCAAAATAAAGCGTTGCAGAAGGTGAGTGTAGATGGAGCAATTCAAAGATGTGCCTACATGCTTTGGACGCTGGGCTGCTAGCCTTTGGAATTGTGTAGCGGAGTCCCTGTTTTGGTCGGGACCTGCTATTGTGATTAACAAAGACTAGTTCCTGGAGAGAGTCTTTTTTTCATACCCGCTCCTGGCAATGCGTGGGATCCTTTTCAGAACAGGTGACTGACAGGTTTCAAAGGGATTTGATTTTTGTAGTGTACATCAGCATCGTCTGTCCTACTTGTCTGAAGGAATGCGATTCTTAGCAGCCAAGCATACCCACAGCTCACTGAGCTTCATTTTTAGTTTTGACACCTTCTCAAACTTCCTCATTCCCTTCTGCCTGAATCTCTGCATCTCTAAATGGATTGAACAGCGTTGTGCCCTATCAGCTGTATGCAGCCAGGATCTAAATAAAAACTGCATGAGCAGCTTGAGCAATGCATTTTCTGTTGTGGAAATGTCAGCTGATTTTTTTGTAACTAGATGACATGCTTTATCTAAGCACTTTGTCTTCTGAAAAGTTGATTACAGAAGTTTGTAGGAGAGCAGTGCTTAAGACAGTTCTGTGGGGCAGCTGCTTACCTCTGTCTTCCTAGAAAAGCATTACCAGAAATGTTCAGAAGCCATGTGAAGGCAAAACAGCCATGGTACAAAATGTGGGTTTTTTAGACAGAGCAAAGGAGCAGATTCCAGTGTCACGTGAGGGAACCCTCAACAGGCACCTCCGTAAAAAATATGAACGTTTGCCACAAAAGGCATGTTTGCAAATGCAGAGGTGACTTTGAGAGGAGGAGTATTTCTGACTGAAATACAGAAGTATTTTTTTGTATACGCATGGAACCTAAGGCTTTGTATCTTCACAGTTTAACCAAACAGTTGCATTGCACATTCAAGCTCGCGTTTGGGTTCTGGTTCTGCCCATCTGTCTTTACCTGAGCTGCTGTGGACTTTTTTCCTGGAATTTTTGAACGTAAGAGTTTAAACAAGAAGGAACTCACTCCGTTGTAAAGGCAGATGCATCAGAGAATCTCAAGCAAGAGTATACCTTAAGAGCTTGATTGCAGTTTTTAAATTTCCTAGTTTAAACATTGGCTATTCTTTCTACAGTTTTACACAATCCTATTGGAGTGTTCTCCCCTAGCTCCACCATAAGGAGAAATATTGAGAACATTAGTTACTTCATTCAGTTTTTAGTAACAAGAAGCTTTACGTACAAATCAGGTTTATTTCAAAGCAACTTGCAAGTGTAAATTTCTGCTGTGATGAAGTTTTAATGAATTCGTGCACAAGTAAGTACAATCTTGACATTTCTTAGTCACTACAGGTTCCAGCTGTAAACTAATTGAAAATGTACATAATCCTAAAAAGCGTATACTTAGAGAGTCTACTTTCACTGAAAACTGGTATTTCTGGAATGCGAATCAGAGAGATTCCCAGCCCTTTGGAGCCGATTCCCTTCGATTCTTCCGTCTTCTTTTCTGCTGGTAGCTTTTATGTCCTTTCAGAGAATTGACCTTGGTCATGGATATAAAGAGATGTCTCATAAGCTGCAGTAAATTGATTTTTGGAGTTATGGAACATAAAGTTTCTAATAGTTCTCCTGTCAAAGTGGTTTGTCTTGTAGTCTCCTCCTTTTGAGTGGTGTTAACAGAAATATTTTATCCTCTTCTCTTGGGTTACCGGCTTCTGAGTCAAAACTTCCCTGGTGACCTAACTGCCTCGGGTCTTTCTTCTGCAGGTTGAGTTGGCTTTGTGGGATACAGCAGGACAAGAAGACTATGATCGACTTAGACCGCTTTCTTATCCAGATACTGATGTTATACTTATGTGTTTTTCAATTGATAGTCCTGATAGTTTAGGTAAGTAGAACACTAATTGAATCAGAACTACATCTCTGTGTCACTGTATTCCCCTTGGAAATCAGGCTTTGAAATTTATTTTCATGTGCTGTAATGATGAGAGCATTCCTAGTTTCAAAATTAATTTACCGTTTTAAGATCTTAAAGGAACCTGTGTTCCTCAACAATGCTGAGTGGCATTTAGCAAGCCGCAGCAGCACACTGTGTTTACCCTGGGCTCTGCTGCAGAATTTGAGCAACGCTTAGCAGGGAGGCAGCTCGCTGGCCTAGATCGGCACCCCCAACCCAGCAACGGTGCCTGGTGGGCTGAGGCAGCACGCTGGGGTGCCCGTCCCTTGGGAGCTGCTGCATCGGCAATCCCACGCAACCAGGAAGGCTGTGGCTGCTGCACTCTGTGTCCGGGAGTCCTGCGGTACAGAAGGTGTCCACTGAGTGGCATGACCCACCCAAGGATGGATTTTATTTTATTTTTATTTCTCCTTCAAAAATTACAGGCTCTTATACACTTGAGACCACACTATATCCATGAAAGTAACTTCCTTTCTATGTAAGTGGGAAGGTTAGCTTTCTGGTTTTGTCCCTTTTCCTCCTTCCCCCTTTATTCAAGAGAGATCAACTTGAAATGCTTTGAGTTATTGGTCCCAAATAGCCCGGAGGTTTTTGCTCTCTGCTTGGTGAGTTAAAAACATGAGCTAGACCCACCTTGGAGCAGGGGCTCTGTCACTGGTGGAAATTATCAGAGGCTGGAGGTTTATACTCACCTAGTCTCTTCCCAGTGACTTGACATCTGCTTGTGATAGAGAAAAGAGTTGATGGATTTATGATTTCTGAGCTCCAAAAACATACATTACAAAAATCTGTGTATTAGATGGGTACCTCTTCTGTGTGGAGTCCAAAACTGAAATCCTCACTGATTGATTTATAAATCTGATGCATAAATATCAATGTATTTGATCTTAGAAGGACGTTTTTTAAGAGGATAAGGAGCAGGAGAGAGAGAGATACTCTTTATTTCTGAGACTTGGTGTCTCTAGAACTTTGATTTCTGTCCTTTAAAATGGTAATTACGCCACCCATCCATTGTTAAACAAATGAATTTCTCTGCAAACTTCCCTTATCTACTTCTCAGCAGTGGGATTTGTTCACCAGTGGCTATTTGTGAGGTTTCTTACCGGAATGCAGATAATGTTAAGGCAGATCTTTAGGCACATCGATACTGAGATACCAGTTCTCCCTTAAATGTATTAAACCACTGAATCCTGTGGAGTTTTCTACTGCGGGGATGATCATCATCACTGTGAGCTGTCCTTTGAGAGGCTTTTTTACTCCACCTCTGATCTGTCTTACGGATGAACCTGCCTCCCAGAGTTGCATGTTAGGAAGAAACAAGAATGGGACAAAAAGGATCCAGGAAGCACAGAAATATGCAGTTAACGGAGGGATTAGTCTTGAATGCAGCTAACCACAGTGGTTGAAAAATACAATTCCTGCCACAATTCACAGAAGGTTTGAGTAAATGAGCAAACAAAATATTCCTTAGGATGTTCCAGTGGCATTACAGTCTGACCGGGATAATGTTTGATAGCTGCTTGGTCTCATTTCTTGCCTTGTCTCCAAAGGGTAACAGCTGTTGAACGGGCAGTTGGGTGTGAAAGTGTCTTTTTAGAAAAATCGATGCCAGCTTTGGTACGTGGGAAATCCTGATTTCTCTCTTCACCACTTCCACCTGATGCTGTGTTTAGAGACATCTTTCATTGTCTTCGCCTCTGCAGAACAACGTGAGGTTTAGTTGGCGTCGGTGCTGTGGCTGTGCCTGGTGTGGCTGTTAATAGTGACGTACAAGGTTTGGGCTGTGCTCACTTCTTCGGCACGTGCTACTCCCCTGGCAGCTGGAGAGCTAACTGACCGCCCACCCTGATGGGTTACTGAACCCTGGAGGCAGGGCGAGAGGGGTTTAATTAAGTCAAATCTGATCTTGGCTATTTTTTTTTCCTCCCTCTCTTCCCTTCCTGCTTGCCAGTCTCAGGGTATGTGTGTCCCTGGGAGCAGCAGCCGGAGCGGTGAAGAGCCAGATGGCTCTTCAGGTGTGCAGTGTTTAGGGGCCGGCACTGCTGAGCACTCCAGGTGCAGCTGTGGAATTGTTGTTTTGGCTTGTAGCACAAAAACTGGCTTCAAAATGCTTGTCTAAGTTGTTCTTTCAAGCAGGAAAACAGTGCCATAATAGTTAATGTCTCTTCAAAAGCTGAATGGAATTTCGTGAAGATAAAAAGGGGTTATGTAGCCTGCAGGTACATCCACTGGTGAAGCTCAGATGTCTGAGAGCTGCTGAAAGCAAAGCCAAAGCTGTTCAACGCTTCCTGCTATATAGAATTTATCAAGGCTTTGCTTTCAGAAGCCCTCAAGTCTTCCATTTGCAGTTCCATTTAAAAAAAAAAAAAAAAAAAGTCATAGGGAAACTATGTTAGGAGGAAGAAGCTGCTGGTATGTGAGTACAAATTTATTTGCTGCAGATAGGGAGAAATGGCAAATCTGCAAATGACTTACACAAAGTCTTTGTTTCTGTGCATCTGTAATTAGTGTATAGAACATCATCTCTGCCGCAGTTAATGGGAGAGTTTGGAGAGGTGGTTTGATGTTGCTTTAGAAGAGGAAGAAGCGATGTAAAAACTTACGCTTCAGGGTTGTGCCCGTTTTTAGCTTCTGGAGATAAATAAAATGTTTCTCTTGAAGCAAAATATTACATAACTTTCTACTTCAGGATTCTGCGCGCTGTTCTTTGAAGTACCTTATGCTAACTCTTGTCAAGTAGCTGTTGAGAGATATGGAGAAGCCAAGAGGTTAGGTGTCCTTCAGCCTTAAAATTACCATAGACGGGCTTGTCTTTTTTGGGAATACCAGAACAGGTCTATTTGCTTCCCAATTAAGAGTAGGAAAAAAGGGCATCAGTGTGGATTAGCAAGCTAAAACCACTCAGGCAGCAGGTAAAAGCTTGTAAATAAAACTCTCCCCAGAAGTGGGGTTTAGTACAGTCATCATTTTTTTTCTTTTTATTTTCAGAAAACATCCCAGAGAAGTGGACCCCAGAGGTGAAGCATTTCTGCCCCAACGTGCCTATCATCTTGGTAGGAAACAAGAAGGATCTGAGGAATGACGAGCACACAAGACGAGAGCTGGCCAAAATGAAGCAGGCAGGTTCCTTTCTGATAGTCTTACAATCAGTGAAGAAAGCATGTAGTGGTTGTACCAGTGCATTAAATAGGCATCCATAGCTTGCTGCCAGCTTCCGATGGGCTGCATAATGAACGCTTAGCCATGACAGAAACCAGAAAGTATATATTACCTTTAATTGAGTGTTTCTTTTTTCATATTTGGAGATTCAGTTTTTAGAAAAAGGCATTCTCAACAAGGCAAATGGCTATATTGGGTTACTAACAGTCAGCAGCTCTGCGCTGCACAGCTGGATCCCTGAGGTAGAAAGGAATTAATTAGGGGACATCGACACATTAAGCGCACGCGCACTCGAGTTGTTCTTTATTTTGTGTGTTCAGGATGTGAGAGGAAACAGTGTTACTGGGACATGTTCTGAGGTGATAACCCCAGGACTGGTAGCTCATTCCTGAGCTGATTGCTAGGATTCATTTACAGATCGAGTCTGAAACCCCTAGCTTGGGAATGGGACTCCAGATATACTACTCTGTCCCAGAATTTCTGCTCCTGTTGCATAATACTTGTTTTTATACAAAGACCAAGGCATTAACTTTGGGATTTGTTCCTAGGCTTTTGTTACAGTTGTGGCAGAGAGTTGCATAAATGTTTCCTCAGAAATAAGCAATCGTTTGCTCAAGGTTCAAAGGGTCTTGCAGCCTTCAAGCTCAGAGGTGTTGGAAAACCGATCGTGTCCTCAAGCACTGGCGCAGTATGCAAATATACCCCCGTCTGTGTAATCCAGGCTGAGGTGCATGCTGCATCTTGAGAAAAGCAGCAAATTTTATTTAAAATCCGCCTTTATTATTTAAAAGATCACTCTTGCGGAAGCAATTAATTAATCGATTGGTTAATAATTATGTGCATTCAATCCAGAAATTCCTTTGCCTTGGCTGGGAAGCTGGGTGGGAAGGGGAAGAGTGGCACGCGTCGGAGAGGCTTTGGATTGTTCTCACCTGTTGCTTTTGTGTTGCTGCAGGAGCCTGTCAAACCCGAAGAAGGAAGGGATATGGCAAACCGCATTGGTGCATTTGGGTACATGGAGTGTTCGGCAAAGACCAAAGACGGTGTGAGGGAGGTTTTTGAAATGGCCACTAGAGCTGCTTTGCAAGCCCGGCGTGGCAAGAAAAAGTCCGGGTGCCTTCTCTTATAAAGCATGGCCAGAGGAAGATGGCCAAAGCAGCACCCTGCACTTGAGTAATTTTGAAGTGCTGTTTATTAATCTTAGTGTATGATTACTGGCCTTTTTCATTATCTATAATTTACTTAAGAGATTTAAAAATCGAGTCATCTTGCTACCAGTATTTAGAAGCCAACCATGATTTTTATAACAATCTGCATCAAATTCATCTGTGCACCCAAGGTTAACCTCAACATTCCTCTAACAAACCTTTTCTGCACTCACAGGATATGCCAGGCGCTAATTGAAGACAATTCTCTCTTCTTTCTTCTCTCTAGAAAGAGAAAAAGCTGTCAACACAGAGGATTGGTCTGTAACTACTTTATAACTAACGTCCTATTCTAATTGAGTACAACAGTTACATGGCTGTATGCGGAATCAAGTGTAGGTTCAGTGCTATCACATTTAGGAAGATCTGATTTTCATGGCTCAATGGTGTAAAACATTAGTTTGAAAATGTGATCACTCTGAAATGACCAAGTCCCATTCAGCTAAGGAAAAGTGAGAGTTCTGTGGTTTCATGTTAGTTACCTTTTAGTTACTGTGTAATTAGTGCCAGTTTAAATGTATGTTACCAAAAATAAATCTATTTACCCCAGCTTAGATGTAGTATTTTTTGTATAATTGGATTTCCTAATACTGTTACTTGTAACCTCTGCGTTAAGGTGTTCTGGGTTTTTTAAGAAACTGTATTTGAAAATAAAGTCCGATGGAAAGCAGCTGATCCTCTTCCCCTGTTCATTTGTAAGAGTCTGACCCATTTGAATGATTTGAGTGGTCTGCACACCCAGGAGGAGTTTTTTTTCCATGACGTGCCGTAGGGATGAGAAAAGACAGCCTGCTCACACTCAAAGCTTCTGAACTGTTCAGTTGCCTTAAGTTCATTGCTGGACCCAGTTTCAAAACTTAAAGGAAAAAAAAAAAAAAGAAACTTTTTGTGTAAGTTTGGTTACCGTGTAGTGATCAGACTCCTAACCTGTGAACTTCTTGCTGTTCTGCAGCCAACTAAACTCTTTCTGTATTTTCATTTTTCCAACAACTAATAGAATAAAGGCAGTTTTCTAAGCTCCCTGTATCCTGGTGTCTGTATTCCTCACTCTGGGTTTTTGACCCAGCGTCTGACAGCCTGAATCAGAAATCCCATTTTTGTACAGCTGTGATAGGATTCGCTGAGCAGTTACAAGTGCTTTAGTACTTAATTTTGTGTCCCAGCAAGTGATACCCGTTTGCTGCTCGCAGCGGTTTCTGAACGGTGGAATCCCTGGCCCGTGCGGTGAGTGGCAAAGCTTCCCAGGAGCCTCTTTTGATATTCAAACCAGACGAGAGTATTTCACGAGTTGAATTTGTGCGTCTTGAGCATGGGAATAGATGAGCAGGAGGAGGCTGTGTAGGAAGGAGGGAGGAGAAGACAGTGGCGTCACTTGTAGAAGCATACGATGGTGCTACGCGTGTGAGATGTGCGTGGCAGTACGTTTGCAGCGTAACCTGCCTTTTTCATGAGGGTGCCTTCAAGCACTGCAACAAGGGATGGGCCGGAGGTACGGGCGGCTGTGCCCAGCCGGAGAGCAGCGTGTGCCTTCTCCTGGGCGAGAGGTGACGGGAACAGCAGCGTGCACGGCCGCACTCGCACTGGTATTTACAGCGGCTGCTGTTGAGCTGAGAGCCTCTGCCCGCGGGGCTGGGCAGGAGGGAGTCTGTGTAAGTGAGCGCCTAGCTGCATCCGAGTTACATCCTAAAAAGTGCCAGTGCGGCTTTTTATTCTTTTTTTTCCTGCTTTTTTTCCTGCTTTTATTTTTTTCACAATGTTCCTGACTCCTTTTCCTGCAACAAAAGCCTGAGGCCGTGGGAGTGCCCCATTCCTCTGGTACTTGCCCTCCCTCTGCAGCCACGGATGCGCCAGAGCGAAGCGTCTGCCCGTGGCAATACGATGGGCCTGTTCTCCACCCGCGGTGGGTGACAGGGTGGAACGGAGCAGGAAATTCCCCGCTGCAGCTGCGGGGACGATGTCATTCTCTGCCCTGTTAAGGTTGCTCAGTCTGCAGTTCCTTTTTTCGGGGGTTTGTTGTTGTGGATGGTTTGGCGGGTGGTTGCTGTTGAGCAAAATGGGTGGTTTTCAGTCTTGCCGAGCTGCTGGGTTGCAGTTCTCTGTGGTCACAGTTACAGAGCAGCTCTTCAGCTGCTCCTCAGGGGCTTTGAGTAGGGTCTGCATGTTCTTCAGAGCCAGCTCGTGGGTGGTATATCTGCTGATGTGCTTCCACTCAGGAGGAATTAATTTGTTACCCCAGTTCCAGTCTTAAGCTCTTGTTAACCACCTCCCCGTCCCCTCTGCCTTCTCTGCCAGCTGGTGGTAGGTTTCCAGGCCTGACCTGCCTTTCTCCAAATTCAGACACGGCGGTAAGTCAGTGTCTCCCGTTTATGACCAGAAGCTCCAGCTCCCTCTCCTTGTCCCTTGTACCACTGGCGTCAGAGTGGAAGCGTGCTTAGGAGCATGTGGTCATTAAGTTATCGGTCCTTCGCAGCCTTCCTGCTCTCCAGGGCTGGCAGCCTGGCTCCTCTTGGGTTCCCATCGCATCTGTTACCTCTGGAGGCCACCTCTGTTCTGGATGAAACGAAGGACGCAGATGACCAGACCAGACTTGTGAAATGAGAGCTCAGCACTCATGGAGAGTGACCCAGCCAGGTGAGGAGCAAGGGACAGGGGAAGAGCTGAGATCCCAAGTGCCCGTCCCCTCGCAAGGGCAGGGACTTCAGTACCAGGAGCGAGGAGACGTGAGCCAGAGGCCGGAAGGTGTGTTTTGTGACCTTTGTGATTACTCGCCGTTGTTAAACAGCAACTTTCTGACCTCATAGGAAAACTGTCACTTGTTACACATCTCAAAAGGGGTCCCTTGAGCCCATCTAGTCCCTTGGGAACTCCTGGCATTCCTCTGGATCGGAGTTCAGCTGGTTCCGCAGAATGCGTCCAGGCACAGGGCATACCTCCGAGCCAACAAGGAAGTTCGACTCACGTGGTTTCCTTAAAACTCCATCGTCAAGGAAGGGAAAGCCCTCACCTGCTCTTTTCTGAAAAGGGCAGGGCCCCAGCAGTAAACTCAGTACTTCAGATGAAATCCCCAGGTCCAGCCTGAGGACCAAAGGTGCCAGTGTGAGCAACCGTCAACAGCGGCAACAGAGCGATGCCTCCGTGGCACTGCACTAGCAGTCACGCGAAAGAGAAATTCCTCTTCTTCAAACCACCGTGGCTCGCCGTGCCCAAGAAGCTGGTGAGGAGTCTGCATGGATTGTCACCACCAAAAGCAAAACAAAAGTCATGTGCCTCTGCTCGTCCCGTCAGCCGTTTCTCCGGCTGCTCTGATCTCAGGAGACTTGTCGTGGCTCCTGCTATCAGTGCTGCAACACGCTGCAAAAACTGCAAAATAATCAGGCGACTCCCCAAAGCTCACCACAGCCTGGAACTCTTCCAGTTCCCAGTCGCGGGGGCAAGTGCCAAGAATAGCCCAAAGCAAAATCCCTGGATCCTGCGGTCACCTGGGAACCCGGACCAGAGATGCAGCATTATATGGTGGCCTGTTAGTGACAGCTGGTGTTTGTGCCGAATCCCCGATGCCAGGCACGCAAGAGAACAAGCAGCAGCGGAGGGGCCCTGAGCACGTCCCCCTGTGCTCCTTGGCGGGGGACCAGGGCTGATAAGCAGCTGTCTGACCTTGGGGCTGCTGCGAACGGAGCTCACCCGGCGCAAACGCTGGCAAGAGCCTTGGGCTGGGGCTCCCTGCTTCCCCCTGTGCTGAAGCTGAGGCCCTCGCTCCGGGTCCCTGCCGAGCTGTGCTGCCCTGCGGACGGTCCCTCTGCCCAACCCATGGACATCACCTCGAGGTGTGACCCCGTAGCCGCCTCTTCGCCGCGTGCTCTGGAGGAGGACGATGCTTCAGCACAAAGACCCGTGGAGCGGCGGCTGGGCCACGCTGCCCGGCCTGGGTAGGGGCAGCAGCCAGCACCGCTCGCCTACGGCTGCCCTGAACCCACGAGAGGAGCAGTCGGAACTGCGGGATTTAAAACTCCCTAAACCAGACCAAAGCAGTAAAGGCAAAGAATGGAAAAGCCAGGGATGGGGAAAAGCAACTGCTGAAGTAAAGGGAAGCTTTACCAGCCTCAGAGAGGTGGGAAAATTATAAAAGGAAACTGAAAGGAATTTGTGGGCACTCCTGGACTGCAGCATTTTGGGTTCAGGGTGCCTCCAGTTCCTCCTCCGGGTGCACAAACTGAAGGTGTTTCTCTCCCCAAAGCCCCTCTCGTTGGCAGTAGGGTCCTCGCAGGACGCTGA
>VXBL01006990.1:55321-105425 GCA_013400195.1 Aramus guarauna | reverse complement strand
CGCGGGCCGACACCCGCCCGCGAGGGGGTTCGCGCACCGACAGGGCGGCGGCCGAGGGCGGCGGCGGGGTGCGGCCGGACGCGACGGTGCAGCGGGCCGAGCTGGGGCCGCTGCTGGCCACGGCCCTCAAGCCGGGGGAGTCCTGGTGAGCGCAGCCGGCCTGCCCGCCCCTCCATCCCCTTCCCCTCCGGGGGGCGGGCCCTGTGGGAGCGGGCCGGGGCCGGGCCGGGCCGCGCCGCCGCTGAGGGGGCCGCGCCGCGCGGTGCCGTGTGTTGCAGGTACCTGGTGGACAGCCGCTGGTTCAAGCAGTGGAAGAAGTATGTGGGCTTCGACAGCTGGGACATGTTCGGCGCCGGCGATCCCGCCCTCTTCCCTGGGCCTATCGACAACTCGGGTCTCTTCGGCGGTACGTGCTGGGCCGCCGGGGAGCGGGGCCGTGGGGGGCCGGAGTTCGGGTCGCGCTCGGGTTTGGGTAGGTAAATGCCGTGTGCGGTTGTCTCGTCGTGCAGCTTCTTGCTTTTGAAACCGTGTGTTCTGGGAGGAACAGGCCGTCCCGGCTTTGTAAGTGAGGAGGCTGGTGCGGTTTCTGTCTCCCCGTGGGAGCGTTGGTATTTCTTACGGTCGTGGTAGTATGTGTGTAGGTCTTGAGAAGAAAGGTTTTTGTTTCATGCCATGCTTTCTTATGTATGTCTCCCTTTTAGATCCAGAAGCTCAGAGTTTAAAAGAACACCTCATTGATGAGCTAGATTATGTATTGGTTCCCACCGAAGCCTGGAATAAACTAGTGACGTGGTATGGCTGCATAGATGGACAGCAGCCTATTGTGAGAAAAGTAAGTATGGGTGGACCAAGTTCTGGTTTCGTTATCTGGTGTCTACCAAACTTAGACAATGTTTATTTTGCTAGATGTGAGTTAAGACAGGATCCTCAGCAGCTCTTTGGAGATAATAACGTGAGGTCTTTTTGCCTGGGCTGAAAGAATGACCTTCCAGTATTACAGTTAAAATACCTGAATCTTCAGTGATTCTCAGTTGATGGGTTATATGGAGTGAGAACCACAAACTTTGTTCTGGTTAACTTCTTCCGTTACAATTGTTTGAAGTGGTGCAGTGCTTTTATGTTGTGTGGAATAGTTTGTTGAAAAATGCAAGTTGTTAGTCAACCTTATCGATCTTCTGGGACAGAATGAGGCATTGGGATAAACAGTCTTTTAGTACAGATGCCTTAGGGACTTCTTCTGGAGTTTAGGGTGGTTCTTGTGTTCTCTTCCAAAATTCTGTGATTCTGAAATCATGAAGAGAAACATTTGTGATTTTGTTCTATAAGTCTTACTTTTGTTTGGCAAATGCAGTCCTGAATGCATTCTGAGTATATAACCTGTTACAGAAAGTGAAATCCTCAAGTTGTTCTTTTGGAAATTGATCAGACAGTTGTTTATGGGTAAAAGGTTTTTTGTTTTTATATTCATCTTAGTTTTTTACACTGATTAAGTTGAGCAGTGCTAGTCTATGGAGTTTATAAAGGCTAATCACTACACCAAGCGAATAGTGTTGATATACTGTACAGAATTAATATTGCTTAAGTTCGAGTAGCATTATCTTACAGTAAGGGTTGCTTCAAGGTGTGCAAGACCCAGGAAAGTGTGGCACCAGAATGGTAAAAGGAAGCGGGATCCCTGTCTTGCAGGCCCACTGATGCTGATCCCTGGTACTGGAACGTTGTCTTTCAGTGTGGACTAGAAATTGTATGTAATGAGAAATTCTGGCATCTTCAGAAAGCGTAAATGATCTCAGGTTCATGAGGTGACCCCAGGTTCACTCTGCTGGGTAGACAAAACTTCTGTGTAAACCAGAAGTGGGGGGACTGGAAAAGAATTCTAGCACATAAAGGAGACTTTGTTTTAGTAGAAACAGATAATTTCCCGAGGAATAGAAAATCTATACTGAGAAGGAAAATTAGAATTATTACTGATCAGTGCCTCTCTGAGCGAGGAATCTTTTGTTCATGAACTAGCTAACTGCTTTCACAAAGCCTGGCACGTTATTACATGCTTCCTTTTCTGAAAAATGTGGAAGCTGGACAAGAGGTTTGGAAGCTATTGGGGAAACACTTGGGTGACAGGTTTAACTGTATGAGCCCCCTTTTCTTGGGGTGCCAGATGCTACTGTTCAACACTGTAGTTCTTGAGGGCTAGAGCTTAGACCTAGTGCTGTGTTACAGACACGAGATGCCATGTTATTGTGGTCCAGTTAAGAGTAAATTTTTAAACTTTTGGTTTGCTATGAGAGTTTCAGTTTCTGTTTATTGTTAACAGAAGTGGATTCTTATATTTAAAAAAATGCTGAAATATGGCAGAATAGTAGGTTCCTGGGATGGTAAAGCCTCTTACAAAAATCATAAAGTGAAAGATCAGTGGGACATAGAAGCTGCAGCACTGCACCTGAGTAGAACATGGTCAGTATCTGCTTACAGTATTCTCCAGACAGCATTGGAAGTAAAGCACTTAAACTTGTGGTCCTTGAATGCTTTAATCCTTTTCCCAAAGCTGGATCAACTGTAATTCATACATCAAAATGTCCATAAAAGTACGATTTGGGAAGTAATTTTTAGGCATCTTTGTAATTTTACGACCTGGTATTTCTTCCATCCCTGGGTGCCTGACGATCAGAGACACGTACAGGAGGATTTGATTAGACTTACTGTGGTTCAGGTTTCTTTTGAAACTGTATTTTTGGGCAGTCTTCTATAGAGTCCCACTGCAAAGTGTGTTAATGTGCAGAATATAGAACAGTGTGCGGTTGAACGTGTGGACTTGCTGTCCAACAGGATGACCTGAGTTTTACTTTGACGGAGAACAAGCTAGCTGATCAGATGCTGTTTAAAAAATACCTGCAGGCAATTAGAGACTCTTCTTGCCATTCATCCATCCTAACAGGCACAATGATCTGATCAGAAACTTCTTGGAAAGAGCTCTTCCATTTCTGAATAAAGTTCTTATTTGTTTCTAACTATAGAATCCTGGAGAACAGGAAGTTCAATTCAATGAAAATCCTTCTGAAAAAGAAATGGAGAACTTGAGAATTTGTTCCTTTGCATTCTTTAAAAAAAAAAAAAAAGTCTTTAAACAGCTTCTTAACAGACAAACAGGGTGTTTTACTTTCTCTTTCTGATGTAACAGCAAAATACTGAAGATATTTCCAAATGTTGTTTGTTAATTATTTACCTTTAAAGCACCTTGCATATCTAATACAACCCTATAAAAGTTCAGAGGAAGGAAGCATAATTTGGCCAAATTCTCACAATACATCTTAGTGTTATTTCTTCATTTCCTTCCAAAGCTGTGTAAAGTTGTTGGTTTGTTTTTTTTTTGGTAAAACGATACAGGTGTAGGTCATAGCAAGTCTGATGTCATGCAAATAGAATGGACTAGAATATTTCAGTTGGAAGGGACCTACAGCAATCATCTAGTCCAAGTGCCTGACCACTTCAGGGCTGACCAAAAGTTAAAGCAAATTATTAAGGGTATTGTCCAAATGCCTCTTAAACACTGTTACTTTCAAAAATTACACCTGCTGGTTCAATGAAATATGATCTCAATTTCATAGACTTTGGAGCTGCAAAGAACTGTGGAGAGAACTGAGGCACGTTTAGTGTGGTGTTTTTTGTTTTTTTTTTTTTTTTCACTCCAGTTACATCACAGTCGTCTCATAACTGGCCTCCGAAATGTGCTTTTCTTTCTGACATAATGTGTTTTTATGATCTGTAGGTGAAGAATAGTGCCTACTCTTACAGAATATCTTTCTAAAAATAAGCAGAAGGCTAGTGGGATGGTTAGTGTACCTATTGGAGTATTCTCTTGAATGTGAAATTGATTTGAAAATGGCTCTGAAATAAAGCAATGTCATCAAAGAGAGTTCTGACATATTTGTTTTTGCAAGGAGACAGTAATGAGGCAGATTTTGTGTACCATGCAGAAAAATAAATAATGCTTTGTCTTACTGTCATCTAATAGAAAGGATTTTGCTCCAGTGTTCCAGGCTTGTTTCTTTTTTTTTTTTTTTTACGTAAAACTTAGCCAAAGACTAGAGGCAAAATATAATTTTTTTTCCAGAATACTCTGTGTGATCAAATATTTTTCATGGATAACTATCTGACAGTACCAGTTCAGCTCTGATAATAGGCCTTGGGAACTTGCAAGGGAAGTACTTGGATTTCTTATGTCTTAAAAACAAAACCTCCAGACAAGCTGACAGAGGTTGCGACTGAATCTGGACTTGAGAGCGAGTCAGTGTTCAGTTTATGGCTTGACTTGCAAGACTCCTAGAGACTTAAAATATTTAGACAAATGTACCTTGCAGAGGACTGCTCAGTATTTTAACTTTGTGTTATTTTGTTTATCGCACCTGCCTTCTCTTTGCAGGTAGTGGAATACGGCCTGTTTGTGAAGCACTATAAGGTTGAAGTTTACCTTCTTGAGCTGAAGCTGTGTGAGAGCAGTGATCCTGAGAATGTGATTAGCTGTCACTTCAGCAAAGCAGATACTGTTGGTAAGTAGTTCTCTGATACATGAAGCTGTACTCTGATGCTACCTCAAGAGCTATTTTGTGCCCTCCAGAACAGAACAAAAACTGGAGCAAGTCCAGTGGGTACCAACAGGACAGTGACGTTTGGAGCATGTGATGTGTGAGAAGAGGCTGAGGGAGCTGCATTTAGCCTGGATAAGAGAAGGCTTTGGGGAGACCTCGTAGCACCTGTGAGGAGGGTATTGAGATCACAGTCAGGCTATTATGGAGTCACAAGCAAGAAAACAACAGACAATAGTCATAAACTGAAACACGACAGATTCCAACTGAATATATTGAAAATGTTTTTCTGCACTAGGACAGCTAGACATTTGGTCAGGTCTTACAGGGGTGGGGGAATCTGCTTCCTTGCAAGTTTTGAACACCTGATTGGATAAACCCTGAGCAGCCTGGTCTGAATTCAGTGTTGACCCCGCTTTGAGGGGTTGGACTAGGAACCTCCTGAGTTCTTCCAGCCGCAGTGATTCTCTGTGCAAGCTGTGGTTAAGAGCTTCGAGGAGCATGTTGCTTACTAACTCATGTTCATAACATCTTCTTAATGGCTCTTTCTACACTTCTTTTTGAAACTTGGCCCCTCACTCGTGCTCACTCTCTGTATCATTGCTGTATTTTCCTGTGTAAAAAATGCTGAATTTCAGCTGCCATGTATATATCCATAAAGATGCTTTTTTTTTCCAGTTTGCTGTGTGGCCTGACAACAGTAACTGAAAACACTTCCTTCTTGAACTTATGTTTTCAAAATGATGACTGTTTCATAGAAGTTGGCCTTTGGACAGAAACTTCTCAATGTGTTCTGAACACTATTGGTTTGAAATGCATGACTGAAAACAGAAGTTTTTCATTCTTTCAGACTAAATATTAGGCAAGTTATATGAGCAATTGTAACTTGATATATTTTCTACTCAAAAGGATCTTGAAGGATCAATGGTGTGCCTCCTTGCTGAATGTCTGACTTGTCAGTTTTTTCAAAAGCACTCATGTTTTAGGCATTTTGGTGTTTTGGGTTTTTTTTCCCTCTTGAACAGCTACCATCGAGAAAGAAATGAGGAAACTATTTAATATCCCAGCTGAGAAGGAAACTAGGTTATGGAACAGGTATATGAGTAACACTTACGAGCAGCTCAGCAAGCTGGATAGCACTGTGCAAGATGCAGGGCTTTATCAGGGTCAGGTAAGCGGCATAATTTTTTATTTTCTAGATTGTCATGTACAGCTTTCTCTGATATGTAATTTTTTTCACTTTTATGTACTTTGAGCAGATATTTAAAATGTGATTTATTAATGATTTTGCAAAACGTGTAGCAGATTTGCAGTTACCTTTCCTTATTACCTGAACTCTCTTTCAGGTTGTTCTAATAGAAGTGAAAAATGAAGATGGCACGTGGCCTGGACAGCATTCCCTGGCAAAGTAAGCAAGCAAGCATGTTCTAATGGGTTCTGATATTTTGTCAAGCTTGTTCACTTGTGTTTAGTGACCATGTGTTTTGTGAAAGCCTAATTATTATTGGCTATTGTGGATTTCTTTGTTTTGGGTATACTGAAGGAAGAAATAAAATCTTGAATATAAATATTCTTCAGTGGTTCTGCTGCTGGTTTCTTGTTGTAGCAACAGTCTTCTGTTTTAAAGCCCATTTCAGATAGGTTGTGTAAGGATTAAATAGCATAGGTTTCTACAGTGCTTAGGAGACGGAAGTGCTATTTACTTTGAGCTAGTCTACTTAAAAAGCTACCTTTGCAGACTGCACAGTGAGAGGGGGGGGGGAAAAAAATCTGTCTTCTACTATTGTAGAACAGAAAGAATCTTGGAGTATTTTTCCAAAGTGAAAGTGAAGTGCCAGTGGTGAATACTCAGAGTTCTGGTAGTTTGTCCTTAAAAAGGGTATAGAAATAGCTTAACAACCTCCCCACCGTCCAAGACAATTAGACCCTGTAAATATGACACAGATATTATCTCTCTAATATTTAATTTAGATAAGAGATGAGTATGATGGGGGGGTTGATGAAATACTGTATGTAAAGAGTGAGTGGTGTAGAATGGAAGTTGCTTGCAATGATAAAGAACTGCTTTTACCCAGTCATGCTACAGAAAGTAAAATCCTGTGGTTTTACTAGTCTGGCCCACTTGCTTTTCCCTGAGTAGGCCATTAGACTCGATATTGATAAAGAAAATATTTTTCTGTATAGTACAGTTGTAGAGCTTGCTGCCAAGTGATCTCATTTGAGATCAACATGTTACTAGTGTTAAACTTGAAGAATGGATCAAATAGGTCAGTGAAACCTGTTCTGAACCAATTCTGTACTTCTGAGATAGAATACTGGGTAAATGGATCAGGCGAATGTTCCTAGGATTATAATGAACTTTTATCTCTTAAGAATACAATGTGAAAAGCATCTAAACATTCATGTCATGTACATAACTGAGTACTCATTGACAGCATTAGAGAGGCAGCCATGCAAGACCACGTGCTTTCCATGTGAAGCAAAGCTAAAAAGAAGCCCTCTGGCATTCCCCAGCCTCGGTCTTTTCTTTTTTTCAGTGGCTAGTCTGATAGGTAAAGACTTTTAATTAACCTCTAGTGACATTTGAATGAAAATGATTATCAGTATGCAGATTATTTTCTAATGACATAGAAATAAAGATTTGCTTGCTATAATGTAGAACTCGTAAAATTTTTTTACTTGACGCTGATAATGGTGGCTGAAAGAATTGTAGTAAGTCATACATCTGGGATTATCTGTTCCTTTGTACTTTGTCTTGGCTAACTATTTAGTTAAGAAACCTACCATGTATATTCCATGTAATGTTTTCCTTATACAATTGGGTGTGTTGATTTAGAAAGTTCCGCTTTCTGGCTCTGGTGTCGTTATTTAGTCTTGTAGGTTAAATGCATAACTGTTCAAAAACACTGTTTGGGAAGACTAAGAGGGGAAGAAAAAGCTGGACTGCCTCTTCTCTTTCAGATTGATGTTGGTATGTGCTGATCAGCACACAAACTGCTGATGAAATGATAAGCACCTTTTTAAGTGGCCAAGGCAAAGGCTCTTTCTTGGGAAAGCAGTATGCTTAACGTCTTTGGGTTGTAATGAGCCCTGCTGGATTAACATTATGGCTTCCTATGCCAGAGATGGCTGTGTTGTGTAAGGCAAGCTGGGTGGAAAGATTGGACTTTAAACTCCTTTCTGTGTTTGAAATGGAAAGAGGAAAAAAGTTGAGAACTCACTCTTCCGTAGACGTATAATAGAAGATGATGATGAGCAGTAAGTATTTTCCTGTTAGGGTCAGTGATGTTTTTTATGTCATAAATATCTTTAAGCTACTAATATTGTGCAGCAGTTGCCTTGATAACCCCCAAAACTGCATATGAATCGTACTCAGACTATTGAAAAAGAGGAAGGCTGTACTGGATCTGGACCAGGTGTGTCCAGTAGCCTGCCTCTTAGTGTGGGCAGTAGCAGATGCACGTAGGAGGAGGAAGGAAAGTTCCCTGTAAGAAGAGGGCATATTTAGCAATGCATCTGCCACGGTATGCTGCTGTCGTTCAGTAGCCTGCAGTTCAGGCTCTTCCTGAGACAGCTGAGTCTAGATATTTATGTGGAATCTATGTTGATGGTCCGAGGGGACTTTATTTTTGGTGCTTCCTCTGTTGCATGTCATCGCTCCCTGTCAAACGCGAGTGGGCTGGTGGCAGTCTAGACTGGATCATTTGTGTATGTTAAGTTTTCTTTCTGCTGCTCTTTCAAGGGTTATTTCACAAAGTTTTTTGCCTATTTTTAAGGGATTTATATTTTAAAAAGTAACAAAGCTTTATTTTTTTTTTGTTACTTAATATGTTCTTAGCGAGTAAGCTAAATTTAACTTCTATTTCTTGAATCATTGGCATTGCTCCATATTAATGCATTTATAATTGCTCTGTACTTTCCTTTCACATCAGTCATAATCAGTTCTAAAGTTTACTTGGTTTCCTTCGCTCTTTTAGCATATCTTCATATAAATGCATAAATACTTAATACTTTGTAGCTTGTAATTTAATTTGATGTTTTCAATATTCTCCAGCTAGCTCTCATGTTTTATTGAGAGTCCTTAATTTTTTCAAGACATTCTTTTCTTAAGGCTAGTTTTGTATTTAATTTATTTTTTAATACACTGCCTAACTTCCAGTTCCCTGTGAAGTTGAAATCCAGCAAAGCAAAGTGCAAAGATTTCTTGCTAATCTCAGGTTGAGTCTTTTACATAAGTTAATCTTGAAGCAGCATGGATTTTTTTTTTTTCCTTTGGAGAGCAGGAATTCAATAAATAAAATCATTAGTAAAGTTTTTCTGTGTAATTTTAGAATTTAGCTGCTTTTTTTTTATCCATGTTCTTTCATTTGCCAGATATCTCAGCAGACAAACCTCAAGTGAAAGCATACTGTGTGACTTAGTGTGTTCTGAGTTGATTTTTTAAATTGTTTTTTTTTTATGTGTGTTTTTATTTTTTTTTCCCTGGAAACCTTAGATGCCTGTACTGCAATGAAACATTGCTGGCATTTTAACTGTTCTGTGAGCTGGTAAAAGACTCACTAACCTGGAGTGTAGGGTTCAAATCTTGTTACTGGGTTGGGATGTGGTTTGTCTTTCCATGGGCGTGTTTGTGCATATACGTACTGCGTTAAATCAGTATTACATGTTTAAGACTCCAGATTAATGACTGTAGTACAAACTTGTAGGGACTGTTTATACGTATAAATTCTGTGGGTGATTGTGAGCAGTTGAACCAAACAGAACTGGTGAGAGATGAAGGAGGAGAGAAGAGCGACCAGAGGGAAGGCCCAGAGTTCCCAGCCCATAAGAGTGTCTTACTCTGTGCACTGATGAGGTGTTTAGGGTAGGTTATACTGTATAAATATTACAGAAACTAATTCTGTAGCAAAGGGTGTTCTTGTCTGTAGTAAACAACTGATGATTTTTGGAAGCTGAAGCTTCCAAAGTGGGTTGGAAGCTATGTTAACAGCATGGCTGAGGAAGGTTAAGTGAGACTATCACCCTGAAAACCTGTTCTGCTCTTTTGTGAGGCTAAGCAAGCCTGTAATGTTGACAAGCTGTTGTGCTTTCTAAATACACTTACATTTTGAAGTTCTGAAGAATTTGAGTACTTCTAGCTGCATGTAGTATCAGCAGGAACTGTGAATGTTCTGTGGTTTGGAAGAGAGTTGAGTAACTCCAAATTTTAATCCTATCTCAGGCAAACATTTTGCTCCAATATTCTGTTTCTCAGATGGAGAAAATACTGCTTAGCCAAGACCATGGGGAACTTTTATCTTTGGAGATCTTTCTTTGGGCCACATCACTTGAATACTAAAAGCGCACAGGAAAGTTTTTCTGTATTTAGAGTTTTCATGGCATGAACCAAACGGGACGTAGAGCGCTCTGCTGTCGGTAGAGGAATGGTGAGCATCTGCATTGCTGCCTGTGTGCCAAAAGAGGCCTCGGAAAGCTGGGAGTTCATGTCATTCACTACTCACAGACTAGGTGTGTGCAAGGCGAACTGTGGGGTGGGTTCCCTATCGTAAGGATTTTTCCCCGCCACTTGCTGCTTGTCGGAAGCACTGGCTCCTACTAGGGGAAACACTTTCTCCTCATGTTTGGCAGCCTTCTGTGTGTTTTCCCAGCCATCAAGCTGGCTGACATTCTACTGAAAAAATGCTCTTAAACTCCCCAGCAGTCCTGGGTGGTGTATTCAGAGTATGCCTGGCCACTGTTGTTTGTTAGTTTGCTGGCCCCTAAGGAACAAAATACTTTCTTGTTGTAGGAAAAGCAGTTTCAAACTACTGGACAAGGTTTCAGAAGAGGGAATGGATTATACTTATTCTAGGAATTTCCGAACTGGAGGCATACTTTGTTTCTGAAGGGAGATTTTATCAATGACACTGTGGAACTTAGTCCTCTTTAATTGTTACTTACAAGACTCCCAAAATAAAATCCTGAGCTAGCAGAGTTCCAGCTTAGTCCTAGCATGCACTTTTTTATCCTGGGTATAATTTTCTTAGCACAAAAGAACAAGAAATTGTGTCAGATCTATAAAAATAGCAGCTTTTCCATCAGGTATTGCATTTGAAAACAGGAGTGAAGTTGTATCTCGCATGTGCCTGGTAGCTGTCTGCCTCCCTTTGCAATACACAGCAGGAAAATACCTTTTGGTTCTTTGGTTGCTGCTAAAATTTTCTTGCTATTTCATCTTCCCGCTCTTCTATTTCCTGATGGCACTGTATACTTGGACTTCCCTCGCCCTGGTACACTCCTCAGTAAAAACGCTGAGGAGTTGTTGCTTGGTTCACCCATCTTGTAACGCATGTGGCTTTTATCAAGTACTCTGTCTTGATTTAGGTGTCTGCTCAACCTCATACAACATTCAGTGATATTACATGCCAGAAATTACTGCACAAGTTTAAGACCTCAGTGATTGACGTGTATTTTGTAGATACATATTACCATAATTAAATGCCATTTCATATTTAAAATCGATCTCCTTCTCCCATTTCCTTGTGTGCTGATGCTGAAGGGGTCCTCTGAAATCAACTGGCTAAATATTTTGTGGGCAGATTTTTATTACGTGATTTTTTTTCAAGTGCTTGGGCTTGCAGCAGATGCTGTGCTTTCAGAGTAGTATTGATGAGGAGGCTTTTGCATGTAAGAACTTTCTAAATGAAAATCCATTATAGCCTCTGCTTTGCCAATTAATTATAAGTTCTAGCTTTTCCTGCTTTGACCAAAGCTTTGTCACAGTGTTTTTAATGTTGTGGGGTTTTTTTTTTTAATACTGATAATTTAAAGGAGGATGACTGATTTTACTGTATGCTTTGAAAGTAGCCTCAACTGAATTGAAACACTCTTCCTATCTGTCTTCCATCCACTTGAAAGCCTCTTACAGTATTTTTTCAAGCTCTTCAGCTTAGCAGTTTTTCTACTTACCAACCATATGGCCTCATAGTTTCTGTACTAGATTAATCTAACTTTGTCCTCTACGTGCTGCTAGTCTCCAGGTTTCTCCTCACTTGCCATTTATGTAGGTCTTTGAAACGTTGCGTGGCAAGACTTGAAACTGGCAGATTGTCTTTAATTGGCAGATGGGGTGCAGTGTGCATCAGTGTTGTGAAACATCCCTACATATATGTAGGGATGAAGAACACGAGCCTGAAATACATGCTGGACTCAGTGGGAATGTGATTCCAGTCCTGGTTCAGTCTCCTGAATGTGAGCTCCCGTAGCAGCCGTGAGACAAAACCAACCAAATTAGCTCACTGGTTCAGTAGGGAAATGCTGAGTGTGCATCAGAAGACTTTTTGCATAACTGGCACACTGATAAAACTGTGTGTGGAATCATCATGTCCTGTGAGGTTGTCAACGAATTTGAAAAGTAGACTAATGAGAGGTTTCAGAAGGAGCCAAGTGAATTGTGGAAGAACTAGTGAATGACTTTTGTGCTAGAAGACTTAGAAGTTAATTTCTCACTGATAGACTTTTAGAAGTTGATTTTAACACTTAAAAGCTTCTGTGGGATATGAGAAATGGAAATTGAAGAAGGAACTCTACAGGCAGCAGATGGTGATGAGCATAAACCAATGCCCAGATGATGAAGCCAGATACTCATGCTGCAAATGAAATGCAAGTTTTTTCTGCCTATAAGGGTTATTGATTGTTGGAACGGTTTATCTGTGGTCTGCTGGATTGCTGTTGCAGGCCACTGTGAAACTGTGATGGTAGATTTTTCTAGAAGAGGTATTTTAGCTCAGACAGGAGTTACCTTGAGAGACTCAGATTGTGCTTAAGCAGGAGGACTAATTTAGCAGTCATACCATGCAGTCTCATCCTCAGACTTGTGAAATTACTTTCTCAAATCCCTGAACTGTTGCAGGGTTACATGAAGTTTTTCTTTGCTATAGTTTACTCCTATATAGATTTTGTTGATGAAATGTAACTGAATGTGTTTATCCCTGGCAAAAACATTGCAGTGGGGATCAAAGGAAAGCTGCAGGAGCTTGGCGCCTTCCCCTCCGGTGTCTGTTGTGCCTACAAAGAGCAAGCTGAGAGTAGTTTCAGTGGTAACCCACTGAGTAGCCCAGAACATTTTAGAAGGTTCGAAGTCATGAACTTCAAAGAAGAAATAATGTTTATCTCTTCAGAGCAAGGTGTTGGGGCCTCCATTTCCAAGGGAGCAGAAGTCACAGACTGTGAGAGACGGCAGTGGAGGGGGCAGGTGATTTTGACCAGTCAAAGTCTGCATGTTCCACAGAAACCCATTTTGGGGCATTGGGGATAAATACTTGGCATCCTGGACTTCTGTTGTCACCTTTGTGTGCAAATGAGTCTCCATGAGAGCCTGCAGTACTGCGGGGTCATTAACAGTAGCTTCCTGAGCTTAAAATGGCAAGCTTTCAGAGAAAAACATTTTTCTTAGCTGCTATCTGTGCCTTTCACCTGGAATCGTAGCCACCTTTGTGACCATCTTATGAAATGCAGGCAACCAAATGTACTTAGTAAATTCTCAATCTTTAGTTATTACAGATAGATTAGTAACTTGTAAAATGTAAGAGTGCTTAGGATTTTTTTCTTCCCAAGTGTATTGACTTTAAAACAAACAAACAAACAAAAAATACCCAACCAAACAACCCCCCCCAAAAGCCACCACTTGGAAAACTGTTGTCCTCTCTTTTGTTGTTTTACTTCTTCCATGATCCTTCTCAATTTTCTAACAGGAATTCACTCCAGATTCTGATGATTTTGTAGGTAGACCTTTCCATACTCTGTGACTGGTCTCTTATCTTTACTTTCTGATGCATTTTTTTACCTTCTCCCATAGTTCTTGGTTTTGTGGGGTTTTTTTTGTGTGAGTAGGATAAAATCAAAATACCTCTTGGAACTCTTCAGTTGCCATCTGACACTCGATAATGCACTTGCCTCTATGCTTCTCTTGGAAATTTCTTCATATTATTTTCTGAGCATCTTAATCTGTTCTCTCGTTGGGGTCAAGCAAAGATGCTATGTTTTCAAGTCTAGCCTTTTCTAGATTGCCCTTCTTTGCTTCCAGATAATTCACTTCTATTTCAAACATTTAAAAATGTGTTGTTAATGGATTTACAGGCTATTGTTAGCTTAATTATTTTATTCTTGACCCTTGAAACTCCCACGTGTGGACCATGAGTCTGATAATTTAGTCTAGATCCTCTTGTTCTCTCACTGTCTTATCTTTGTGTCCAGGTAGTTGTGAAGTTCCGCCTCCAACATGTGATGACCAGAAGGTTGTGTGTTATCCCAGAAATGGTTATCTTAGTTATTTTGGTAGATCTGCTCATTCTTGCTAGGATACTTTGCAGGATACTTTTTGGTTGTGCCGACTGGTGGTTTGGTGGGTTGTTTTGGGGTTTTTTTTTTAGCATGCTTCAGGTTTAGGCTGTGTTTGGGTTTTTGTTTTCATCCAGAAGCTCCTGTTGTAACTTGTTTCCTTCTGTATTTATTTTACTGCTATGGTATTTCCAAACTGTCCAGCTGTTCTGCCTCCTCTTGGCCATTGCGGCTTGTTCTTTGTCTTTCTAGTTTTTGCTCTGCAGAGGTTTGCTAAGACTTTTCTTAGTAGCGTCTGAGCTATGAATATGCATTTTTAGGTTGTATCCTTTGAGAATCAAGGCCACGTTAAAAGAGATGCAAGAACAAGCCAAAGCTTGAGGGCGCTGGCTTCTGCTGTGCTTTGGGTGTGTTAGCCACTGTTGTCTGGCTCTTGGTCTCCTGCACCTTTTTGCATTCAGTTTTGCATGTTTATTCAGGCAAAGATGGAGAGAATAGACCATTTCCCAGTTAGCTCTTACAATAGAGAAATTAATTAGTATCAAATTAGTTTCTTTAAGCTTATTTGTTTAGTACTATCTTGTGGTTTTGCTTTTGTCACGGAGCCAAAGCTGTCTGTGACAGAACATTGTTGAATTTTAGTGCCTTGTTAGTCTTTTGTAACATTGTGTTCCATTTTTTTTTCTGGACCAGGAGAGTAGTAGTGTGGAATAGCCTGGGATTCACAGCTGGATAGACTTGAGACTTAGGAGCTGCTCTTAATCCATTTCATTATCTCCAGCCTCAAAATGCTGAGGATTGCTATGTGTGCCACATGTACATAGCAGCGTGTCTTGCCTCCAAGCGATGTAGTTGTATCAACTAGGCTCAGTAACAAACTGTTTTGTGCCCACCCTGGTTATCTTCTTACTAATTAACGTTAGGTTTGAGTGGGTGATTTGGGTTTCCAGCAGGGAAGGACTGACTTTGTCACTTTTAATGTGGGGCGTTTCATGGTCTTAAGATTGGGATTTTTTTTTTTTGCTTGCTTGTTTCAGGGTGGTTTACTCAAACTTAAAGCTTGCTTCCCTGTCACTCATACCATCCGAATTGCCTACTTATGTCAGTCTGGGGGACAGATTTTGCTTTAAGCAAGAGTTGTGCCTCCTGCTTCTGATATTCTTGTCTGAGGCTTCTGTTCCAGGCAAGTGTTTGGAAGTGTGATTCCACAGATCAAACCAGAAATACTGTCTGGGAACTAACTGTAAAGTGGCAAGTCCTCGGAGTTTTGCGGGAGGTGGGACTGGGGGTGAAAAAAGTAGTAGCACTGTTTCTACTTCTTTTTCCTTTCTCCCAGATCAAGCACTGCAACTAGCAGAAACTTTACTACCTCTTCAAAATCATCAGCAAGTTCTTATTCCTCAGTGTCTGCCACTTCTGTCATTACTAACGGTGATAGCAGTAACTCCTATGGACTGAACAGCTCCCACCTGGGCAGGGGGTAAGAGCAGGAATGTTCTTTTTGTTTCTTTGTCCTTCATGTGAATAATCCTGTGCATCCTTGCCTGTATAGAAGAGGAGCGTGGTGGTGCCCTATGAGGCGTTCTGCTACTCTTGTGTTCCTGTTTATCAAACTTTGCTTTTGAAACCACTGCATTCTGCTATTCCTTGCTGACTTGCAAAAGTAGCGCATGTTCCAGAGCTTACTAACTACTAGAGCATTGCCTGATTTTGAGTGGATTGAGGGTATGAGGGAAGGGATTATATTTTTTTTTTTCTCCCATCTGCCAGTGTGGTAGAAGCCTTTCCAGGTAGAGATCGTAATTTTCTTATTAGCTCTTACAATATGTCATATAGGCTCAGACAGACTCTTGTTGCATTAGGATAGTGTGCTGTGTACTTGTAGACAGAGGAAATTAATCTTATGAGCCATAAATTAATAATAGATGGTGTAATGATTAATATTTCCAAAGTTAGCACATATACTTCACATTCCTGGTATTCAGTATTAGCCACTATGAAGCAGCAGAAACATGTAAGCTGTCAAACGATTTAATGAAACAGTTTTTTGACTTGTATTTGATGTGACTCTTAAACAGTATTGAGACTTGGTAAACTCATTGTGGAGTTCACTGTGTTGTTTTTCTTCCAGAGGTTCTGGATTTGTTTGTAACTCTTACAACTGCAGGGACAGTGCTTCCCTGTCACAACCTGGACTCTGTGGACTCAGTAACCTTGGAAATACCTGCTTCATGAATTCGGCGTTACAGGTAAGAATTGGGAAGAGCCCTCTTTAGAATTAAATAAAAGGCAGTCTCGCAGAGATTATGGATTAACATCTGTGGAAAGCAAAGCATGTTTTAATGCAATTCAGTGAGGAGACTGCACCTGGAATGAAACAAACCAACCAACCAACCAGTTCATATTTAGTTTGGTTTATGTGTGTTGTGTTAGTACTATAAAACATCATACAGTATGAAGGACGGGATCTGATATACGTGGCTTCTGAAAAGGCTATAGGGCAAGTCATGCTAAACAGATGCCTAATTGTAACGTAAGGTTCCAGTGCTGTGCTCTGACAAAAATGGGCTGACGTGGAGGATGTTTTGACTTGTGTGGGTCACGTAAGTGATGCGAGCATGTCATTGCATGCAGTTCTGGGATTTGTGTTTAAAGGTTTTTGAAAAATTAAAGAATATGAAAAGCCACGGGAAGGGTTCAGGGTCATTGTGTGGGGTGTTAAGGATGTAATGGTTATGCAAAGCTAATAATTATTAGTATACTTTTTAAACTTAATCTCTTAGGTTTATTTGGTTAATTTTAAAAAAAAATGCAGAAACTTGTTCGGGATAGTTGTTTGCTAAGAAATTCAAACAAAGTATGAGCCAATTCATGAACTTTGATTTAAGCAACGGGCAAACTTCTGATGTACAAGTTCTGATGTTCAAGTGCTATGTAATGACTTCTGTCACTCTGGTAGCTTTGACAGCTAGAACAAGTCTTAAAATAATCACTATGCATTATGCATGTGGTATGCAGGATACCACAGTGAACTTGGATTGCCTCGCTTTTTTTGTTCAGCGTGACTTTATTTTCAGTGGTATCACAGTACCTTTAAACCACATCATGTTCTCTTCAACTTTATAGCCAAGAGGCAACTTTTAGAATTACTTTTTATTGTCGAAGTAACTTAATCCAAACACACTTCAATCTTAATTTTGAAGGCAAAGTAGTGGTGTTAAGGACCAATTTCTTTCTTCTATTTACCATTAGGATTTAATTTTCTAGACGTTGGTATTTCAAATGCAAATTTTTGCCTTAATCTTTGGAAGTTCTTGGAGTTTTGGAATGTCAGCAACAGTCTCAGTGAGAGGCTGATGTCAAACGATAGCAGTCTATAAGCACTTTAATGTAATTTGCCTGGAGAAAGACACTAACACCTGGGCATTGGAACTGGAAAAATTTGATAGGAAATAAATTCCCCAAGGTACACATCAAGGCAGTGAAAGTGGAGTTGGCTAAAGGACAGGACTGCACTTTCTTGACTCTTTCCAGATTTCCACGTGTAACTGTGCTGGAGAGCGTGTACCTACACACAGCTGGTGTAGCACTGTACAGGCACCTGCTACAGGTCCTGAAATTTCAGGCATTCAGAGAGAGCCCAGTTTAATATTTTCTTGACACTACAGTGCCTTGAAGCCCTAGTAATTTTGATCATGTCTCGGACTTAACTCTTTGTTCACACATCCAAGTCTTGCCTTATTTATCTGAGTATCACTTCTTCTATAAGCTTTGAGTCTTTGAATTACTGAATTAGGGAAACTACTTCCTGTGCTAGTTTTACTTGTGTCCTGAGGTTTATTGTGATTTCCCAAAATGTAGTAAATCATTACCATGATACACTGATAGTAAGTATATAAATGGGAGAGTAGATACGAAGTGATATCCTTCCTGCCTTAAAACTTTGTTAATGTTTTGATGCGGATTTTTTTTTAATGGCATTTGGTTCTTTGTAGGTCAATGTATAGCTTGTGTTTCACCTCAAGGAGGAACAAGGACCTCTCTTATTCTCACTTTTCCCTATATTAGGATTTCAAGGTTAGAGAGTGAATGTGGGATGTAGACTTGAGAACATTAAGGTGACATCTCTAAAGACCTTCCTGACCTGTTCTGTGCAAATTTCTGTGTAATGCATCAGTAAGGTAGCTTACCCTACCACCTCAGTAATGTGTGGAAAAACAGATCTACGTACATTAATTATAGAAGTTGGTGAGTATTGGCAGGACTGTGATTGTAATCTTTACTATTCTGGCACTTGCAGGCTTGTTGGTTTTTTAAAATCAGACTTCAGCTTTACACCAAGAGACTCAAATTGAGTTGTCAGTGGAGATTACAGAACAAATTAACAAAATGTGGAGGGACATAGTATGAAGAGCAGATATCTTCTTTCCAAAAGTCTAACAGTTTTTTTCAGAAGGTTGTTTCTTGTTTGCTTTCCTGAATTATTAAATACAATAATTTTAAGCAAATGCTTGAAATTATTCTGCACCAAAGGAATGGAAGGTAACAAGTGTGAGGCCAGTTTTAAAGAAATTTCTGAAGGAGAACCAGGGAGCTGCAGACCAGTGAGCCTTATGCCTTAAGCTAGATAAACCAGTAGAAACTGCTCAGAGGAGAAGCTTACACTTGGGGACAATTAACTATGTAGGAGGGAAGTCAGTGTGGCACCTGCAAGAAAAGCCATGTTTCAGAAATGAGCTGTTATTAGTATTTTGAAGGCTGTGGTATTTGGTGGTTGTTTTTTATTTCAACCATACTCTGAGTTGCACTCTCCCAATAGATTATTTTTTTTCACTGAATATGTACTCCAATTCAGTCTCACCAGATTTGTTAATAGCTTACTACATGTTCCACTGTGAAAGCTGAGTTTGTTATTTTGTTGTCACACAGATTTATTGCCCTGTGCGGTAAATGCATTTTCTTAATGCTTTTTCAGTGTCTGAGCAATACCCCTCCTCTGACTGACTATTTTCTGGAAGATAAATATGAAGCTGAAATAAATCAGAACAATCCACTGGGGATGAGAGGAGAAATTGCAGAAGCCTATGCAGAGCTCATTAAACAGATTTGGTCTGGGAGACAGTCTCACGTGGCCCCACGTATGTTTAAAGTAAGTACTTCATGTTCTTGCAATGTCGGTCTTTGACAGAAGAAACAGTAGAAGCCTGTATGCCTTCCACATGTTTTGGTGGTATGAAAGCAGTAATGACAGAACTGCTTCGTTGTTGTTTCATGTTTTATGTCGATGCTTTTCAGGGTGCAAGGAGGAACTTGCCAGTGCATAGCGTCGTACCATGGAATTGGTTATGGCTCTTTAATGTTAAATGCCTTAATTAGTAAATGACCTTCCAGCCTGGGAGCTGTTTACAGATGCATCAAAGTGATTTGCTAGAAAACTAGGCAAGGTGATGTGAATTGTCAGCTGTGAACTTTAATCAGTGAGAAAAGGTGTGCAAGTTATAAATTTTAAAAATGGAATTATAAAGTGGAGAGCAAAATGCATCCCCTTGTCTATAATGTTACTTCCTGGTTTAATGTTCCCAGTGCTTCAGTGTAAAGAGCTGCTTTCAGCTGAAATACTGCAATGTAGCAGTTGTATGTGAAGCCCTAGAAAAATTGTAACTATGTCTTTTGGTTTTAAATATAATGCAAAGATGCTCCAGTGCAGAACAATGTAATTAAAGCATCCAAGAAACACTAAGAGTTTGCTTCTGTAGTGCAATCTCAATATGCTGAGGAAGAATAACATCCCAAATGTGTGAAATAAGCAATGACCTGATAATAATGTAAGTGTGTATCCTGTTGCTGTTTCGGTTTTGCGTAGTACAGTCTCGAAGTTGAGGGTATATGCTTTTGAGAGCTGGAGCAAAAGTCTTGTGGACTACAGAAATCTGTCCTCTCTAGAGTCATAGGTAATTCTGAAACAACAAGATTTTGTTTCATTTCTGTGAGTGGGAGTTGCTGGTACATCATCCACCACTACTACAGTTGTTTCTGTAAACTTCTGTTCAGAAGAAATATGTGAATTTGTGGTGGACATCAGTAAAAGTGTCTTAATGTGGCCTGTTCTTGTTTAAGACTGGAATAGGAATTACTCTTTATTTCCTAACAACTGTTGCTGATGTAGTGACAGTGTTAACTATCTCTCTATAACATAAACAGCCCTTCAGTTTGAGCTCCCTTGCAGTTGTCATCTTGAATAGTTAAAATGTACAAAGCGTAATTCTGCAAGTCTGTTGGACTCTGTTTATGAGAAAACTAGTGATGGTCACTGGGACTGAGCACTCCTTCAGCTAATTGTTGGCTTCCCTGTGGGATCCCTTTCTGTTTGGTTTTTTTAGAAGCAGGAACACTAAAAGGCAGTGTAGTGAGACAGCACTTAGGAAATAAGAGGCTGTATATGGGTGTGCTGTTCCTGGTCTCACTAACTCAGGCTGTTATGTTTCTTAGCTTCATATCACATTTTTTAGAATAGCTAGAGATTACTGTGGTGAGGATTTCTATTTTAGTTTTAAGCCAGTTTTGTTAGTTCATATGTATCTTCAGCAAGCATTTTCAGCCTTGCAGAAGATGCCATCTTATAGCAAGTCTGCACTGTGAGAACTGTAATTTGGTGAAAGAGAAATTAAAGTACAAAAATGCATCAGGTAGGTGGGTTTTGTGTTCTGGTTGTTTGCAGGTTCCTAAATTAATATTGATAACTTAATTTCTAGCATCACAGCACTAAATGCATTCTTCCCTCTCAACACTAGTTAGGAAAATTATTCTGGTACATTTACTGCATTAGCATCCAGTTCACTGTAGTCTACTGCTAACATAAGGTACCATGAAGTTGGTCTCGGCAAAAGCCAGGACGTGAGTATTTTTATTCCTGTCTTTTTATGCGTAGGTAATTCTCACCTCCCCAACTCTTGCCTTTGTGTTTCAGACACAGGTTGGCCGATTTGCTCCTCAGTTTTCAGGATACCAGCAGCAAGATTCGCAGGAGCTCTTGGCTTTTCTTCTAGATGGCTTGCATGAGGATTTGAACAGAGTGAAGAAGAAGCCCTACTTGGAGCTGAAGGATGCCAATGGCAGACCCGATTCGGTATGGTGCCCTTTATTTGAGGGTAGGGCAGGTAGTGCTTTCAAGGGAGTTTAATTGGGTTTTGTGACCCTTCCTGCTCCCAGGCCACACAAATGTCCTCCCTACAAAGAAGTGTAACCTGGGAGGGGAGAACCCTATTGTGCTTTATGACCCAGCCGACTCTTCTTGGCACCTTGTGGCACGTTGCTGTTGCTCTGCCTTATAGCAGAATGTCTGTTCTTATACTGGTGTGCAGGAAAATGTGCTTATGGTACAATACTGATGTGGTTATGCAATGGAAAGGAAGGAAGTTGGTCCTGCGACACAACAGCTACCTAAAGTATTAGGCTGTAGTTACCACCATAACCTTTTCTCCTGACCACTCAGGCCCACCTTCTTCCTCCAGATAGATTGAGCAGCAGCTTTTAGCATCAGTTTGAGGAGAGTGCTTACTGTGCAGGCCATCATACTTGCATGTGGACTTGGGTGGAACTGGGAGCATTCTCATGTGCAGGTGCCGGGGTGCTCCTTAAATAAGGGTCTGACCACATGCCCTGGACGTGGCTTTGTAAGCAGCCATTCCTGTGTCCCACTGGTAGACAGCAAACTGTCAAATGAAATGAGCTTTTAGGCCGAACTTCTCGTGTGCTCCTTCATGGCCTCTAGAGAAATGTAATCCATGAGCTGGATTTAAAACCAGGCTGAGTAGGATGCATGAAAGCACTGGTCAAGAGAAGGAGAGAACCAAGGAAAAAGTGACTTGGTACAACCATGGAGCTTGATGAATTCCTAGTGTTTGGTGAGCTACCTGCATCTACTTAAGGAGCTTAATTTGATTTTTCTCTTTTCTGGTGTCGTGGAAGTGGGTACACTGATATTAAAGTAACTTTCTATTTTATTTAACGTAAATTTGAATTTAAACACCCTTGGGCTCCAGTTACCCACTCTACCTAAATAGAGAAAAGTAATTATCTTATGCCATTTTCCTGACAGACGCCAGAAAAGTCTCTTCTGCTCATTTTTCTCCCTGCCTTTTCTTGATCCTCTTATTTCCCAGTCAACATCGATATGTGAGCCCCTTGTAGACACTTCTTTGTTCCTCTGAAGTCAGCAAACACCATGCTTACGTTAAAATGAGACACATAACAGTGAACTGTCTTTCCCTAGGTAAACTCTCACTCTCCTGATCAGGCTTTTACCTCTTGTCACAGTACAAACAGCTGCAACATACTGACAAAGGCAGAGTCCAGAGTAAATATATTAGGTGGAAGAATGCTTCAGGAGCCTCTAAAAGCCAGATGCAATAATTATTTTTAGGAACTGTATGTGACTAGTTATTTTTCTTCTTAACTGGCAATAACTTCATGTCTTTTGCCTTTTCTTGCGTAATATAGTGCATGTGGCAAGGCCACAAGAAGTAGTATATTTCATCTCCCCCCCCAAAATGCTAATTGTGGGATGGAAAGGATGCTCAGCGTGCCTTCATTTTATTTAGGTATTAGCCTCCCCGTGATGTAAGAGATACGTGTGTTTCTGCCTTGCATCCATATTACTGCAGTTGTTGGAGCTTATTACTCTGTTCCCATCTCAGGATCCTGGTTAGTGACAGTAGCATTGCAGTGAGTGTCTATCTATTGCACTTATTTAACTTGAGATTTATATAAAATATGTGGTATTGTACCATAAACTAAAAAGTCTCATGCTAAGAAGAGTTTCTGATTGCATTGAATAGACAAATGCCAGTTATCAGATGCCCTTAGGGTAAGGAGTTTATAAGTTGTATCGTGAAAGTCTTCAAGGGACTGCAATTTATCTCTTTTTACACGTTTTTTTGTGAGACATGAACCATTATTTTCCAAGAAGAAAAACCTCTCCTTTTTTCTCAGAAGCTGTAACTGCAGTTGTCTTTCAAAAGCAGCGGGCAGCAGTCCATTCCTCATGGAGGAGAGTGGAGCATATCTGGTTAGCAGCTCACTGTCCTGTCACTGTCCCCTCAGCTCCGTTCTTGCTTCTAGCACTGTGTGCACCAAGGAATACCTGACTCAGCTAAAATAGATGTATTCTGTTTGACTTGATGCGAAGCCTTAGTTTCACTGAGGAAAAAAATCCCGGTGTGTTATGCTGGACACACTGGTAGACCAAACCTTTCTGTGAAATTTACTTATCAGCATAAATTTCCTGAGTTTTCTTTGATCCCTGTGCTTGCCATGCTCTGGAAGTGTTTGTGAGAAATCACTTTTAATTTTTTTTTTTTTTTTTCCTCATTTTTTTTTTTTTAGGAGGTGGCAAAAGAGGCCTGGGAGAACCATAGGCTGAGGAATGATTCTATCATTGTGGATATTTTTCATGGTCTTTTCAAGTCTACCCTTGTTTGTCCCAAATGCTCCAAAGTTTCTGTGACTTTTGATCCCTTCTGTTACTTAACCCTTCCGCTGCCCTTGAGGAGAGATCGTCTCATGGAAGTTACCCTGGTATATGCAGACCCACAGCATAGACCTGTCCAGGTGAGGCATGTTGAAGACACAAATTTCTTTGTCATCTGAGTCTTTCTTTTAGGTTTTCAAGTTGAGACTTTTCAAGTAATCTAAAGGGCATTGATGCCCACTTTTGAGTGAGGTGGGATGGGTTTTTTCATGTAAAAACTGGGCATTGAACATGTGAAATCAAGTGGCTTTGTAAAATCTCAGTTTGTGAGACGAAGGTCATGGGTCAGCTGGAAGTAGCTTACCTGTTCCTGTGATGAGGTCACCTGTGTGTGCTGTATTGCTCCCTGAAAGCACTAATGAGTTTGATTTGCATGTTTACCTTGTTACCTTGGAAAATGTAAAGGGTTTGGTTGGTTGGGGGAGCAGGTTTTGTGTGTTTTACTACTGCTGAGCCTGACCAAAGCAAAATACCAGCTGTTAAGGCTCTTTCGTTCCCTCCAAATCTCTGCTCTGTACAGTAGAGCTGAGATCCAGAAGACCTTTAAGTGTGTGGCTATGACCTTAACTTCAGCAGAACTCCTTTAAATTTGAGGTGGGGTTTTTTTGGTGGTGGTGTTTTGGGTTTTTTTTAAAATATTTTGCACTCTGCCTTGCATAGGTTTATTTTGCCTGGTGTAAGCATGATGCTGTCTTTGTTTCTAGTACCGGGTCGTGGTGCCGATGATGGGAGCCATCTCGGATCTGTGTGAATCGCTCTCCAAACTCTCCGGTGTTCCTGCAGAAAACGTAAGGATAAATGCAGCGCAGTAGTTCTGGGAAATGTTTGTTCTTGAAGCATTTTGGTGACTTAGCTTTCAGATGGGTGATAAGCTCAACTTAATGGACTAGTGACAAAACCCAACAAGTTGGAATGCTGTTCATTTCCGATAGTGTAGTTTTTTAGTACTGGCAGATGTTCGGTGTCTGTTTTGGGTCCACCTCTTCTTGGGCATCCTTTTAATAACAAAGGGATCAGGTGAGCTTTTTCCAGAGGGAATAGTTTTGTAGTTCGTGGGTTATTTTCAGGATGCCAGTGTAGTACTTTAAATTTAATTTCAGTTAATTATAGACGTGAGTGATCTGTGTCTGAAATCCTAGCCTGTTGCCACTTTGCTGTTGGAATCTGTGCTGTTGTTTCCACCAGACCGACTTGCAGCTGTTGGAATTGCATCTCCTCAGTACCTCTGTAAAATCGGTCTGTTGTTTGCTTTGTTTTTCTGATCCATCGTAACAAATACAGCTGATTAGCTGCTGGGTGCTGTTACAGAAAACAGCGCTAATGTTGGTGTGCTGAAAATTGTGATAAAGAATAGGAATAAACAGTTGCTTGAATTTAGTTTGTTTAAATATATGTAAGCCTGTATTATAATCTCTTTGCACATATCACTTGCTGTTCTAGATGGTGGTGACAGACGTGTATAATCATCGATTCCACAAAATCTTCCAAACGGATGAAGGTTTAAATCATATCATGCCAAAAGACGACATCTTTGTGTGAGTAAAGTGGGAAGGTGCCATGATGCGAAGAATGCTACAAAACATTCACTTTGGTTTCAGGATATAAACCCAAATTTTTTTTATTTTCCCCTCTCAAAACTTAAGCCTTCTTATAGACCTTTTGCATGACTTAGTGGTAATGCAGTACTTCTCCTAGCAGCAGAGCAGTATGTGCAGTGCTTAGCAGGTGTTTTCCTAACACAAAGGAAGTCATGGCCCTGAGTAATAATGAACATTTTGTTTGGTCTGCATTCTGCAGTTTGGAACTTTCTACAAGCCTATTCCAGAGAAGAAAGCTCAAGCTTACTGTTCTTAGGCACCAAATCAGCCAAAAGCCTTGGAGCTGTTACTAGGATAGCGTGAAGTCTAAACTGTTGTACTTTGCCTCTCCTACCGCTGAATGTAGTTGTTGGAGTACCTAGCCAACAATGACTGGAGGTTCTTACAGACTCTTGACTGGCACTTACACTGTTTGTGTCTTAACTGTGGTTGTGAGGGACTTTGGCAAAGCTGAGGATTTGGTTGTGCTTGTTTTTTCACATAGCTGTGGTGGATGAGATGTCTATAGTCACCTGAAATCTGGTGAGAAGAGCAAAAATAGTGTTCCTGAATTGCAGCTGGAACATGAAAATTATTGCACAGGAAGTGCAAAATGGACTTTGAGGCTCGCAACTGAACCTGGGGCTTGTGAGGTCAAATCCAGCCCTTCATCACAAAGCCAGTCTTCCTCATGTGAGAATGTTCCAGTTGTAAGGGTGTTGCTTCCATAAAATTGTTGCACCAGTGTGAAGTTCTGCTCTAATATACTCTGGTGCTGTGTGTACCTTTCACTGAGTAGGATGCTGTGACATACTGTTTGGTGCTATTCTGTCGTGCTCTCTTTCGTAACCTCATTGCTGAGATGCAATGTCTGAGTTTTTCTGAAAGTTCTTGTCATGCTGTTGTTTTCTTCAACGGCAGCTAAAGGTGTGGCCAGTTAGGATGCCTAGGAAGGACATTTAGCTTCTGTGAAATAATTTTGTGAGGGTATTGTAAAGTGTTAGACTGTAAGTGTGTCTCCAAAGCTAGTAAAACACTGAAAAAACAAGAAGTGTGATATTGCAACGGTAACTACAAAAAATACTCCACTTTCCTACAGGTGTAACATGTTGTATATCTCTCCACGGAAAACAACTGTCTCTGAATCAGGTCTGCTCTGGGGTGGGGGGAAGCGTTAGCTGAACTGCAACTCCACGTGTATTTTCCTTTGCAGTCCCCATGTCCTTTTATGTGCCGTTGCAACTGTAAATGAGGTGATGCTGTGAGTCATAGTGAGTGAACTGACCTGGGTTAAAAATAACTTTCCAAGGAAGAGGAGAGGAAGTTTTGCTAATCCTGTTTTTCCATGTCAACCCTCTTAAGATGTTTTCAGCACTGTGGGGCAAGAGCAAGTAGCCATACACCAGGGCAAGAATTAGGAGAAAGCTGCTCATAGGAACTCTCTGTAATAGGTGATGCTGTCGGGAAAAAGATATGTAAAGTAATAGTCTAACCTACAACGAAAGCACAGCATTCTTTTAGTGAAAGGGAGTCTTGTCTCAAAAAAATGCAACAGAGCACTTGTTATTTAAAGGCAAATGTGTAATTACTTTTCTTGTGAACAATCTGCTTAACTTGTCTGGTTATAAAAAGTCTACTCAGGTTTTCTGAGATTTAATTAAATCATTCAAGAAATGGTAATAGTAGCGTGAAGGTTCTTGAGTTCCACTGTTTCCATCTATTAAGGTCTTGTATCTGCCGAAGCAGGTGTGAAAGGAGGGACTGACAGTAACTACATCAGTTTTGTGTTAAGATTGGTAAAAGGGGGCAGCGATCAGCATGGGTCTTCAACTCAGGATTTCTGAACTGCAGATTTGAGTGGTTCTTTAGGAATTTTTACCCTTTTGCTGTTACTTGCTTGTAGAGCCTGAGGTAATTGGGCTGTGAGAATGTTGCTGAAAGGACTCGGTTGGATGTAAGACTAGCTGTGTTAGGTTTTTGGTTCATTGGTCTCTTGCAAACTGATGACATTAAGGATATGCTGAAGGCATTTATTACTCTCTCATTTTTTTTTTTATTTTTTTTTTTTCTCTCCATGTGCTATGTGTTTCTAGTATCTTTCTAAGAAATTATGGATTTCTTTAGTTTTCCTTGCAGAAAGTGTTTTTAATTTTTCTTTGTATTTAGCCCATGGTCTGAGGAATCCTTGAGATCTCTGAATTAAAACTCTTCAGTAAGTTGAAACTGTCTTGTATAAGTTTTTTTCAGGCTTTCTAAGTCTTAACATTAAAGGCTGTGAGAATTCTCTGAGTTGCTTTTGGAGGGGTAATATTGTCTGTTTGGACGTGGTACACCATTGCTATAAGTGCCTATCTTCCAAAGTAATGTGAATATTATTGTCCTGTTGGCTTCAAAACTTGTTTTCCGTTGAGGAATGCACTTCTAGCCGTGGAGGTGCATCTCTGCCTTCTGCTGCTTGCAGAAAGGATGATTTTGTACCTGCTAGAGAGGAGTCCTGCACAGGAAGCCCACCCTGGCACTTCTAGCTGTCACACTGGCCCTTGTACATTTAACTTCAGTGCTGGGACCTCTCTTGAGTTGCCTCCTTGCTCTTTTTGATGAGGAGCAAATGCTGCTCTGACTTGCATCTACCACTGCTACCTGCCTTGGGGCTGGACCCAGACACTGCAGTGTGTGTTCTCTTTGTGGGTCTCTCCAAAACCCGAGCAGGAGCAGCCCCATTCACTCCTGTTAATTTGTTCCTTCTAGCCTAACTGGTTTAGTGTTCTTAAATATTCCTGATTTTATGTTTTTTGGCGTGAAAACATAGCTTGTGGTTCTCCTAAGTGCTGGCTGAGTAACACTCCGCATTCGTTCCTGCACTATAGCTGGGTTGATGTAACTGTGGAACTAGATGATAACCTGGGTCAGGATGCAGGGCAGCATTAAAATAACCGGTCTCTTGTCCAGTGTGGAGTGCCATGTCGCTCTGCACACAGCTGTCCTGGTGTACGTGTGGAAGTGGCTCGAGTAGGGCAGGGATGGATTAAACCAAAACTTCTCAAGTACTCCTCAAGCTGTTACCTTTCTGGCGGAAGTTATCAACAGTAATCTGTCAGATCAGGGTTTACTGCCTTCCTCCTGAAGATGCTGTGTGATGCATGGCTGGAGAATGCAGCAACCTGGTGGTCGTACATTCAGATTGCATCAGTAACTTCAGGAGTTTCTGATATCCCAGCAATTTACCTTCTTGGATTACAGGCAAATATCTTGCTGTTTACTAAGTGGGGGGGCGGGGGGGAATCTTAAGTCTTTCAGAATCTTCCACCTTTAAAGAACAAACTTGCTTCCACCTGAAACTAAAAATATGTAATTGAAATAATAGATAGTTGAGAAATGTTTTATTTCCCCAAAGTCAATGGAGACTTGAGTGCTGTGTTCCTTTTGTTCCTTGCTCTCCTTGTCCCTCTCTAAACAGGACTTTGCTCAGAGTCCAGCAGATCTTCCGCCTCTGATCGTCTGGGTGACTGTTGTCTATACTAGAAATTGATTGTTTCAAAGGTTCTGAAGCTTCAGGGTCTTGTAATAACTTAAACTGGCGGTGCTTGCCTTCTGTGTGTTTCTTAGCATCACATTAAGTTGTCTCAGGACTGAAAAATTTAAATATAAATGGTCAGTATCTTGCAGTATTTCTCCAGGTTTGCTTTGCTGAAAGTGGTAGCCAGACCTGGGTCTGCATGTGAGAACGACATCCCCGCTGGTTCTACAGGCTTCTGATTTTTGGGATATTGTGTGCTAGACAGCTTGCAGTGAATGTCTTAATTCAAAATTAAAGGGAGAATCTAATACTGTAAAAGATCTGTGCCCCAGCAGGGATGTGATTTAAAAAAAAAAAAAAAAAAGTCAGTACTTTTGTACTGTTGTCTTGCTTTCTGACATGAAAGTTGAGACTTAACAGACGTTGGGTTTAGCCTCTGTATTGGTTAGTTTCTGAGCAGAATTTTGATCTCCATGAAATGCTTCAGTTGTTGTGTTAGTTCCTGCTCAGTGACATTTACATGAGTAGCATAGCTGGAATGTGCTTTATTGTTTTTCTTGTCTTTGTTCGACAGAGGACACAGTCTGCAGGCACAGATATTGTAGTCTGGACTGTACTGTTGATGAATATTAGTGAAATGTGCAATATGTGGGATGTATAGAATTTCGAGCTTGCTTTTTTAGGTGATTTCAGTGGTTGGAAAAGCTGTATCTTTTTCCTGTTTTCACTGTAGTGATATGGGGACAGACATGTTCAGCTTTCTGTGATTTTTTGCAGGGCACCTTGGACATCTTGAGATATGCATCATGAATTTTCATGTCCCGCTAAAGTGGTGGGAGATGCTGAGTCTTAGGCAATGGGGGAAAGAGGGATGAGAATTGGACTCCATTTGGAATTTAAGATGAATGGACAATAGTTTGGGAAAAAAAATAATCTGCCCTGATGGGCTAAGATATATTTTCCTTTTCAGCTGCTCAATTTCTGGCTCATCGGTTCTTGTGATGTATTACCTTACCTGTTGTGTTCTCTGATAGTAAAACTTTAAAAAGAAAAAAAAATGCAAATCTTACTGGGCTTCTTGATATTTAAGTGACTTTAACCCTCAGATGCATCCTGAAATGAACCCATCTCCTTTTACAGAAAAGGACAAAACTATACATTTTCTTTTCCAGGTCTCCTGAAAGGGGAAGAGAATTTGGGACTAGAATTCTCCAAGCCTGTTCTTTCACAAGGCTTTGCACTCATCTCTCTGGCATCATGACAGGCTTGGAAATGTAGTGTAGTCCTGATGCAAGATGTGTTCATATTTAGCATCAGAGAAGAGATGATGTGCTTGCAGAACAGAGGGGTTTGATAAAAGACTTGAAGCAAGATCACGGGCACGACGTGTAGGGGCAGTGCAGCCAAAGAACAGCGGGACTAGCCTGCTTCTCACAGCAATGTAAACGTTTCCCTCGAGGCGTGTTGCTCCTGTGAAAGAACAGGGAGGTATGTGGCAAATAATCAGAAAGTCACTTAGTAAAGGTGGTCTGCAAATCAATTTGACGACATTAGTTCAGTGTTTGTGCTGAATGCTCTCATTCTCCAGGCTAAGCAGAGAACAGCATGCAGCACATCATCGAAATGCTTACTATTTCTTTTTCTCAGGTTCTGTGAAGTCCGGCCCCACTAGGACCTCCGGCTCCCGCTCCAATGTAACACCCACGCATGCACCATGCTGGTGATATCACATCACCCGGGGATCCTGCTGGAGCTTGGAGCCGGCCTACAAGGGGTCAGGTAAGTACTGCTTGAAAACAAACTTCACAGCCCGTTTCAAGGGTATCACTCTTAGTATTTCTTCTTAGTTCTCAAGGCCTAAGAAGAAACGTGTTTTGATGGATAAACTAGATACCCCTGTTCTCTTAGCCTGGCTAATGGGGCATATAATATAGTATGTATTCTTTACATTGATAAAAGTTTCACAAATTGATTTGCAGGTCACCTTTAACCTCTAAAAGTGTGCATACTTAAATAAGATATATTTAGTTTGCCGTGCGTACCGTGTTTTCTGCCTTCTCTTACAACATGCTGTGTATTATGTTTAGATGAGTTCATGGTCCTGAAAAACCCATGATTGGCTGCAGAAATGTCAGGTTTGTTAACATGACTGAGGCTACAACAGTTACGGAACTGAGTCAAGTCAGCAAACCAGCTAGTCCAGTAGTTCTATATGAAACGTTTGAGATGTGCAAGATCCTGTAGCAGACTGATGTAAGAAGTTTGTTCTCACTTGCTGAAATTAGTGTTTTCTTGTTTGAAATGAGGGTTTGTGTCCTTTCCAAAATTAACTTGAATTTTTTTAAAGCTTTGTAAAAATCTCGATGGTTGAATTTGCTCATCCTTTCTAATCTTGCTCCTCTGTAAGACTGGCAGAGTCTCATGACCAGCTTTTATAGGGCAAACTACCTGTTGTCTGAAAAAGTTACATTTGCAGTTTCTTATCTCATAGTTTACATGGTTGTATATGTGCTGGTATTATGAAAGAAAGTGAACAGATGAGGAATATTTCCACTTCCTAGAAGAGATCAGAATATATGCAGCATTTTTACCTACTTTTTTTTCCAGTCTTCTGTTCATTCTTATTGTCAGCTTTTGAACCTATTGTAATTTCACAGCAGCATCTCTGGGTTGGTTTGCAGTAGTAAACCTGTTCAGACGGATCTATTTGTCAGCTTCTGCAATAGCATTTTTTTCTACTGTTCTGTGTTCTCTTAAAAGTGTACTTCTCTTGGTTGTTGCTATAGACTGACTTGTGATCCATATAGTGTTTTCCAGCTGGAATTAATATCATAGATCCCAGCCCTTGGGAGGGAATGTTTCAATAACACACAACATACATAATATATATTAACTTGGTGTTTAGCTCAGAGTATTTTTTTTCTTTCAGTGCCCTTTCATGTTTCTCTACCTTGTCATTCTGTAGCTTTTCATGCTCCTTAACTTTAGTTTGTAAGGGAACAGAAGTTATTTACTTCATTGCTCGCTGCCTCCTTTCTGAATTATAGCCACAGATCTGAAGCCTTCATAATGCTGATGAAGACTGGTAGAGTCCTACCCTATTGCTTTACAGTTTTCAGATGCTTTTCAGAGTTGTCATGAATTGTAAAGGTAACCAGCCAACTCTGACTTCTAAAATCATGTTGTATAGTCTGGTGTAGCATCTTCTTCATGTTCTATTATTTCAATTAAGTTGTAAGATACAGAATTACAGTGTATTGTCCAGTAATTCCCAGTATCAGCTCTATAGCTTTCCTTAAACTATAGATAAAGTATTTTATTTTAGATTATCGCTTTTTTTAGGAGGGACAGCTGTTGCTCAAGAGATTCAGAAAATGACAGATCCTGATTCTGAAATGTCTGCCTCTAATACTAGAATGTAAAAGCTGTTCTGAGGTGGAGCACGTAGAGGGCCACTTGAGCAACCAAATTTATTATGCTTCAGTGAGAAGTGCGTGAGATGCTCTTTTGCAGAGTGTTATAGGGGTACAGCACGCTGGCTGTTTGTGATGGATGACACTTGCATATGGGTAATACTTACCTTTTTTTCTTTCTGTCCATCTGTTCTGTGGCATGGGCGAGGCTGCGTTTGGGTGCGTGAGGGTGGAGTATAAATGGGGGCTGCATGAATTGCTGCTTGCAGAGCAGTGTAGGTGGTGTGAGAGGCAGTCACAAGAATATCAAGGAACATGTGCGAGTCATTTACTGCTCTGTTTTATAGGAGTTCAGCTTAAGAGTCTCACAGGACCTGGAGTTAATCATAGATGATATGCCAGGCCAGAGTATGGTGTTTTGTTATTTAAACAATGCTAAGTAAAGTAATGTACCTCTCTGTGGTGGTATTTCTCAGGAAACTCTAGGAGGTATGAACTGTATCCGGTGCTGGTGTCCAGCTGAATAGCATTGACAGCCTAGAAAACCTCAACAGCCCTTTTCGTTGGACTGTCCTAATGTTGACTCTGATCTCTAATGCTCTTGGTGGGCTGGGCTGGGCCTCTCTGGAAGGATCTTTCTTCTGTACTCTACTGATCCTGTGCAAGCCCCAAGCTGGGATCCTTTTTTGTTTAAGTAAGACTGAGCAGAACTACAACTCTGAAATTTGTTCTTCTCCTTGCTCTACAGGGTCATTTTGAACACAGGAATAAAAAAAAAAAAAAAAAAAAAAAAGTGTTTCTTGGCTCTTGAGAGAAGGGAAGTGGCTTGTCTACTCTGACAGCTGTTAAGAGTTGGTACATTCAGATATATGATTGTGGTCTTGGTCGTGATACGTAGTGACATCTTTCATGAAATCTTTCTTTCTCTTTCAGTGTTAAGAAAAGTTGGGGACAGGTGACTCACCAAATTAAAGAGCAGTGTGACTTGGCATTCCTGAAAACGAATCTTTTGTAACGAGTAGTCTTGAAGTGAACAATGTGATAGTGTTGGAACACATGGTTTCTTTTGACTCTGACACCTGCAAACATCTTATTTGCTGTTTTGCCAGTAGCACAAACTGTGTCTCAGTCTACTCACTGTTCTCCAGAGCTGTTTGTTTTCTTCCAGAATGTTTTTCTGGTGTGTTTACTGACCTTGGATTTTTCTGTGAAGCAGATGTTTCCAAACTCTTGGTTTTCTGAAACGTCTGCTCAGTGATGTGAGCTCAGGCCATTAACTGTACAAGAGGCTGGGAGAATGCAAGACCCAAGGTATCAAGAGGGTTTCTTTCTCAACAGGGTACAGACACTGTCTGAGGGATTTCACAGTGCCTTTAGTATTTTTCACTGATGCAGTGATCTGGCTGAAGCCACATGTAGTTGTCAGGGTGATGTCTTGAGAGGTGAGTGGCAATAGGGATGTGAATTAGGAATAAAGACAGAGGGAAGGTGGTAGTCGAGTCTGTGGTAGGGATGTATCCTGTGCTGTTGTGAGCTGTGGGAAGCATTCAGGAAACTGCTCTGTAGCATGAAGACAGAGTACAACCCTTTTTGTCCTTCTCAGGAGGACCTGGTGGAGATACTTGTTGGACTGAGTTCATATTGGTTCTACCTGCTGTCCTTCTTGGCAGTGGAAATGACCCGTGAAAATACCTGTCTTTCAAACAGATATGAAGTTTGCAAGCCAAGCGAGGATGGCTCGGAGTATGTTACTCTCTCTGTTTACTTTCGGGAAAAGACAATGAGGCAATCCAGCAATACTTCAGGGACCATACTCTTTGGTCAGCCGCTATTAATATCTGTGCCGAAACACAAGCTCACTGTGGATCACTTGTACAGTGTGGTTTTGGAGCAGATCAGGTAAGTCACGTCTGTACCTTTGAATCCTATGCAGAGTTCTAGTGGCCGCTTATTCAATTACACTTCAATAGCATTGCTGTGCCCTTGTATAACAGGAAGAATTTTTCTTTATTTGTGTGTGGCATGTTAACCAGGATTTGCATTGTGTTAGTGTTGGGAGGCCCCAGGGATGTTTCAAGGTCTTGGTTTTTTGGGCTCTGTAAAAGCAGGCTGTAAGATACTGCTGGTGGCAGTCACAAGGGAAGCTGTCTGCTTGGTGTTGCAAAACGGGTTGGGAGCAGAACTCAGGGTGGGTTTTCAAGGCTCTCGGATGGGGCCCTCATAGCTTATTTTTACCTTTTCCATCTACTGCCAGTAAAACTCGGAACAAGCGGTGAGAACAGAGATTTACTGAATTGTTGTGGGACAGCAAGAGCTGATGTTAAGGGGTGCTGCTGTTCTGATGTACAGCTTCAGTATGATTGTGTGATAAACGCATTCCCTCTCTTCAGCCGCTATGTGAAACTCCCTTTGGCAGAAGAATACTCTACACCCTGCCCAGACGAAGGAACGTGCAATGGCTCCAATGGTGTGGTTGAAGGTAAAGTCTTTTCAGAATTGGCTGGAAGCTTTTTAGCACTTAAAGCTTTTTATTAGCATTTGGTTGGTGCTGTGTGTATTCGGCTTAAGAGCTGTGTTTTTTGTTTTTTTGTTTCGTTTTTTTTTTTTTTTTTCTTCTCTTCTCTCCCCACAATGATTAAACCATGTTATTGTGTAGGACTTCTGCACGGTATGGTGAGAATTCTTGTTGACTGTTTTCCTTCCAAGGGAAATCAGATGTGCGTAAGCAGCAGCAGGAGAACAGGGTGTGGTGTGCATTCAGGGAAGTCCTTGCTTCTCTATTAGGTGTTCAGGTGCTTCTCTCCAGAGGCAGCTCCTTTCCTAATATGCCTTTTAGTGTAGGTTACAAAGAGTAGTTCTGGAGAAATAAAGTGGAAATGGTATTTTCTATTCACGGACCGAGAATCACAAGGTCTCATTCCTAGGTTAGATGCTTACAAGGAGGCTTACAGTGCTGATGGCAAATGTATGTTTCCCTTTCCTCTTTGAAATTACTCACTTGTGCTGCTCTGAGAGTAACAACTGGAACAAGTTAAATGGGAAATTTTAAAAGGGGAAGACTTCTGCCTGTTTTTCTCAAAGAATGGAAATAACTTTCCTGGACACTTACATATTCCCTAATGAAAAGACACCCAACTGCAACCCTGCTGATTCTCTCTTGGGATGTTTATTAGGGAGTGCTATCAGGTGTGACTGCTAACCTATTGTGAACTAAGCACTGTCTGTCACGTCTCACACGAGGGTATAGAACCCAGCATGTTACCTGGCATCTGCTAAAAGAAAAAATACAGCTTCAGATGTAGTGGTTAGTAAGCACAGATTTCTCTTTCTTGGTGTCTTTGATTACTTTTTGAGTAATCGGTGTGTGTCATAACTGGCTCATGCAAGCAGCTCTCCATGTGATGTGTCAGTCTAAACTTTCACTGAAGCTCTTTAATATTGTGCTTGTTTTAAATTTTGCCAGGTGACATTGAAGAGATGGAGCATCAGGATGGCAGCCAGGAAGGCAAGGAAAATCTGGGGGAAGCTGATCCCTGCCACTCTGAGGGCTGTATGCAGATCGAGTCAGCAAGAGACCTGCAGCCTTGCAAGAAGCAGTACTTCACTTTTAGCCTCGTGAATTCCTCTGGGACTTCTGAGATAAACTCCATTGTAGAAGGAAAGATCTTAAAATTGAATGGTAATTATTGTTTTGCTATTTTTTTTTCCCTTCGCCTTACACCTTTGTGATAAAAGTGTTTCTTCTCTTGCAGCTTTTTCTGCACTTGCTATTGACTGGGATTCTGATACACGGAGGCTACTTTTTGATGAACAGGAGGCACAGGTTGTAGTATGCTCTTTTCATAAATAAGCTGTATGTAAACTTGCATGGTATTTTAAGATTACAGTAAATGGTGAAATGTAGCTGTAGCTCTCTTCAGAGAAATTGCAGTCACCAGCACATGTTTCCATAAAACCTTCTAGAGATAAGGTCTATAGATCTGTAATTGCTAATATGTTTCCAATGTTTTGCAAAAAGTAGACATTTTAATTTCAAAGCTAAGTACTCTAGCTCAAAATCCACTCAACAAACCAATGAAACAAAAAATCCCCCAAAATGTGAAAGAAACTTGAACCCAAATGCATAGAGTCTAGTAAAAAGCTCAATACTCTGTCTGTGAGAGTTCTGCTGGGTTGTGTTTTGTAACAGAATAACCTGTTGTTACTCTTTTGCAAAAAAACCCCAAGCCTCACCAACTTTGAAGTAAGAATGTATGTTTTATTTTCTCTTTCTTGTGTTAGAACCAGTCAGTAAGGAGTGACTGGAAGCTTGAGATAATTGTGTGGGTGGGGAAGTGGGGGTGCAGAAATAGGCAGCATGGTGGAGGTGAGCGTGTTCTTTTTAATGATGCCAAGGATTGTATTCTACATGGAATTGAATAAAGTATTAATCTCTTTCACTAGGCATTTGAAAAACATGGAAGTATGTTACAACCACAGAAGAAGAAGGCTGTGGTAGCCCTCAGAGACTGCATAGAGCTCTTCACTACTATGGAAACGCTTGGTGAACATGACCCCTGGTAAGAGCCTCTTTCTGCCTGCCACGTTTGTCATAAAACGCTGTAACTATTTGAGTTCACATTATTTGTCATGAGATTCTGATAATTACTTTTATCTTCATCTGTGAGAAGTCTATCAGTTTGTGTTAAGTCATTGACTCAGTAGGCTGCAGATGTTGGTTAATAAAAAGTATGTCTCCTGCCTTTATTTAAACAAAAAAAAAAGAAGTGGCAGTGGGCACGTAGCTTCCAAAGATCAGGCTATTTTTAATTCTCCAGCATACACTTGTCTTCCAGACAGTATCAGAGGAAGCAGTTGTGGTAATAAAGAGTGAAAGCACGTGGCTACTTTAGGGCTTAATTGTATATTATCTCTGGCTTGAACCGGTCCTGAACTGCTCCTAACTCTGCTAAAAATCCTAGTCCAGAGAGGCTAGGTACAGCAGATCCTGACTGACCAAAATGTGACTACTGTGTGGGCAGAACATCTTTGGAGGCTGGTTGCTAGCTGTGTAAGAAAACAACCTGTAGTGTAGTAGGTGATTATTTATTATTACTTTCCAATTACATGTTATAGATGTGTTTGCAGCTGTTACTTGAGCTGCATCAGGAGATAATAAAGAAATAATGTGACCTTTAAACCTTTTTTCTTTATTTACAAAAGAAAAATTAATCTTCGTACAACGTTCAGTTTACACACTTGCCGTAGGACGTTTTGCCTATAAAGTAAAAGCAAGTTGCAGTTTGGAAACCTCTGAGGAAATGTATTCACCTGCGTGTTCCACAAGCCAAAATGCCTTCTATAAGGCAGGGAACGAACTGCGCAGTTGAGGCATCTTTTAATGGAAGACCAGAAGCTTTTCTTTTAATGTAGTCATTCGTTTCCTTGTTTGTTACTCCTTCCTCAGGTACTGCCCTAACTGTAAGAAACATCAACAGGCTACAAAGAAGTTTGACTTGTGGTCTTTGCCCAGGATTCTGGTAGTGCATTTAAAACGCTTTTCGTACAGCAGATACTGGAGGGATAAACTTGACACCGTTGTGGAATTCCCTATCAGGTAGGAGTATTCCTTCAAGCTAGGAAGAGCTCGAAGAAGCTGGTCAAGAGACAGATAATTCTGATGTTACTGTTGGGTGGGCTTGTTATTACAGCTGTAACTGGAACTCTGTCTTCTGGCTTTGAACTGTAAGACAACAGGCATGAGTCGAGTTGATTACTTTTTTTTAAATAATCTGAACTGTAATCTAATCAGTTCTACACATCTCAAAGAACACTAGTTACTAGCAGGTACTGTTTCTTCTGAAATTAGGTTAAAATCACGTGATTCTACTGAACCAAGAGAACTTCTACAGAGAACTTGTGCAATCCTCAGTATTACAAGATGAAAGCCTGCCGCATTCCTCTGCTTCTGCTTGTCAGCATCCTGCTGCACGATGAAGCGTATTCCTTACTAATCCTGTCTCACTTTTCATGCCTACACAGGGACACTGAACTGTGTTTTATTCAGCACCTCCCTCTAAATCTTTTGGCGGCGCTTGATGTGTTTACCAGGACCTGCCCTGTGTGGGAGGGGTAACATGTCTGGTCTTCACCCTAACAACACACAGCCGCTGAGCAGCAGAGCGCGGCCTTTTCCCTCCAGCGCTGCCCACCCGCAGGGCTTTGCTGGTGTCGTGTATCACTTTCTAAAAAGTGCTGATTATCGGTGTACTGATACTTTTGGATTTCCTTCCAGGGGTTTAAACATGTCCGAGTTTGTCTGCGACCCAAGAGCAGGCTCATACGTGTATGACCTCATTGCAGTTTCCAATCACTATGGAGCCATGGGAGTAGGCCACTGTGAGTAACTGCTTCTCTGTTCATTGTACACAAGGAAATCTAGGCAAGAGGGGTCACGGGAGGGCTCTGTGTGGTGGAGACCTGCAGTAGCCCTCACCAAGGGTGTCTAGTCCAAAACTTACCAGGTGAATATTATATTGGAAGGTAATGCCCTTCCTCTTGGGATTTGCAGAGCAGCTAATGGGTTTGTGTAGTTTGCAGCTCCCCAAGGTCTGACTCTGATGCCAGTGCGACCTTGGTTCGTAGTCATTAGTGGGTGTGATGGTGTTCCCCAATTTGAGTGGAGTCAAGATTCTTCAACGCTGAACATGAAATTGTGGAAAGAAGCCTCTTACTGGAGAGTGCTGGGGAGAGTCTGCGGTGTAAGCTGTTAGCGCAGCTCCAGGGCTCAGCTCCTTGCCCTGCAGCACACCAGAGGGCAGCTGCTTGTCGAGTGTGGGCACAGCATCGCGGCTGCAGAGCAGAGATCACCAGCAGTCAAGCCAGCTGAGCAGGAGCTTGCCAGGTTCCCGTGGTGGTGAGACAAGGTCTGATAAGTAGGAGTTGCCCAGAGGCCAGGAAGGCAGAGCAGAGGGCACGCCTTGTCACAAAGCTGGGTGTGCGATGTCTTTCTGCATTTCCTATCCTGAATTCTGTTTGCTGCAATAACAATTTAAAGCAGATTTTTTTTTTTCCCCTTTCAGTTTCCTTTGTTCCAGACTCTTTTTCTAAAACAAGCCACAAATGTGTGGTTGTTGGGACCTCTTGGTTGCACAGCTGGCATTAGCTTGCAGTAGAATGTCTCCACCTTTGCACTGACAAGGACTCACACAGCAGTGAAAATGTCATGCCATCAGGGGAAAAAAAACCCTTTTTTTATATAAGACAACTCTGTATTTTCTGCCACTGTTTTTGTTGCAGCGTAGAAGAAATACATCTGTAGGTGGAGTTCCCTGTATCAGGTGTCTGTGCAGGTTCATGCTGTAGGTGACACTTCTAGAACCACCCAGAAGCATTTTACTATGAGAAGATTATGATCTCCCATGTGGCAGTATTTGTGCTTAGCTCATAGGGTATGTTGCAGTTGGATAGCATTAGCTGAAAGGGGTATGTATGTTTTGAGGCTGGAGATCAGTCCAAGAAGTCTTGGTTGGAAGAGACTTCGCAGGACTTTAGTCCAACTTTCTTCCTGAGTGAAGACTCTTTTAAGCACTAGATGAGATCCATCATCAACAGAAAGCTTCTCTTTCATGTGAAAATTCAGAGTCTTAAACTGTGTGTTTGGAAAGCTCTGGCTCAAGGGGGGTGCACAAACCACTGATTTTTCTCCTAAGTTTCTTTGCCCTAAATCTCAGCTATCAGAGGTCAGTCTGGTATGTGGTATGTGGTTCTAGACTATCTGGCCCAGGTAGCGTGTTCTAGAAGATGTGTAAGTTGGTGAACTGGGTTTAGGGTGCTTAATGCCAAAGCCAGCTCCTGGCCTCCCATGAGCTCTAAGTTTGAGTCCTGAGCACCGGTGGTGCGGTGCAGCTGGCGTGGTGTTACCTCCTGGTCTTCCCCACAGTACTGAGCTGCGGTTTCTTCTCCTGACAGACACTGCCTACGCAAAGAACAAAGTGAATGACAAGTGGTACTACTTCGATGACAGTAGTGTATCCGTGGCTTCAGAAGACCAAATAGTGGTGAGTATTTGGCCTGAGGCTAATCCGAGTTTGCGCTGAAAGCGCGGGTCCCTGCTTTGGGCGTTACGTTTCCAGCCAAGCTGTGTGGATTGCTTCAGATGGTTTTCTTCTTTGTTTGGTAGACAAAAGCTGCGTATGTGCTGTTTTATCAGCGCCGAAACAGTGAGGAACATACTGCCCCATCTCCTCCCCAAGAAGAGTGTGACGGCATGGATACCAACTAAACATCACTGCCAGCACTTGGCCACCATGTTAGCGGTTGATCTTCTAAAGCCATGCCTGAGGCGTCTGAGAATTTTTCTTCCTTCTGTAGGAGTCAAGCAGAAAAATCTAGCACTGAAAAAGTCAGTGCTGGGGTTGCAGAATAGCACTGGAGAGCCAGGAATAGGTGCTGACACTTGGGTGTTTAGAGGCCAAAAATAATATATATTGGAGCTTCAATAAAGTTCTTTTTAAAATCTGGCTGAGCTGTGTGGCTAGAGGCAGGGTTTGGGGCTGAGCTGGGCTGGAGGTCTTGGGCTGAGGGTGTAGCTGGGGTCGGGAGAGTACAGCCTGGGCTGGAGATCACAGCGGAGCCTTCTGGGGCCCATGGAGGAGTACGGTGGGTACGATTCTGTGAATCGGTGAGGGGGCTTCCTGCCCACCCTCTGGTGTTGCTGTTGGGCCGTGCCTGTGTGAGGGCGGCGTGCTGCACCTCTTCTGGAAGCTCAGTTCGCATCTCTCTGCCTCTGGCCTGTCTGTTGCAGTCTCTGCCGTTTTACTTTGTTCCCCTCGCTACGCAGCAAACGTTTTTCTTTTGTCCTTTCACCGATGCATTTGAGACTCTTCTGGGCAGTTTCGACTCAGGCTTTTTCATGTGAATGCTGAATCCTGTAATGTAGGAAACTTCACCAGAAGCACATCATACCTGCCTGCGCATCATACGTACCTGCCTGCGTGGCTGGCGTACACACGATGACAGGATAGACTGGCTCTGGCTCCCCTTCTGCAGAGAAAACATCTGTAAGGTTGGCGATTTCTTGTCCTCTCCATCCATCTCCTACAACCCTCACTTCCAGCTACTCTGTAAGCACTTTTCTGTCTCCACTGTTTCTCTTATGGTTTGTGCAGTGGCAGCATTTTTATTGGTTTTTTTTGCTCATTTATGTGGCTCCTTGGAGCTTTTTCTCCAGCAAAGCTCAGCACTGTCCCCCCAGAGCTGTCATCTGTAAGGATGATAGCGCAATGCAATGGATTATGTGACTTTTTAGCCTTTTCTCTTGCAACTTTAGGGTTTGTGGGTTTTTTTTTTTTTTGACTGCTCTTTCAGCCTTTAGATCCCCCAACCCATCATCTTCTGTGAGGCGGTAGGTGTGATGCTCCTGTCCAAGGTCTCTCTTTGCCTTAGCTCTTCAATAGTTCCGCTCCATCCTTTTGGCACAGCTGGCAAATGCTCTTCCCTCTGTCCCCTTTTACTGGCTGTTACTGGTAGGACTCAAGTCCAGCTTTCCTCTTGAATGAGGGCTCCTGTGAGCATGAGATCCGGTCAGTCCTCAGTGGAAGAATGGCTTTCCGTGTGAAAAATGGGAAAAACCTAGAGCCTTAGTCTGTGTTTTTTAGGGAAATGCCTAGATCAAGGCGGTGAACCGAACAGGAGGGTTTTTCCTTCTTACAACCAAGTGCGTTTGCAGCAAACAAGGCTAAGACAGGCTACTGCTCAGTTTTGTTTTTTTTTTTTTCTTTCCCCCTCGCTCTGCGCCGTCCCTGTGGCTTCACTGCTGACCGTAACCACTTCCAACAGCGTAACAGCGGTCACCCATTTAACTTCAAGTGCACCAGCTCAGCTCCCTTCCGCAGCTCTTGATGCTAAGCCCTGTAGGAAACCGTTGTGTGCCCGTCCCTGCACCTCTGCTGTGTTGCAGCCGAGCAAAAGCCCAGCCAGCGACTTGCTGCCTTGTCCTGCTCCGAGCAAAGGGGAGGGCGAGCGGTGATGGGAGGCGGGAGGGCTGCCTCTAGCTGACACGCTAGTCTTGTGATCCTCTTCTGCCGAGTTTTTGCTTTTAAAGCATTGAAATTTGAATTTTGAGATCAGAATTGCTTAATTGCTTCTGCTGTTCTGGTTTTGGGGTTGTTTGGGATTTTTACAACTCTTAATATTTCATTTCTTTGTTTTTTGGGTTTTTTTTTTTCCTTGTTACTGAGGGGAGCATCCAAAAAGCAATTGTTAAGCTGTAGGACTGCACTGAATGATCAGCATTTTTTTGTTTGTTTTACCCTGAAAAAAAATAATCATGTGGGTATTCCAAAATGGGGAAGAGAGGAAAGGGAGGAGAGTAAAAGACCTTTTTAAAAGAAAAATCAATCTGAACCAGCTGGTGTTCTCCTCCTCGCCTCCCTACCTGTGCTGACACAGAAATGCATCAGTGGGGCTAAATCTCCAATGCTCAGATGCTGAACAGACTTTGTACTGCAGAAAAAGTGGCCCAGCTCTTTCTCTGCCTCTGAGCTGGTGGGCTTTGGCTGGGGGTGTGTGTGTGTGTGTGTGCTGTAATACCAGACCTGTTTTTTTAGACTAGCACTTTGTAAGTGGCTGGCTCTATTGTATAAAGAGGAAAATTAAAGAGTGGTTTGCACTGAAACTGGGTTTTGTTGTATTTTCAGCTTTGAGACTGCTGGTTGTGGGGATGCCCGGTGCTCCGGGAGCTGGGGAGGGCGAGTCCTGCAGAGCCACCCCCTCCTCTGCCTGTGGGGATTTGGGAGGAAAGCAGCCCTTGCCCGCACCACCCTGAGAGCTCGTGCTTGCTCTGGGGTTGCCTTTCCTCACCTGCGGCGCTGGGCTGCTGATACCTGGTGCTTTAGCAAAGCCAATCCTTGCCTTTCTGTGACACTGGGCAGCCTCAGCTACGGCTTCCTCATCCTCCTTCTTCCTCTGTGGATCTCAGGGGTGGCCTGCCTTTCCTTCTGGCTGTTTTCTCCAGGGGTATCAGAGCTGCTTGTGGCTGTGCCGCTGAAATGGTTTTCCTGCAGTTGCAACCTGAACTAGTACATGCGAGCAGGCTGGAAAAAACAGAAGGTGAAATGCAAGAAGCTCGTGTGCGTTTAACATTGGTGTGCGTGCAGGGAATCCGTGGGATTGTTGAAATCTTGCAGGTCAAGGTGGGCTGTGAAGTCCCAGTAAGAAGGTTTGAAGTCTTCATGTCATGATTACAGTGTAATAGTGGAGGAGGTTGATCTTAGCTGGAGCATCAGAGAGGGTTAGAAGAGCCTTCACATAAAACAGCAGGCAGTGAGCTTTGCTAGGAAATGCTGACCGCCAAAGTGTGGCGTGAAACCCGTCATGGGAGGAGGGGAAAGCGAAGTGGCAGCTTTTGGATGCGGAGGTGTTGGGGTATTCTGTCAGCGTACAGGCGTGCAGGAACGGCTCATGCAAGAATGCCGAGGGCATGAAGCGAAATTAAATTCCCCATTGCAAAAGGGATAGAAAAATAACTTGAACCACTAGTTGTGTTGTCAGTGAAGCACTGTCATTAGCATTCAGGAAAAAGGTCTCTGAGGCAGAGAAGAACATACCAGATTATTTTGGTAAGAACAGAAAACAGACTATGTCTGTCCTGGCTGAGCTCCTGCTTTGAAGAGAGTGTGCAAGTGCACCCTGAAACAAAGCACTCAGAATAAAGGGTGAGGAGGGAAATAACAGAGTACAGAAGAGCTTCTGTTTGAGAAGCATTCCCCTGGATTAGGATGCTTCACCCTGGGGAAGAGGGATCTGAGGAGCTCCTGCAGGACAAGTCAGGAATAGTTAGTTGCTCCCTGTTGTCTACAGGGCAAGATGACAGTCAGCAGGAGGCTTAGAACAAGACGAGTATTTAGTTCCCCCACCTGAACAGGGACCACAGTGAATGGCCAGGCACCTTTGCTAGATCCTACGTCGTGCTGCTGAGGTGCTTGTGAATGGATTGAGGAGGGATTAAATTAACAGGAAAATAGTCTCAGTGTTTGCTACCTCTGCACAGAAATGCCATCTCTGGCTCTCTGCTGCCTAAAGACCTCTGAGGAGCTGCTCTGCCCGGGAACAAAAAGCAGCAAAGGGGGGGCAGAAGTTGCCCCCCATGACCACTACTGTGTCTGCCAGCGGGTTGGCCAGGGCAGAACCAAGCAGATAGGATTTTGCAGCGCTGAGGAGCTTTGGTGCAGGCTTGGCTATGGGAGGAAGGGGAGCTGTCCCCTGCTTTGCCATGGGTAAGTAAAGAGTATCTCCCTCATGCTTTTGTTTTCTTCTGAGAAAGCTTCAAATCCTGATTACTGTAACAGGAAAAAAGTATAAAGCAGAAGGACAAGCACTGCTTTCAGAAACCCAATCTTCATTATGAGGATGCGTTAGATACCTTGTTGCTGTCAGTTCTGAACTGCTAACAGAATGATGATGATGTCCTAATTGTTCAAAGGTAAAGGACAACTAGCTCTGCATTTGTTTAAAAGGATAAAACCAGAAACTTAAGCACTACTTGTAGTTTTTCAGTCTCATGAAGTTTTAAGTTCCTTAACTCAAGCAAGCTTGCTCTTTGCATACTAGAACTGGAAACTTTAGGTCTTTTCTCCAGCATGCATTTTGCAGGAAGAGAAACAGAAACCCACACAGAGAGCGCCTTTGGCTCAAATACAAGGTACTCAGTCCTGGGGGTCAAATCATGAGTTAGGTAACAGCAGTTCTGAACATGGTGTTTTCTTTTATTCTCAGCCTTGCTAAAATACATTTAGTTCTAAATATCAGATTTCTTTTCAAATTACTTTTACAGGAGACAAAAGTATATCCTCAAATTCAGAAGATGGAGGTCTGAAGTTCTTCCTTAAACATGCCTTCAAAATGGAGGTCTTTTGCCATGAGCTCCTCTTCTACATCTTCTAAGGCCCATTGATGATCAGTCAATTCTAAAGCCTCCCATTCTGTCTGCATTGATGATAAACAGAGGTAGAGAAAGGAAAGCAACACAGTATTAGTTAGACAAGAACTACACAAAGCAGTGCTTACCTCTAAAACTGCAACAAAACCCAAGTTTTATTACAAACATGGCAATCCTGTTCTCTCTCTGAAATCAGTGTTCTACGCTTAATTGGGTATTAGTTGGTCAATACAAGTACATCACAGAAATTAGAAAATTACATTATCTACTTTTTGAAAACCCTCTAACCTTCTGGAATAGTCCATTTCTTCTAAACCAGCTGTCTCTAGAAACACACCCAAGTCTGTTCTGGGGGGGGGTCAAGTGCTTTGTGGTTAGTTAACTCTAGTTCAGAGACATCTGACAAAAAGTTATAGGCCAAAAAATTTTGCAACTGCTAAGACTTGATGTGCCGCTGTTAGACTGTTCTCTGACCAACAAGCTCCCTGGAGCTGCAGAGTTTATTAATTCATTAAGCCTGGTGTTCATAGCAGCCCAAGACCTAAGAACAGAATTTCATCCTAAATATGAGAACGATCTCCCTCACTACTCATGTTCCACCAACTATGAACACAAATCTCTCCTTCTCTTAGTCCAGCGAGTGTTGCTCCAGTAATATTGTGGAATAAGCTGTATACAGCCTGCACAACTGCATCATGCGATACCCAGCCAGAGATCTGTATTTCTTTGCCAGAACACTTCTGCAATATGGGCTTGCTTTCTTTGTTCCTGCTGGGACCTCGTAGTGGGTTTAGGTTCTTACAGGGCTGAACAGCAAAACTGCTCTGGGTAGGCAGTACCGGAAAGGGAGCGAAGGGATGTGAGCCAGGAGAGGGCAGGTGCTGGTTGTAATCACACCTCAGTGCTGACAGTCTGTGACAGAACAGCCGCTGCTCCAGGAGTGCTGCAAACCACAGCCACCCTCTTTCCTGGCCAAGCCTCTGGCTGGGTGATGGGATTTTTTTTAACCAGGAAGGTTACAGAATACAAGAAACTGCAGGAGCAGACCATCCTGACTTCCCAAGCAGCAGGTTGTGTGTGGGTAAATCGCTGCTATAGTACATAAAAACAGAAACCAGGACCTTCCCTTTGTGCATAAACTAGGGTTGTGAAAGGTCAAGGCAGTCTAATAAGCAAGCACCTATGGCGACTTCTTAGGAGAACTTCAAGACACAGTCAAATCCTGATAGATTTTTCCATTGAACTAACTCACTCAATTTTCTTACCCAAGGTCCATCATGTGCCTGCTGGACTTGTGTTCAGCTGCACTATTAACCCAGCTTTTTGGGAGCTAGCTTCTGCTTTGGAACTAGATCTCAAGGGAAGGAAAAAAAATTTTCCTCTGCAGAAGCAGATGGCACACAAATTCAGCTTTTGTATCAGGAATGACTACTCCGGTTTACTTCAGGGTATCAGGGTAACTCCCATACCCTTCATCAGTTGTCAGCTCTAAGTTTAGGAACAGGAATTCCCAGAGCAGTTCACTTACTTGACACAGGGAGAGGCCGAGTTACATATAGCCTACAATCCTGTGAGCGCAGCGCAAACAGGACTGAGGTGGGAATACTGTACCTTAAATGCTTTGTTGGTATCTGCTGGCATGGCCATTGCTGCCCCTGTCATTTGTTCTTGCATCACCCTAGACTGATCTGCAGCTACAAGAGAAAAGAGAGGTTGATTTTTTTGTGTCATTTAAACAGCATTTCTTGGAGCACAGTGCCACCAGGCTGGTTTCTAGCTATAGACTAGAAAGTTGCCGAAACACCCGGAATGCAACACTAACGTCTCAGAAAGTTCTCACAAGACATCTGCCCCACATCTAGCATTAAGAAATCGTTACGGTTTTCCTTAAAACTGATCCTTACTAGAAATAAAAGCAAGCCGGAGCACAAAATTTCTGTGCACCAATTTGATGGGAAGGAATGCATGGGTTAATTACCAGGGAAGTTTACAAGCAGTCAGCCAATGGCTGGTGCAGAAGATTTGGGCACTGGCTGCAGGTGATGTCAAACCTGGCCAGTCCAGAGTAACCTCACAGAAGTGAGAGGGGCTTTCAAGAGCTTTTTGGCTGGAAATGTAGAAATCCTTCCCCAACCTCCCTTAGAAGTCATACCGTGGAAGGAGATGCCAGCTCTTTCACAGAAACGATGGTGTCTTACCATTATCTTGGCCCAGGATGAGAGTATAAATGCTTCTGAGTCCAAACACATTCAAGAAGTACCAGGAAGCAGAGCTCACCCTGATAAATCAGAACAAGCGTGGTTGATTTCAGTTCAGAGCTGGCTCACGATCTCATTTCAGAAGCACGCATCGACCATTCAAGGGTTATTAAACACATTCAAAATTTTCCAAGTGACTATTCGACCTTGCTTGCTGAGGACACAGGCTTACCAAGACGCATCTAAAGTGAGCAGTTCAATTCCCTGCTGCAACATTGGTTTAAAACGCAGCGTCAGAGGAAATGGGACCTTTGCTGCAGGATTTAAAAAAAAAAAAAAAAAAGAGGCCCAATTTCACAAAGTGCAAAGCAAATGTCAGCGTAGATAGTTCTTTTTATTAAAGTAGCTTGCAATGTGTACAGTAACAAGTTAACACATACTTTTGAAAAAGCCATAGTTCTGTATTCATTTTAACGGGAAAAGACTTTTTGAAACTTAATCAGATGGCCACACCATCACAGGTATTGCCTTTTGTTAAGGAAACAGTTATCACATAAACAGTAAGAAAAACCCAGAACTGTAAATTTAGGGAAGTATTTTTGGTGTGTACACCCTGCATTACACAGTGACCAACTCTCCGGACAGGTTCCGAGGAAAATCTACTGTATCAACTTTACATTTAGGCAGTTTTAATAAATTTAAATATTGTTTTTTGCCACTACAATTGTTCCTGAATACATGAGCTATTTTTTTGTGACTATGGCCAGTACTCTGGAAACAATTTTTCCTCCTTTGCTATGGAGCAAGGAAATTAACGTAGTTTGTGGAACGAATATCGGCAGTGCCACAAGCTAAATTCATGCTGTTTCTAAGAGACTGCTTTCAGGTAGAGAAGCCAAGCTCTGACGCAGCCCAGACCCTCAAGGTCGCCATCAGAAAGATGGCCAGACGCATGGCCTGCGCTATTCCAGACACTTACTTGTGACAAATCCTGAAAATGTCATGTTGATCCAACCACCGATGAGGATCATAGGCAGAACGTTGGTTACATTCCCTTTCATCATATCTGTCAACATGGTAGGATCTGCAAATCGTAGAGTGGAGGTAAAGCAGCAGGGTATCACAATAAAGGCACACAACAGATTACTTTACCTCGCTGTCAGCTATTTTAATTACGAAACTACGTGAGAGGTAACAGTCCTATCCCAGTATCTGTCACATATCTATTATTGTCCACTGTTGTAAAATACTTTGCTGCTGCCAAAAGGGTCTTGTGTTCTGTTGTGTCTGACCCCAGCTGCTTTGTCTGTGTTTGACCCCGTCCCTTGCTCCAGATTGCTGAACTCGATGAACCCCTCCATGAGCTGATTTAGCTAGAAAAGGGAGAATGAAGTATCCAGCTACTTTGCTGCTGAGGTGTTTGGCCACATTAATAAGTTAACTCAGTTCAGAGAAAGTCCTGTAGGAGCTGGGACAAAAAACTGGTAAAAAGACCCGAGTGAGAGCAGGACTTCCCATTTCTGGCAGCACTGAAGTGGTCGTGGTCTCGTGAGACGCTGCAGGCAGCTCGAGGTTGAAGTCAAGCAAAATGAAGTGACCCAACACGTTGCTCCCAAAGAGAGGGATCTCGCTCCCGCCTCCTCCCTAATGCCCAGCTGCACAGTCCCACCCTTCCCTCACAGTCACTGAGCTCTTTCCGAAGTTGATTCACGTTGCCACCTTGTCAGAAAATTATAGTTTTTCTGCCCGGCTATATTTATGGTTCCTTAACATACCTGTCATTGGTGAAGGAGGCACTACCTTTCTTTTTGTTTTCTTAAAAAATCCATCCTCTGGATTATTAAAAAAATATTTCCGGGTCAGGAAAGACTGAAAAGAAAAAGAGCCAATGCCAATACCATAAGAAAAGAAAGGACAGAAGCGTTATTTCTTCCTCAGACATGCAGACATCTTACAGCTCTTTCATAACACATCCTTCTTTCTTGGAGAGGTACTTTGCTGCCCGTACGCTCTCAAGCTCCTCACTTTTCTGTTTCCCTAGATCCAGAGTACCAGCTCTCTGGCTTTCTAAAATTCTTAAAATAATTCTAAGAATTCTCTGAAGAAGAATCCACATTGATTACAGAGCTTTCAGTGCTTTGTGCAAAGTTCTTGCTGGCTCAGTACTGATACGGGTATCTCTGGTATTTTCATTCCCCCAAGCTGACTTCTGGATTGTACCATACACGTATTTGGCAGCCACTGAGCTAATACGAGCGGCTGATTTTTACTTCAGCAAACATTACAGCTGACGTTGTACGACGCCCTCGTCATTCCGAGCTTTTATTAAATCCTTGTGCGTTTCTTGACAGCCATTAGACCCAACGGTTTGGAGACAGACTTCGCTTCGGCGTGTAGTTAAAGCACCCAGCAGCGCAGCTAAGATTAACACCAGGGAAGAGACACGTACAGCGGTGCTGTGTCCAGTTCTCCTAAGCACCTGCTACCCACCGCGCTGCTGGGGGCTGGGGGGGCCCCGGCCGCTGTCGGACCCCACGGGGCACCTCTGCCCCCGGCACCCCACCAGCACAACTCCTCGCTTTGCGCTCGCTTCCCAGTTACCCTCTTCGCGAGGAGTAAAGCCGTTCGGGCGGCTCCGTACCTGTTTGGGAATGTATTTTCCGTTTTCCCGAAGGACTCTGCTCCGAATCAGGACTTGGCTGGAAAAGAGACACGTCGCGTTAGCGGCACGGCCGCAGGCGGGACCGGGCCTACCGCTGCCCTCCCCGGCCGGCGGGCGGGAGCGGGCCGGGGGGCACCCAGGGAAAGGCCGGGGCGAGGCGGCGGCGCCGCGGCCGAGGGGGCCCGGGCTNCCTGTCGGACACCTGCTCCTGCGTGAGCCTCTTGTCGCTCTGGAGGAGGATGGAGACGTAATGCCGGATCATGCCCACGAAGAAGGTGATGAAGACGATGGGCAGCACCACCCACAGCCGGATGTTGGAATCCAGCAGCAGCTCGGGCTCGCTCATCCTGCCGCTACCCGCTACCGGCCCCGGCCCGCCCCCGGGCCG
>VXBL01006990.1:15740-55291 GCA_013400195.1 Aramus guarauna | reverse complement strand
CCCCAGGCCCCGGCTCCGCTTCCGCTTCCCGGGCCCAGCCCTTCCGCCGCCGCCGGAAGGACGTCACCGCGCGCCGGTGGCGGGAAGCTCGAGCGCGGGCCGGCGTCTCCTCAGCGCCCCGGCCCTGAAGGCGGGGGCCGCCGTGCCGCTCGCAGCCCCGGTGAGGGGCCTTCGGCGGAGGAGCACGGCCCGCCCTGGCGGTGTTTTCCGGGGCCGGTGCGGGTCGGGACGGCGTTTCTGAGCCGCGTTTGGGTAAAACCTGGCGGATTGGTATTAAGGGCGTCAAACCAGCTTTAAAACTTGGCTGCCTCGGGAGCCAGCTGGGCTCTCCTGGCAGAGGAGACTGACAGAACCGAGCGAAACTCTTGTGTGCTGCCCCGTAACCGTGCAGGTGAGGTAAGTTGGCCGCCACGGGAATTCCCAAGCGTTTGGGAGCAGATGTAATGAAGAGAGGACCGCCCGGCACCGAACGCTCCTCTTGGCCTCAGGATTTAAAACTGGGGCCCAGCTAAAGGCTCCTTGTGCTGCTTCTAATCATTCCACTCCTGCTCTGGTGGTTTATGCAACTCGTTTTAATAGGCTCTGCCAAACAGTTGAAAATAAACACGAGATGATCAGGCATCTTTGTTGAATAATTTTTTTAAGTTTTAAAGGTGACCCAAGGTTTATTTTTTTTTTCTTTTTAATCACAGTCAGCCACCAGAAGAGGTCGAGTCAGATGGAGGTTTGTGCTGACAGAACTCTTCTTGCAGTTGTACTGGGCTGGGAACGTGACCGGGGCCAGCCAGCGTGGCTGGGCTTGTAAATACTAAATTGCTAATCCTTTGTAGCTTTGTCTGGGTGTGGGGAGAGGATCACAAGTTCAGATCAGGGGATACCATCTGACTCCTCTTAGTTACTCAGTTTAACTTGCTGTTTGATTTGCCTGGTATCTGAAAGAAAAGCTAAGCCTTGTTTTATGAGGAACCGAGTTTTAGAAGCGATGTATTATGCTCTAAAATCTCAACCTGTACAGCAGAAAAATGCGGTGTGGTACTGGTTAACCAAGCTATCTGCCTGCTTTTGAGCAATTTCAGTTTCTGGAGAATTTCCCTTCACTATTTACTAATACATCCTAGATTTGCTTAAAAAAAAACCCCTGAATTAAAGTCATGACTCCTTCGCTCACTTATCTTTTTCCTGTATTTTTGTAGGCAACAACAAAGGTTTTGTTACCATGGTTTCAAAAAGGAAATTGTCAAAACCTGATACTTCTGGAGAGAGCTGCAAGACAGACTTACCGAGTAGGTGCTCAGGTATAATCTTGCGGGGAACGGAGACCCCTTGGTAGAGGCAGCGGCTGCCAGGCGGGGAGAAGGCCAAAATGACAGTTTTGGTAATGCTGATTGTTAATGTTGATCTTTAAACACTTTTTAAAATCACAGTGAAACAGCAACGCAGTGCCATATCTCTTCTCAGTCCTTCTGCCCTCATACCTTTGATCAGTGTTTATCATCTTGGTCAGTGTTTATCATCTTGAGCTTTCATGCTTTCAGAATCTGCAGATTAATCACATTTGATCAAAACTGGTATCTATAAATCAAACCAAAATAAGCTCCCTATGTAGCTGGAGGGAAGATAGTTATCTTTTGCTTTAGCAGATGGGTGAGTACCTAGGAGACAGGTCTGGTGGGAGAACCTATATAAATTTGAGCTTTTCAGGCCGGAGGAAAGTATGCGCTCTAGCGTTGCTCATGATCTGTTAGTGGGTATGTCTCCTGTGGGAGTAAGCCACTGAAGGTGCATCTTAACTATCTTTGATTATGGATCACTAAAAGGGTGAGTAAGAAAAGTTCCTTTCTGGTGTCATGCTGCAGGGCTAACTGCTCTATAGGATCTGTGCATTGGCATCTGAGTGGGCTAATGACTGTGTCAAATAGCAGTACAGTTTGTTGGTCTGGTCCCATGAGTATTCCTGTGCTCCTCTAATTTCTTACTAGAAGGTTAATTTTGAATTAGTTGTTTAAATGAAGGATCCTTGCTATTTTTATTGCAGAGTATATTTGATGTAGCATGGCTTGTTTTCTCAGAAACAAAGAAGTTGCGGATTTCTGATAAAGAAAATGCCCCTGCCCATGGTGGAGTGGAAAATGAGGGAGTCTTTGAAGAGCTCCTTAGAACATCAGGAATTATACTGAAAGCTGGGGAGGGACAGAATGAAATAGGTATGGGTTTAACACTTACGCTCTCTGCTTGTATCTGAAAACCTGCAAAGATGACCGGTACAAAGTAAAGATGCATTTTACTTGCAGAGCAGAAATACTTGAGCCTGCTTGTTCCAAAGTTCAAACAAACCTTTGTCTGGTGTATTATTTGTCATATACTTCTTGAATCGCACAGTTCCTGTTGAAGTCAGTGCATCGCCTAAACTCATTATACCAGCTTTTTGGGTGTATGCGTGCTAAGTCAAAAGACTTGTATATGGAAGAAGATTAGACTGCATCTGTGAGTGAGTGTTGAGTTACAGAGGCAGGAGCTCTGAAATAGGAAAATGAACATGTTGTGTTGCCTTTCAGCTCAGACAAGGCCTTCAGGAATTTGTGTATTAAGCCTTCTTAATGCCATTAGCTACTCTCATCCCAGACTGGAGAAAGCACGAGTGATGATACCGCTCACATTTTTGCTAACTGGACTTCTCAGTAAAGCAAATGCAGAAGTATTGGTGGATGTGCTTGAGAGCTTGTATTTCATGTAGCTGTTATGATGTTGTATGGATAAAGTGTGTCTGGTTCGTTGTTTTCTTTTTAAACTTTCTCCTTAGCTGTGGATCAAATGGCTTTCCAGAAGAAGCTCTCCCTGGCTCTGGAGAAGCACCCTACTTACCCAGGCGTAAGTAATGGACTATGCTTTGGCAAGAGCCAGCTTTAAAACTGGTTGCTATGTAGCAAAAGATGCAAATGCGGCTGCCTGTCCCGACTAGTCCCATACAAAAGCATGGCATACAGTAGCTTATCTTGGATTTCAGTGGTCCAGACTCTAATTCTCTCAGTGTTGCTGTCCCAGCCTTTTGGTCCCATTTTCTTCCTGCTGTACCTGTCTCTTCTCAGCTGTTATATTTGACTAGTCAGACATCGAGATGACCAACGGGTGCCTCTTAAACCAGTCTTGGTGTGCATGCTCCAAGTTTGGTTTTGCGTAATTCCAAGCAAAAGTGCTGCACTTCCACCACCTCACTCTGTCAAAGTAATTAATTGGCAATATTATTCAATAGACAAAGACTCTTAAGGGAGAAAATTCACTTGCTTAACTTTCTAGTGGGAGCTGTGTTTGGTTTTGCGTTGACTGGGAGGTGGCAGCATTAAAACTGCCACAACGTGGTGCTCCTCTCCAGTAAACAAGCCCAGCATGAAGTCCTGAGGCCAGTGATTTGAATCCTGCAAATGTTTTTTGGGTGCAGCTCTCGTCACATTAAATGTTGCACTCTCAGCTGAACAGGAGGAAAGGCGAAGCCCTTTTAAATCAAAGTGGAATGTGAGAGTGTTGCTTTAGTGTTATTTTGTAGAAAAAGTGGTTGCTTTTGGAAATGGTTTAGACTAGAGTTCATTTATTATCCAGCATTCCTATCACAGTTGCTTTCTGTCTGCAGTTCCCTGTGTAGCTCTTCCCTGTTCCCATCTGTTCACAAACAGCATCCTGAAAGACAGCAGTTGATCGGGTTGTCTTTTCAGGAAGTGGATAACTTCTCTCTGCTTTGCAGGTTGTGAAGCAATTTATCAGCGGCTTGGAATCTCACATCAAGGACAGAAGCCAGTTCAAGAATTGCCTCTTGCCATGCACTCCCATACGGACTGAGGGGTCAAGGTCAGAGAAAATTTATTTTGGTTTTCCCCTTCAGTCACAGCCAGTCTGTAGTTAATGTCCTGTAATGTTGAGCAGAGTGGAGGGAAAGGCCATAGCTCCAGCTGATGCACATCAAGACTTGTTTCTTAAGCTAAGGTGACTAGTGTTGCTATTTAATAGCAGTAAGTTTAAAGTGGTAAGTCACAGAATTTATTAACTGCCTGTTGTGTACCTTGGGCTCCATGGCATTTTATGGCAAGAACCAAATACTGGGGAAAAAGAAATTGACATGGCTGGTGAAGTTTTTTTGACAATTTTTCCAGGAGATATAGCCTAATTACAGAGACTTTTGCATTTCCAGCTCACACTAGTCTGGTAGAGAGTAAGCTCGTTCAGAGCTAAAGTGCAGTTTTAAATTTTTTTTTTTGTGTATCTGTGGTTACCATATGTTACCATAAGTCATTCTAAGTGTTTTTTAAAAAAAAAAAAAACAACCAGTAATGGAAAGAGTTACAGCCTATGCTTCTAACATGTTTTTATTACAATTGTGGTGGAATCCTTCATCTTGCAGGAGTCTGGTGCACTCGTATTGTGAAAGCCTCATTAAACTGCTTCTTGGAATTAAGATCTTACAGGTATGGGTACGTTATTTTGCTCTTTACAGTGGTGTTGAATTACTCAGGGATCCTTTTGCTTATATAAGTAGGGGATTAATAGAACTGGTTTTGAGGCAGATGAGGCTGCATCTGGAATAGTGTCCAATTTCTTGTTTCTTTAGGGGCACAAAGATGCTCAGGGCCTGGAGCACCTGGCATACAAGAAGAGACAGAGGGAACTGGGTTTGTTCAGTCTTAAGAAGAGAAGGTTAAGGGAGATTTTGTGATCTTCAGGTATCTAGAGGCATGGTGTAGAGCCAGACTCTTCTCAAAAGTGAACAAAGGCAGGATGAGAGAGGCCCAGAGGGATTGTACATCCTGCCCGTATGCTCTGCTTCTATTAGATTATGTGGAGAGTTTATACCACTCTCAGCATTTGTGGTTTTCAGCTGTCAGGCTGTATGCCTCCTTTCTGGCATCAGGGAAGATATTTCTTGTACAGGAAATATTTTATTTGTCTTTATGAGTCTTTTATTCTCTGTGCATGTTTCATCTTTCGTGAAAGATCAGTTTTAGTGGCAATGCCACAGCACAAGCATTAAATTGTCATCCTAACGCTGTCTTTTTGCCTTTCTTCCAGCCTGCTGTTGTAACACTGTTGTTGGAAAAGATCCCTGAATTCTTTTTTGACATGTGAGTATAGACTGTCTTCTCTCTGCCTTGAAATGAGATTTCTTCTTTTGGACAATCACCAGCTGTTTGACTTTAACTGTCACTTCAAATTTACCTGCATGGATGTTTGCACTGATGGTTTTTTTTCTTCATACATGTGTAAAATTATCTGTGAGGTACCATGCCTTTAAACTTGTAGGTGCGTAAAGCAGAAGACAAATTTATGGAAGCTGAAATACAGACGTACCTCATGAGTCATTATGCTTTTCTTAACTACTGGCACGAGCTTGGGAAGTATTTCAGCAGAGGGACTATGGAATGTCTTGTTATTTAAAAAAAAAAATGATGAAAGTGGCTGACAGAGTTTTAGTAGACTGTTAGATGCAAACAGACCTCCTTTAAAAATACACATTGTGTTGAAACAAGGAAAAATAGAAAAGTTTTTGAAAGTAGAACATCATAGCAGAGTGAGAGATCTTGAGGCGCAACATGGGCAAGACTTGAACACTTAAGCTCTTTTTCCAGTGCCCTGGATGCTCTCTGCAGAGCTAGTGGAGCAGGTCAGGGGGTGGAAGGAAAGTGACGCTGTTTCTGATATAGTATTTGTTTCAGTGCCGAGCATCGAGCAGGATACAAATCCTGTACAGAGGTTAAGTCCGAGAAATTGTATCAGACTGAAATCTCATTAGAAGAGTGTTTAACACAGTCACAAGGACTGAATTGTGTTTGCCTAAGTATTCTAAAAGATCTTAGATGTAAAAGTGATAAGCTGTTAGTTGTGCTGTGAACCCTTTAGTAAGTCTTAGAAATGGATGGTCTTACCTTTGTCTCCTATCAAGCTGTAAGAAGAGTGAAGTTTTTTCTATGTATTAATGACCAGTTAAAAATGGAAATGGAAAAATAGAAATAAGTGGTCCATTTTGCAGTAGAAGGAGATTGCCGGGATGGCCCATGGAGATCTGAGTTGTTCAGCGTCTTTGGAAATGAAAAAGGAAATGAAAAGTGAGGTCATGATTTATGGTAACAATTTCCAGGATAATCTAATCTAAAACTAATTGTAAAGAACAATAGATTATTTTTTTTTTCCAGTGGATATCCTACTGCTTTTTGTTTTGTTTAATGATGGGCCAAAAAACAACACTCATTACAGGTAATCTGCAATCACATTTGTACTGACCGGCCAATTTCTCCCAAATCTGATGTAAAAGCATAGACCTATAAGACCTTTACAGGTTTAATGCCAGTTGATACCTGGACAGAGGACACTCACTTTCTTGACTTACTGTAGGAAGGCTTGGAAGAATTCGTTTTATCCCCGCGATTTGGCAATGGCCAACTCATTAATACATATGTGCTCACAGACCAGCGTGACCAGAAGTACAGGGGGCTCATCTTAGACGGTACAGCTCCGTAAACCTTATTTTCTTAAAAAATCAGACTAAAAATAATCCTGGCTGTATAAACACAATGACAAACTCAGTGTTTTCATTGAGGAAAAGTATCTTGTATTGGTGTTTCTTTTTCTTTCTTATTTTTAGTATCGGTTCCATGCTTAGCAGTAGTCAAAGCAGCAAACTATATAGGGAACAAAATGGAAAACATCACGTCACTGTAAATGCATGGTACAATCACATTTTGAATGTTGCATGCACTTTTGGTCAGGCTGTCACAAAAATATAGTAGAACAGTTTCTTTGTAAGTAGGAAAAAATATTCTAAATAAAATAGAATTCTGCCTGCCTTCAAAGGAGATGACTGGCAGAGAGATGATAGATGTCTGTAAAAAGCAAGAAAGATTTAGAAAAGTTAATTGAGGAAGGTTTAACCACTGTTTCTAACTATGCAAGGCAGCAAACAAAAGAAAAACAGAAGTACTTTTTCAGATTATGCATAATTACCCTGTCAAATTCAGTGTTGGAGAATGTAGAGGTTAGAAATTACACACAGTTGTGTTTTTTGTTTTGTTTTTTTTTTTTTTTTTAAGGCTTAGGAAATTAATGGAGGATAAATGTACTGCTGGATAGCAGACATGGAGTGGGTACCAGCTTCTGCCTTGGAGATTTGCTCAACTGCTTATTGTTGGAGACTGAATGGAAACTCTGTGAAAAGATTGCTTTGTTACCCTGTTACCCAAAACTTATCCAAAACCATCTAATGCTGACTGTAGTTGGGGACAGGGCTACTGGGCTCAAAGGAGATTTTAGGCTAAGCTAGTGTAGTCACTGTCACGGTAGGTAGCACAAGAGATCTAAACTAAGGTTACAGTATACGTTTTGCTTTTTGTGCCACAACTTACAAAGTTGTTGTTGGTAGTGTGTTGGAATAGGCTGGTAGTATCCCTGCTTTGTCTGCATAGCAAGTAAGAAGTAGGGTTCTTCCTAGGTGGTACTAAAATCTGTAGGGGTGTTAATGGTATTTTCATAACATGGTTTTGATAGTCGGTTAATTTGAATTGCATCTCATGGTCTTGCAGCAAAGCTTTTGAGTCTGTCTGTAGGTCTGACTAACCTGTGTTTCACTTTCTGCTGTTGTAGCGTGGGCACATTTGGAACAAATTTTCCACGGCTCATCGTCAATCAATTTAAATGGCTTGACAGGCTTCTTGACAGCCAGGTGGGTACTGATGGTGCAATCACATGTATGTTTTTTTCCAGTCAAATTCTGGAATGCCTATCAGGTGGGATGAGATCAATTATTATGCTAATGAGAACTGATGATGTTGTCATATTCACCTGCTGAAGGAGAGATTTAATTCTTTCTGGTTTATTATGCTTGCATTCAGTGACTTTTGAACATCTCCTTTTACTATTTTTCTTCTTCACTTTCTTTTAGACTCCTTTTTCATAAATTTGTATCTGTACGTACGTATCCACATAGGTGACCCCATTTTAAAGCTGTTGCTGGCAGGAAGTTACAATTCCCTCTTGCTTAATTTTAACAAGAGATATTGGATACTTGCAAGCACCTGGGGATTAATTCTCTGTTCCTGCTTTGGTGGTTCTTTTCTTTCTTTCCCTAAGGCAGCCAGTCTCTGTGGGTTACTTTGTACTGGAGGGCTGTTACGAGAGAGTTCTGGAATGAACTGAACCAATGTCTGGGTTTAACCCCAGCGGTAACTGAGCACCATGCAGCCACTTGGTCTCCTCTCCTCCCCAAGGGGATGGGAAGGAGAATGAAAAAACAAACTCGTGGGTTGAGATAAAGACAGTTTAATAGGATGACAAAGGAAGGTAAGAATAAAACAAGTGATGCATAATTACAATTGCTTACCACATGCAGAAGGAAGAAAAACCACCAAAAACCCAACCTGATACCCAGTCTGTTTCCGAGCAGCGATCCCACCTCACGGCTAGCTTCCCCAGTTCTATACGGAGCATGACACTATATGGTGGGCAATATCCCTTTGGCCAGTCTGAGTCAGCTGTCCTGGCTGTGCTCTCCCAGCTTCTTGTGCACCTGGCAGGACGTGGGAAGCCGAAGTGTCCTTGACTTAGTGTAGACACTACAACTACCTAGCAACAACTGAAAACATCAGTGTGTTATCAACGTTATTCTCATACTAAATCCAAAACACAGCACTATACCAGCTATTAGAAAGAAAATTAACTCTCAGCCGAAACCAGGACAATCAAGAAGTCATACTAAAAACTGAGAAGCTTGCTGCTGTGTTTCCCAGTTTCCTTTGCTCACCAAGGTAGTCATATCCTACCTGTAAAATACCATTGTTCCATAAAAGTCTATGCTATGATTCATGACTAACAGGACAATAAGTTAAGGGACAGTTGGCATAAATCCAGACAAATGACTGACTGAGAGACCTTACATGCATGATATCATTATCATGCTAATAAACCGCTTGCTCGCGTGAGACTCATGCGTTTTATAAGTGTTCCTCTTGTCTGCAGGATCTTGTCAAGAAGTTAATGCAGATGGTTAGTGTCTCTCCGGTACCAATCCAGCATGATATTATTACCAGTTTACCTGAGATCCTGGAGGATTCCCAGCAAAGTGAGGTTGCCAGAGAGCTCAGGTACAGATGATTCTGTTGGGTTGGTTTGTTTATTTGGTTTTGGAGTGTTTTGTGGTTTGTTTTTTTTCCCCCCCTTGAACTTAGCAGAAAAGTACATCATGCATTAATGCAGGTTGCACCAGGACTGACTGAAGCAGTAGGACAACAGTCCATTTCTGCTAACAGTAACATTCCAGGACAGCTAGCACTGGCTTAGGACACTTCATTTGAGTTGTTATGCTGTTATAGAGAGGTCTAAATGCTCCAAAAGTGTTTTTATCTAAACAAATTATTAAATTCTTGACTACCTGGATACAGCACAAGTAGCATCCAGTTAAATACTCATTACTTTTACTGGATCAGTCTGTGACCGGTGGCTTGGATATTACTATAGACAGCTTTTGATTTGGCTTGGATTCTGCTACAATAAGGGTCAACATTGGTTTTTTTTTTAATTAAAAAAAAAAAAAAACCACAACACAAATGTGCATGAAGCAGAACTTTCTGGGTATTTTATATGTTTCTCAAGCATATTTAAACACCCAAAGAACAGGGGGACCTAATACCAATAGCTATCGTCCCAGAGAGTGCTACCTTAAGCTATCCCTTACATTTGTCTTTTTTTTTTTTTTTTATAGTGTATTCATTTTACACAATATTTTTTTTTCAGCAATCTTAGCCTATATTTAATTTTACACATCAGTGTTTCTAATTCTTGTCATTACACAGATCACTTACATTTGTGCCTGTGCTAATTATCTTTTCACACCCGTGGCTGTTATTTCAGCCTACACCTGCAAGTAGTGCATCCTGTTCTTCTACCCTCTCAAAAGTAATGGTAGCTTTGTGTTTCCATTCTCAGTTTACTGTCTCAGCTGCTAGATAAAAAAGCCCCACACTAATTTTTTTAATGCTAATCAAACTCTTCAGACTTCTGTTTCCTCTACCTATATTTTTTCAAAGCTGAGAATCTAAACAGTATCAGAAAGGCATATTTATTTCCATATTCTTAACAGCCTCCACGCATGTCTGATGTGGAAAAGTACTCGCTGCTTGTTGCAATGAATTAGGGAGCATAGAGATACCAGGAAGCTGAAAATGACATGGTTTTCAACTAAAAAAAATTAAGTAGAACTTCTTGCTAGAGAAAGTTTATGGAAACTTAGATGGCAGCCAAGAATGATCAGATGAATTTCAGAAAAGGGAAGTCCACAAGGCTGTTATACACAGCTGCAGTCCCTTGGTCAAGAAGGTGCCAAACCACAGCTTGCTGGAAGCCAGACCAGTTTAAATAGGAAGCATTTCTAAATACTTGTCCGGTTCTTAGTCTGTTTGTTCCCTATTGATCAGTGCTGGGAAAAGGATGATGAATTAAACAGATACCCGGCTGGACCTATCGTGCCTTTCATTACATGGTTGCAATTATTAGAACAAATACTGTGACTAGGAGAGGGGTCACATGTGAGACAGATTCAATCCCTGGCTTTGGTAGCAATCTGAATTACACTTTGCTGATGGCACGTCCACGGGACAGAACTGTGGCCAGAAGGTATCGGGCCTGAGTGATGTGTGTGGTTAAATCATATACCAGCAATCTCACTATTTCTTCCTATTTATGGCCAACCCAGGAGGTTCCAATTTTCAAGTTCTTGCTTGAGGTTTGTACCAGGTCTTTGTCTATGCTCCCTGTGTTTACAAGATTTTAAAAAGGCAGATTCTTCATATCTGCTTCTAATCAGCAACCGCAGAAGCACAATTCAGTGTGTTCAGAGAGGAATGATTATTTAGGGAAGAGTTTTTCTGTATCCAGTGGCATATTTTGTTGTCAGTTTCAGAGATTTTCTTTTTTCAGTGACCCCAAAAACTATTGGAATCTTGTAATTTACTAAAGTTCCATTCATAGCTCTATTAAGAGGATCATTTGTTTTCTTTTCCTTCTGTATCAGCTGCTTACTAAAACAGGGCAGACGGCTAACAGTTCCAATCCTGGATGCCCTTTCTCGTCTGGATCTTGATGCAGACCTTCTAGCTGAGGTAAAGCTTTTACTGAGCAGTTGAGCAGAACCCGGCCCCTGCTTAGCAACATGAGAGCTAGAACTGTTCGGTCATTTGAAGTGTTTTGCTAAATCTGACTCCTTTAGGCCTTCAAAAGTCCTGAGCCAGCTGAAATTGGAAGGGAGTCAGAGAAACTAAAACTGTTTTGGAAACATGCATGAGGAATTCAGTGAGGAGCAGAGAGAAGTTTTCTGGCTGTTACAGTATGCATTCAGAAATTTTGAACACAGCTCTCTTAGCAAATGCAAAAGCACTTTGTCCTGCTGCAATAAATGTTTACTGCCCATCTTAAACCTACTTGTCACTATTTCTTTTTTTCAGGTACAGTGATCAGACTAGACTGCTATATTCTAGGAAAAGGTAGACTGGTGACTAAAACATCACGTGGTCATAGTTTTTCCCTGCAGAATAATGATAAAGGAGATGAAATGGTGTGCCTTGGGTCTTCTGGATGTGCTGGATTGTTGCACTTCTTGCAGTTAGGCTTCTTCTGAATAGAATAAAATTGGTTCATTTGAGTGCATTAAATATTATTTTACATAGTCACCGAAGGCCTTTGCTGCATAAGAGGCTACACCTCTTCCATGCTTTTCCTTTTTGAAAGCCAGTTAAAAAAAGAAATGGAGCCAAGTTCTTCTTGGCAGTGCCAGGTGATGTGATAAGGGGCGATGACCACAAATTACACCCTAGGAGGTTCAGATTGGACCGTTGGAAAAAGGAGCTAGGGTCTGCAGCACTGACATAAATTATCAGAGGTGTCAGGGCTTGGGGGGTTTCCTCCATCCTTGGTATCTCCAAGACTCACTTAGGAAAGTCAAGGCCAGTCTGATCTAGTACTGACAATATTCCTGCTCTGAGCAGAAGGCTGGACTATAAACCTCCAAAGGTTCCTTCCCACTAACATAACTATGTTTTTCCTAACCGTAGTCTTACAGCTGATCCAGTTTTGCTTTCTCCTCAGGTGCGGCAGTCTGCCATGACCATTGTGCCTTCTGTAAAACTGGAAGATTTACCTGTAGTAGTAAAATTCATCCTCCATAATGTCAAGGCAGCAGACGCAGTAGAGGTACAATATTTTCTCTGTACTAAAGACCAATAAGTTATCTCATCCAGTGCGTGTTTTAACAGAGAGCAGTTGCTTCACACACAGAGGTGTATGCTTTAATGTTTTTAAGTATAATTTTTAATATTGCCAAAGATCAAAACACATGTAGAGACTATATCCTTTGACATGGATTTGGTTCTGATTTTGGGTGTGAGAATTGAAATCTCCTCCTTTATGCTGGCTATTACAGATTTTTCTTATTCTTAGATTTTTTTTGTTTTGTTTTGATGTAAACATCTTAAAAAAAACTGAAAGCAGTCAAATTGTCTTGAGTTAAACTCTTAGACTGAAAAAATGTGGTTAGGTGGCAACTTTAAGCCTTTGAATTTTATCTAAGAGTTTTGCATTATACAGACCCCCTAAGGGTTTTAAATTCCAGAAGCATCCAGCAGACCTGGGGCTGTGACTTGGTAATTGTCTTCTTGTTTTGTCCACTGAGTCCTGTTCTAAATCATGTTTTGGAGACATCCCTACAAGGGTGGTTCTTCTGTTGGAGGATAATTTTCATTCTAAGATGCAAGCTTCCTCAGTTTTTAAAGTTTTCCATCTAAGGAAACATACTCAGAATATTTTTTAAGTGAACCACATGTGTTTTGTCAAGCCAACCTTGCTGAACTATTGAACATACTTCCCCCCCGCAATACTTGGAGAAAGCCTAAGCTTAAGCCAAATGCGGATCGTGATCTGCCCCAATCTTTCAGGCAGATCATTGTGAAAACAGCACATGTATAATGTGCAGCCTAGTCTGTGCTGATCCACTACAATTTGATGGCAGTTAAATTGGTAAATTCACATGCCCCAGAATTTCTGTGGCTGTCGTTTATCTTCCTCTGCTGCTAAATAGAATAAAACTAGTGCACAGCAACATACAGCAGACATAGGTGGGAATTTCATGGAGTAACTCTTAAGAAATCCTCTTCTGCTTTCTGCATGCATGTGCTTGACAGTGAAGAGCAAAGTGTGGCTCGCTCACTTTCTAAGTATAAAAAAGAGTTTGAGCATGTTTAAATGCTTATGAGTCTTAACAAATACATGAGGTTTTGATTTGTAATTTTAGGGTTATGCTGTGAGATGGTGTTTTCTTTTCCTCAGCCTTTTCTTTCCTCATATGTCACAGTGATTTGTGCTGGGATTTGTGTTTTACAGGTGATTTCTGATCTTCGTAACAGCTTGGATCTGTCATCATGTGTCCTGCCCCTGCAGATCCTAGGTTCCCAGAAGAAGCTTAAAAGCCAAGTCCAGGCCAGGTACTTGAGCTGATTTACATGATTCTCCAAGGGTAAGGTGGACAAGGGAGCTTTGTCTCTTCTTTATCTGGTCTCTGGCACACATGATTACATTCATGAGCCTAATTTATCCCAAGTAAAGGTGCTGACATCTTTATTCCTTCCAGCTTGATGCTAATATAACACATTTGTCAATCCTTGTGGAGCCAACTTCCCCTGCCATGCATGTAGTTCCTTTTGAGTCATCTGCATCCGTGTCTTCATGGGGGAATGCAACTCCATTTATAATAATGTTGCTGCTGGTTCATCTGTTTTAAGTTCCTTCCAGTATGTCTTTGTTGATACTGCAACCTCTGCTTCCACCCTTTACTGAAACTCTTTTGAAACTCCCTATCCTTGCCACAGCATTCCCTCTAGAGAATGGCTGCTCTACGTAACTGCCGTGACTGCTAGGCTGCCTTGTTCCTTTTACTACAGTATTTACAATGACTGAGTCTCCTCCCTTCTGATCATTTACAGCTCTTCCATGAGCCAAGTAACCACCAGCCAAAATTGTGTGAAGCTACTTTTTGATGTGATCAAGTTAGCTGTGAGATTTCAGAAAGATGTCTCTGAAGCTTGGATTAAGGTAAGATGCATGCTTCAGTCCTTGTTTCTTTATTTAATTGGACTCCTAGGTTGAGCCTGAGCCTGTCTTGTCATCAAATGTGATATCAAAAGACAAATGTTAGCCCTTCGTCTTGCTGATACAGATTTCATTCTGTGCTGCAAATTCAGTGCTTTTTCAGGAGTCTGCTTTCTTTCTCAGTTAGGGATTTCACAGTGCTTGCAAGATGGCCAGCATGCTCCACTGTACAGACCCCAAATCTTGAAATGTGGGATAAACCTGGTTCTAAATGTTTATGAGAGAGTTTTGGAAATAATAATCTTAGATTATTTTTTTTTCTGTCTGCAAGAGAGCAAAAATGTATACCCATATGTTGAGACTGAGCTGTGTAAAGTCTTACAGTACTTGAAAGTGTCCAGCAAGAAATCAATATTGGCTGACATAGGGCTAAATTTAATTTTAAATTGCATTTCAGTGTAAACCATGAGACTATGTTCTGTTCTCAGCCTTTTGTTGCTCAGTACCTTAGTTCCTTTCTCAAGCCTGATGTTGTCTGAGAATATCCTTGTTCAAGCTGAATTTTCATGCTGTTTTTTTGAGCGCCTTCTGGATTCTCTGATACTGGCAAGATCCAGTTTGCTGGCTTTGGTAGCTGTCCTTTTGTAAAGAAAACTGTAAGCAGTGAGTCTGCCTTTTTTGATTTGGTTTTGGAATATAGTATCGTACTCTAGCGTAACAGCTTTCTTGGTTTTTTGCTCTTAGGCCATTGAGAACTGCACGTCTGTGTCTGACCATAAGGTAATACTTCTGACTCTGCACTTGTCTTTGGGAGTGTCCTCTTCTGCTGGTGTTTTCAAAGGCTTTCTTCATGGTTGTAGATGAAGAGATTTTTCTAGTTGGAGCAGAAACTGCCAGTGATATTGCATAGGTGGTTCTTTTGATATTTGACTTGTTCCTGGTATAACAGCTATCCATTTTTGTTGTAACTCTTAGTTCACCCCTTCTAAATATCAAGGGACAGAGTTATCTGGCTTTAATTCTGTCCTGTTGGACTGATGAGGTTTTTCTACAGTTGTGGCTACCAGGGCTTTTTGAGCTCTTCATTTTCCTCTCAGTTTTGATTTCAAAGGGTGTAGTTGTCTGGACTGTTTGATACCTTTTCAGCATAATGATTGGTGGTTATTTCCTCAAAAAGGTTCTGGATCTGATAGTTTTGCTGCTAATCCATTCTACAAACACCAAGAACAGGAAGCAAACTGAGAAAGTATTGAGGAGCAAAATTCGACTGGGCTGTATGCCAGAACAGCTGATGCAGAATGCCTTCCAAAATCATTCAATGGTTAGTGCTGATTCTGCTTTGGGACTCCCTCTTCTCTCTTATCTCTCAAAGATCTTGTCGGATGATGACTTAAGCCTCTGCCACACTGTTTATACTATTCCTGTTATGTACACTTCGAGGTTTTAATTTTTGGACCCAGATCAATCTGCCAAGGCACATGTCCTCTGTTGTAACCGTCACGTGTTGTGGGTGGTTTTTTTTTTTTTTTTTGTTTTTTTTGTTTGTTTGGGTTTTTTTTTTTTTTTTTTAGAGAGTAACTTTCCTCAGAATTGGATGGGCTTTTTATTTTGGTGCAAAATATCTCAGCCTAAGAGATGTGATCTAGCCCAAGATATCTACTGTTCCAGACATGCTGTTTTCTCCCACAGTAGTTTTAGAAGTTCATGTGTTTACATGCCCTGTATTTCAAGTGTAATGGTTTCTAGGTCTAAATATGTGTGTATGTATATAGATCGGGCATATGTTTGTAATGTAATGTAAATTACCATTTACTATGAGAAAACTGAAAATATTGACAAAAAATGACACAGTGCTGCTTGTTGGAGGTAGCAGTCGGATAAGAAATGCTGAGTTATGAATTTAAAATTAATTAATTGAACTATAATAATGCCTTAAGTAGGCATGTTTTATTCTGAATATAAATTGGTTTAATTCAGTTTTAGTTTAACTCTCTTCCAGAATAAGATAAAGTAAATTAGACCACTTTACATCTGCAAAGAGCTTGTTGTTCAAAGGAGCTCTGTGTCATTAAGCTAACTTGAGAAGTTAACTTAGATTTTTCTGAGTATCTTGATGGAGTGGAGCCTTTCTGTTAAGGTAAGGCCAAGAGTGTGTCTGTCACGGGGCTTTTATTTAGTGGGACATTGCTGTAATGTGACTTCCCTGGTGTCACCAGTAAGGGATATGCTGCTGTGAGCTCTGCAGCTTTGCAGGTTGGCTTCTCAACCAATCTGTAAATCCTTTGTGTGGAGAAGGTTGGAGAAACCTGTTCTGGTGTGCCTTATCTGCTCTTGTTGCCTGTTTGTGTGAGAGAGGACGGTCAGAGAAGGCAGGAAGGCACCTACTGAACTAGGCAAAGTGTTTGGGATGAGCTATAGCACACCCTTTATTTAGGGAGCTGTGTTTAAAATGAGCAACAATAATCTCTTCTTTCACAATGTCTGTATTTCAGGTTATCAAAGACTTCTTCCCTTCAATCCTAGCGCTTGCTCAGACATTTCTGCACTCTGCACACCCAGCCATAGTCTCCTTTGGCAGCTGCATGTACAAACAAGCTTTTGCAGCGTTTGACTCTTACTGCCAGCAGGTATAGTGTGATAGATGGCATCTGTTTTATTTGTGTTTGCACTTTGTTCTAGAACGTACGGCATGATCTTTTAGGGGGAGAGGATCTGAGGCAGTTGGAAGCCTTTGGAGAGAGGTCTGTGCTGGAGAGTAGGCCAAGCAGAAGATGGGGAACGATAACAGCAAGGGTCCTGCAGCAAGCCACTCAAGCACAGAGATCGCTGGGAGGAGCGGGGAGCAAACAGGCAGGCCTCGGAAGTGGCAGAATGAAAAATACTTCTGGAGTGGAGAGGACTGTGCTGGGTTTGCTGCCGTTCAGAAAGCAAACACATTGACTGAGATCTAGCCAGGAAGTCAGGAGTGGCCCCTAGGGTGATGGAGGAGATTTGTTTGTAAATCCATGTCCTTGTTCTGTCTTACCCAGTCACTTTGAGCATCTTCTATTTTAAAAAGCCATTGTTACAGTTTGTATTGAAACTTTTTTCTCTTTCCTTGGATAATGTCCTATGACAAAAAAGTTTACACAGGTTTCCCTGAGAGCTCTGACCAGTTTGAACTCCTGCTGCGTACTCTGAAATAATCATAGACTAGACTTTCAGCTCTGAGTATGAGTTCCTGCAGACATGCTGACATCAGAAAATTTGGGGATTGAAGACAGCTCTGCACAAACTTTTGAATGTATTTATACCTTTTTGGGCGCAGTATGTTTATAACTAAAACTGTTTCCAGTGTTGTATCTGTATTACTTATTACAGCAAACTTAACAAATAGACAAACAAAAAAGCAACTAGGAAAAACCTGAGACATGAAAGCATATGATGTCATCTGCAACAAGCTAGTGAGTTTAGTACTACTTAAAGATGTTAAGAATTTCAAAAGAGGATGGCTGTATTAGCAATTAGTAATGTAGGAAAGACCCAGAGCCTCAGATAGTGGATGGGAGCAGAGAGAGATCCCTGTCCAGAAGTCAACCTAAAAATATTTTTGAAACAAAAATGTCAGTTTTGAACTGCTGTTGATAAAGATGGTGACTACACTGGAACTGCTGAAGTTAGAGGCGATGTCTTCCTGGATATGGTGCAGTGTTCTGTGCGCCTAAGAAAATAGGGTAGATTTTTATTATCTTATGCGTTGGTAGCAAAGAGCAGAAGCTGCAGCAGTGTTAGCAAGCAGGCAGGAAAAATTTGGTGAAGAGCTGCTTTATGGAATCATGGGAGCTTTTAGAACTGAATAAAATTCAGGCTCAAGGAGAAAGTCAATATTGTGGCTATCAGGAATTAAAAAGCAAACTGAGAAGGGATTAGAATCATATGGTTGAGTTTTAGGATGATTATCTGTACTCGATCAGCATATTCTGTGTGCAGATATTTTTCTGCTGATATTTCACTATGGTTTCTTTGGGGCTTTTTCCTTAGGAGGTTGTGACGGCTTTGGTGACTCACGTGTGCAGTGGAAGTGAGACAGAATTGGACATTTCTCTGGATGTGCTCACTGATCTGGTGATGCTGCACGCCTCCCTGCTGATGCGCTATGCCACCTTCGTGAAGGTATGTATGTTTCTGGGGGCATACTATATTTCAGGTCCAGTACACGACTTTGCCTCAGGTTCAGAATAGGTCATTACTTTTTAGAAATAGGGGTAATGGAACAAGTTGTGCCTGTAAAGCTATCTGTCTTGAGAAATGCGGTGGTCAGAAGTGAAAGGTAGCTGCTATGAAAGGGTGAGCTGTAAGATAGGACTGTATGATTTTTTTGACAGGGGAAATTGAGATAGACAAAGAAAAAATGTTACACTTTCCTGTAACTGGAGAATGCTTAAATTGCAGGCATGGAATGACACCTATGATGGAAAGAAAATGCTGCCTTTATTAACACCAGCTATTTCAAATACTTGCGAAAATCTGCCCCCTTTGTAGGCTGCCAGTTCTACCACACTAGAAGACTGACAGTATTTGAATCCTACAACAAAACTCCTGGCAAGGATGAGAGAAGACTTATGTCCTAAAATTTAAAAGAAAGTACTCAATGGGGAGAAAAAAAAAAGGGGGGGTTCTTGACTCCTAAGAATGACAAGCAGGGTCAAGCCTGCCCAGCTGCATGTTTCCAAAAGTAGTAAAAGTGGAGACTGAGAGAAAAGCAAAACAGCAAGGCAAGCATACAGCAATGCTTTTCTTGAACACTGCCCCATCTGTGGTGATTTGTAGCTTAAGGACATCCTGTATTTAAGAGCCCTTGAAGAGTCACCCCTCTGACTTTTTTGGTGCCCACTTGGTGTCAGAGGATTCTGTAGTTTAAGTATGCACTGTGGGAAAGCTATATACTTTTTGCCGTAGCTGGTTGATTGTTAAATTTAAATTACTTGCTTGTAATATGCTAAAAAGGCATCAAAATCCGCCATAAGAATTTGCGATGTTGTCTATTGTGCATTCGATGAGTATAACAGGAAGAAATGGAATTCGCTTGCTTTGTGACAGAGGGAGGATGTGATAAGGACTCAAGATTGAAAGTAGTCCTTGAAAGAGACAACCTAAAACTCCTGCTCACAGGTGAATGGGTCGTCAGAAGTGTGATGGGGATTTTGCCCACAGCAATCTTAGATTACCTGCTGACCTTCCTCCTGACCTTGTTTGCATGTTCTTGTGCTGGCAGATGATTTACTGATTATGGTTTCTATGGGCTTATCTTTGATACGTTACCAAAGCTTGTATGTGCTCCGGCCAGACCTCAAGGTCTGGCAGTGTACCATGTTTGGCATGCATCTCAGAGGTGCTTGAGACACTAGCCAGTTACCTGTAAAAAGATCTGCGGTGCACTGCAGTGTGGTACAGCAGATGCCTGGTGTATTTGACACTGAACTGGAGCCTCTCCAGCACAGAGAGAACATGTGGAGCTTAGCACAAATCACCTCCCCAAACAGCTATTTTTTAATCTTAAAACTAGGTGAATTTTCTTGAGGGTTGCAGAAGTGGTTATCTAATCCTGCCAAACTTGACACCTCGTTCCAAATCCTGCTTGAGGTTGGCCAGTAGTAGGAGAAAAATAATGGCAGCAAAATGTCATGTCAGTGGTAGGAAAGCTAGCGTGGCTCTGCAAAACAGTTGGACTGTTTTCACTGAAGCACTGGAAGAAGAAATATCCTGAGGATGGCAGCCAGCACAGAAAATTCCAGCCCTCCGTTGTTAACAACTTGGCTGTTACAGGCCTTGTAATGGAAATATTAACAAAAACCCATAAAATTCATTTTGTCAAATACTTTGAATGCTGTGACCAAACCTGTGATAAAAGATAAGTAGCTGTCACTAATGGAATGGGAGCACTCCCCAAATACATATGGAAGCCAGATTGTTATTCCCATTCAGCCTCTGATAAAACAAACTGCAATAATTGAGGCCATAGCAATAGTTCTGCATTTATGTTTATTTAATTTGAACGTAGCTTTTCCTGCCTGTACAAAACAGGTGTAAAGTTAATTGGCTTCCCTGTAGTTGACAATTTGTGTGTTATTTGGAACACGGAAAGTGATTCTTGATGTATCTGAGCCATTTTGTGGCTTCTCCCTTACAGACCATTTTAGACTCTACACAGAAACTAAATCCATGCCAGATACGGAAGCTTTTCTACATTCTCAGCACACTAGCCTTCAGCCAGAGGCAAGAAGGAAGCTATATTCAGGTAAGCAGAGACACAACAGAAAGGAGTTCAGGCTGTGCTTTGGTCCTTTTTGCTAGGTTAACTTCCAGAAGTTGTGTTCTGCAAATAGTGGCCTCATCTATGAACAGTGATTGATGTCAGGATGTCCTTCAGCTCAAAATTCTCTTCTTCACTTGGATGCATTCAAAAAGCATAGTTCAGCTTCTTCCCTGAAATGTTCATCTTGATTTAGCTGCTTAATGTTTGTACAGCAGAGACAACAAAGACACTTGTTAGAAGAACTGAGCTACACAGAACAGAGGACTCTGCTGTGAAGTGGTAGAATTCACACCTTCTGTGCCTCTAGTTTAAACATAAGAAGATATCAAAACTAGTCTGTCTAAATTCCTATTAATTTTACATAGAATACCTTGTATGACTCAGTTGCAGCATAATAGTGGTGGCATCAGATACCCTTGTCTAGATTTCTGGCTCCTTGAGCATGGCAGTGATCAGATAAAGAAATACCTCAAAGACATTGTTTCACAGTGGAGATGTCTGGGTTTAAAATCTTCTTTAAAATCTTCCCATTCATAAAGCTCAGGTTCTAGAAATTAGGACTATTTGTCTGTCTTTGAGTCCCTGCATAGTTTCTAGTTGTGGGTATGTTTGCACATGCTAGCTTGAGACTATGAAGGGAAACTGCTCTTCCTCTCTTCCTGATTGGTCTGTGGCATGTAAAACAGAATGTCTGTAGTCTTTTCTTCCCACTCACCCTGCTAACATGGAGCTCTTCACTGCCAAAACTTCCAGTTCTAAGGTAGGTTTAGCTCCTTTCTGAACTACTTTCCTCAGTAACTTACCCCTCACCCTCCTAAGTCTGTCTGTCTTATGTGCAACTTGTGAAAATTGCCTTGGCAACACACAAAGTGGCTTTGCAGCCCAGAAGGACTAGCTGTCAGGAAGAAGTATTCTACCTGTCACCCTCAGAAAATGCAAAAAGAAGGAGAGGAGTGTAAAGTCTAGAATTAATTCTGAGCTGAGAATTTGTGACTGTTTGGGTCCAAAGTTGGAAGTTTGACTCTCCCCTCAGTGATCAGTATCTCAGTGGTGCCAAAGACACCAGGGGTAGATCACCAACAAAGTCAGTATCCTGGGAACCAAATTTCTCTTTGCCTTCTTTTAACTGTAGTTCTAAAACTGATGCCTCTTGGACACCAGAATCTCTACAGGCAGATTAGGCATTTGTACTTGCACTGCCCAGGTCATTTCAGAGGCACGTTGCCTAGTGAAGGTCAAGAAAAGATGGCATAACCATGTACTGTCCTATTCTCTGCTACCAATTTAATCTTGTTAGCACTGGTAGTCTGCGTAGCGTAACTCAAGCCTTCATCTCCTCTGTCTCAACCCCTCTCTGGTCAGAGCTCGTGCTTTCCTGCAGCTCTCAATCCCTGAGGATCCTCCTCCTTTGCAGACCAGTAGGGAGAGTTAATCAGAATCAATGTGACCAGGGCTGTTCTGATTCCATAATTTTTTTTCAGTGGCCTGCGAGATCTTTGCTGCTTTTATGAAGCTGCTTCTGAGTTCTCACACATGCTCTGTCACGGTCTGAGAATGCTGCTCCTCATAACAGGGATGCTGCTCTTCTGCAGTGATTGCTACTTAAGCTTGCAATAAGTCTGTTGCTAACAGGCTAAAGTAAATGAATTTTCTGCTTAGTGCATTCATTGTTCCATCCCTGCTTGGAAATCAATTACTTCCCGATACCTACTTCTAGATATCAGGGAACTGAGCTGTCCCTTAGCTTTGGTCAGGACCCATTTGGCAGCCCTCTCCCATGATTGTCTACTCAGCTCAGGCTTCTGTCTTTTTTTCACCTACAGTTCATCAGTTCAAGGGATCAGGCAGAACATATTCTGGACCTGTTGGTGGGCTACCCTGGTTTAGCCTCTGGCTGGCTGTTCCATCCTCATCTCTGAAAACGATGGCTTTCTTGATTAGCATTCCTCTGCCAGCAGTGCAGGTGCAGCTTGGTTTCCTTGCTGACTTGCTACGCGCTCTTCTGTACTTTGCCTTCGATCTCTTTGGCAAGTACTAGAATTCTCATCCAGAAGACTGGTCTCCCAACTTCCCTGAATAGTCACACGTCTATGACTGAGTATGCTTTCTGTTCTCGGTGTCAGGAGACTTCTTAGTCTATCATTGGTGGTCCAGACTTTCAGAAGTCTTCAAAATTGTTTGTGCCCATTTTGGGAAAGTGCAGGCGATCAGCTGCGTGACACAGCTGTTGAAATAGAGCATGCTGCATTAAGACCTGCCGTGGGCTTAGGGAGCTGCTGCAAAGAAACCTTTACAATTGTGCAGGGCACGCTTGCCCACAGCTGGGGACAAGGCAGGCAGCTGGAGAAATGTCTTAATCCCAGGTGTCTGGTGTGCTGTTACCTACAGCTCCATCCCTCAGCCTCCTGAAGTTGACGGTGTTTTGGAGGGCAGCTCTGCTGCTGCTGTTTCTGTGTGAAGGGCTCCCAGACCGTCAGCTATTTTTAAATATATTATTCTATTAATTATAGATGAAACCTGGACCAACTACATGCTCTAAGTAGTAATTAAAGCAAAGTCAAAGCAAGTCACTTTAAATGCTGTTTGCAGCCCTACCTAGAGCTCTGACCAGTGTTTGCATAATAAAAGAAAACGCAGAATGTACATTCCTTTTGCAAAGCTCTAATCCCAATAAACCATCCCCCTACAGCCTTTGGAGAAGACGTTAAGTGAAGATGCTAATGGAATTGAGTGATGCACAGAAGTACTTCTGTGGTGACATGGTCTATGTCTTTCCTTTCAGGATGATATGCACATGGTGATCAGGAAATGGCTCTCCAGCACAGTTCCCAACCACAAACAAATGGGGATTATTGGTGCTGTTACTATGATAGGCAGCGTGGCATTAAAAAGGTGAGAGAGACTGTGGTAAAGATGAATTTAACACGCTTTCAGTTCAGACCAAACCGGGAGTGGGACAAAGAAAGGGGGGCATTGCACACCTTGGTCAAATCCAGGAACTTAAAACTCTTTTCTGCAGACTGCAGTGTTTGGTGTTACAACCCGTTCAATACTTCTCACCTGCTGCTAATGTCAAAGGCATCCTGAATTTCATGTTAATGCCTGTTCATGAATGCCTTGACTAGCGCCAGCAGGAACTATTGCTTGAAAAAAAAAAAATTGAGCACTGTGGTGGATTGACTGCAGTTCAGCTTCTGACACTAAGAATGAATAACCTAGTGTGCTCCATGTTTTAATACAGGGAAATCCAAAAAGAGAAGCAAGGAGACAGATTGTTACTGCTTTGCTGGGCATTGGCATGACAGTTTCCAACATACTGTATAAATAATTTATGAACAGCATTCATAAACCAGGCAAACTCCTGTTAAGAGCTGTGACAAAGATTAAAGCACCTGGAAAATAAGAATTTGACTGGTGTTGGGAAGCATTATGTAGCTTGCTGAGTTGGCACTTCTTAATAAAATCCTTTTGCTGTTTATTACCCAAAAAGTCCGTCAGCTCCAGGCCCTGAGTCAGTGGACTTCATTATGGGGATGACTAGAGGGCTTTAGGTTTCAATAGGTTAGAAAAAGCATATCCTTGAAGAAGACATTGAGTCTTGTCCTGAAGGTCCCAAACAACAGCAGGTCTTTTCCTAATTAATAATGTTCTGAATAACATCTTTTTCCATGCATAATGGTTTGCCATCTCTTAAGTGTTGTGCAACAAAAGCAAGGTTATCATTGCTTTCAGAAATGAAGGAGATAGTGGCTCATTGGAGAGACCAGAGCTGAACAACGAGCGTGATGGGCAGGTGTGTACCCAGAATGGGGCAGCGTGGGAGAGAGGGAGGATATGGGCAGCAAGGGGGTGTGACTGGAAACGCAGTCCTAGATGAAGCAGTATGTGTGTAGCTTTACTAGGTCTGGGATTCTTGTCCACTGACTGCAGAGCCAAGAAAATCTATTAAACATTGTTTTGGAGAAACAAAGATCTATATTAAGATAGCACTTGTCTATCTGGACTGCTAGTCCAGATGAAGCAGTCGTGAAAGTCTTCTATCCAGACGTTACTTCAAACACAAAGGCAAGTAGCAGGACAGTCTGCTCCCATGAGCTAAAGGCAGCTTTTGCCTTCCTGCAGCTTGGCAGCGATGCTTTTCAGAGAAGGTATTTCTCCTGTACAGGGTTGGTCTAGCCTTGGCCTTTTTCCTTAATTCCTGTTGAAGAATCTTCTAGGCTGGCATTCTGTTTAAAGGTGGTCCTGGACAGACTCTTTTCTGTTATTTCATGGTGGAGCAGGGCCAGGACCTTAAAAGACCCATGTTCCTTGTTAAAACTGGGTCTTTGCAAGAGCAGTCACCATGGGCTGTCACGCTAGAGATGAAACTTTGGATATGCCTCAGAGTAAATTAGTGTAAAAGCGGGAGGGACTCAAGGTAAAAGCTTGAGCTGGATCCATTTACCTTACCCATTTCTGCAGACTATTCTCTCTCCTTTCAGCTTTCTACCTTGCTGGACCTTGTGGGCTTCTGCTGTGAGCAAACACCAGAGGTCTTGGCTCTGTACTATGATGAACTCGCCAGTTTGATTGAGAAGGAGAAGGGGAATTTGGACTTGCAGCTCCTGGTACGTTGCAGAGTAGTTTGAACTTAATCACGTAAATGAATGCTTCAGAAACATCATGGTTTTTAGGCATTGGCAGGACAGAGTCAATTTCAGGATTTGACTCCAGTATGAGAACTCTTTTTTTTTTTTTTGTTCCAGGCATGCTTAAGGTTCCTGTAAGAGATTGATCAGATACAAAATCCTCTTTCAACGCTCTCAGACTTTTTTGATGGTAGCAGATTCCTCATTGTGCTCTAACAGCTTCCTTTATGTGGACTTTTACATGACAACAGGGAAGCCTTTTAATGGAAATTAAATGACATTTCAGAGCCTGCTTTTGAGATTCATAGATAAAAGTAGCATCTGAAAGACCTTTAAACTTAGTATTGAAACTGGTTTCTGGTCAGACTATTAAAACTATCTGATGCCTAAGGACTTGCAAGAGCCACAGTAATTTATGGTAATAAGTAAATAAATGATATTTATGGTAATAGGAAGATGATTGTGAAGGCCATTGGACAGCTCTTTCTCTTTGGTGGGGACTTCCTTTGCATGTGTGCTGTGCCTGCCAGGAGGGTAGCAAGCCATCTTGGGGCCCTGGGGAGCATTGAGGGCTTCTGTGGAATTCATCACTCTTTGTGGCACAAGTGTTGGTTACGGAGAGGAGGAGGAACTGTGTGTTAGAAGGAGTGAATGTGACCAGGGAGCTGTGAAATGCTGGCAGTCACTGTGAACACTCTGTGCCCAGGGCTAGGAATGCCAGTCTGCTCAGGTCCAGCTGAGTGCTCCAAGGAGGAAAAGCAAGGGAAAGAGGGTTTCTTCTTTTTTCCTTGCAAGACTGAAATATAAAAGCAAATTAAGGTTCTTCTCACAACTTCTGTGCAGATTTTTCTGGGGTCTTTTGATTGTCCAGTCTCTGTCACATCTATTACTTTCTTCTCTCTTAATTGTTTCTAACAGTGTAAACATGTGAAGTATCTGGGACACACTGTGTGAAATAAAACTTTGCCAACACTTTATAGCCATTTCATTCTGATGATGAGCTCTTGGGATAGAGAACTTCCCATGGCTGATTTCCTCTTCCAGCCAGCTGCTCTGCCTCTCTGCAGCACTGTGAAACTTGTAGGCAAGCCCATGTCCAAAGAGCAGGGAAGAAATTGGTTGTGCATACTTAGCAATGTTTCCTGGCTTTGTTTCTAAATTCTCTAAGTTCTGTGTTTTCCACTGCTGCTGTTGAAGCTTTCTTCACTGAGAGCCTTTGCTGAGCAGATTTTTTTTCCTTTCTTTATAGGATGAGTTTGGGAAGAGTTTGGTGGAGGACTTTCCCAATGACTTTGTGGTGGATCTCAACCCCACAGTGGAAGGGTATGCTAATCACAGGCTAAGTATTTGTAATGTTTCTGTCACTGAGAACTGACTTTGTCAACAAGAGTTTGTCTATCTTTCCTTGCAGTTCGTTTTTGTTCCCAGTGAAGTCCTTGTATAATCTGGATGAAGATGAAAGCCAGGGAGCAATTGCTATTAACCTCTTACCATTGGTGTCACAGAGCGAGCTTGGCAGGGTCACTGATGGAACAAATAACCAAACTAAAAGGTACTTTGACACTTACCTTTGAAGTCATCCCACGGTTAAAGGAATTGTTTTCATTTGGGGCATTGCACTGCTCTCAGCCCTGCCTGCCAAAGTGCCTGATAAGGAGCTGGTCAGAGAATTTACCACTTTTCAGGGTTCTTTTCCTTCTTTTGCTGTTAGACATATTCAGATAGGTCGAGAGGCATAAGCTGGTGGGGAACTGGCAGTCTGTTCTGGCTCAGGCTGTTCAGATGATCTTGGGTAAGTCATGCTGCATCTCCCTTGTTTCCCATCTGTCACATGAGAATAGTAGCTCTTTCTTTCAGTGTTATGGTGATATTGAGTTCTATATTGAGATGGAAAGGCAACTTTGAGGGGGCAAAATTAATATTTTGAGCAATGATTCTCAAATAGAGTGTCACCAAGGACTTAGTGTGCATCAACAGTACATGATTTGTTCTTACCTTCAGTTGTACTTTGACAACATAGACTTGTGGTCCAGAGCAACACCACAAATGTGCAGCCACACGTGAAATTTGGCTGAGAATTATGGGCTTTGTCTTTGGAGAATGGAACAGGAAGCATGTAAGAAATAAAAACGTCCAATTGAACAGTAGGGCATCAAAGTTAAAAATAATAAAAGGCTTTTTTTTTTTTAAACTGGCACCTTCATATCCTGCATAATTTATTGTCATAAGATTTTTGTTGACATTTCAGTTGTGCATAAAACAAAGACATGCTCACTTTAATATATAGCTACTTTACATGCATCTATGGAAAAAAAAATTTTCTCACTCAGAATGTGATCAGCAGCCTGCTGCAAAACATTCAGGAAGGTTTCTCCACTGCTCACAGCTGTCTTTTGCACAATTACTTAGAGTTCCTTCTGAATTATTCAGCTGCTTTCTACCAGAAATAAATGTGACCCCATTTTTTGTCCATTACAGCAGTTTTTCTGTCCTCATGTGCTTTTCCAGAAAACTGGTGATTGCCAATTTGTAATTATTTTTTTTAACCATATAATGCATTTCTGCTCTGTGTCGCTGGGACATGCAAGAAGCAAAATAGAAGGCATAGGCAAGGTGGCATGAGAGGGACATAGGACATAATGGAAAAGCAATGGGCATTCTGGAGGCATATAAAACGTAAGATCTGCTCAAATTTTTTTTTTTTTCTTTAATTTTTTATTTCCCCTCCAGGATAGTGTCACCAATATGTCTGTCACCCTCTTTCCGATTGCTGAGGCTCTACACTGGAGAGCAAAACAATGGAAGCCTGGAGGAGATTGATGCCTTATTAGGTATGGGAAATGGACCTTTTATAGAGTGAGATGTCTGACCTGTTCCTGTCCCAGGTCTGCAAAGACTTCCTGCAGTTGCAGGAAGAATTGTGCGGGTTGTGAAGGAGGCTGAGATGCTCTGTTGCCCACAAAGTGGAAGGGAGGCAGAGGAGACAATTGCTTTGTCTGGGGATGGAGTGGCTGACAAAGCTTACTCCAGATAGCCATTGGAATTGTTACAGGCTTTGGTAAGAGGCTTTGTCCACGCAAAGACCAAAGGATGGGCAGCAAACCCAGTCCATCATGTTCTGTTCCTGCTCTGTTCCAGGTTGCCCCCTGTACCTGACTGACCTGGAGGTTGAAGGGAAGCTGGACTCTCTATCCAAGCAGGAACGGGAATTTCTGTGCTCGCTCCTCTTCTATGCTCTCAACTGGTTTCGTGAGGTGAGTAGAGCCTTTTCTGTCACCGAGGAGTAGCACTTGGAAACACTAACCCTAGGCTTCAGGGGTGAAATTGTTTTTGAAGAAGAGTCTTGCCTCTTGGAAACGTTCTCTAGCAAGGTCCTGGTGATCTCTCCATGTTCTTCTCTTCATTATCATGTTTCCTTTATCCTGCTGCTAGCAACAACTCTGCTTTACTGGGCAGAGGCTGTAAGGACTGCCTTGCTGGTGTGATTTTTCCACTTGCTACTCAGCTGCAGTCTGTACACTCTGGCAGATTTTGGTGTATGAAAGTTAGTTTTGCTGTTGCAGGGAGGATACTGTAAACCCCAAATATATGTCTAAACTTTGCGGTGATATATGTCTAAACTATGAAGGGGGCATCAGAAGAAAAAGGTCAGTCTCCGTGTTAGAGAGCAGAGGAATTGCCTGCTGGTCAAGGGCACTCATTGTTGTCTTCTGCTTGGCGTGTATGAGGTCCTGCCTGCACTACTGTGCCCAGTTTGGGGCTCCTGTTGTCAGTCTGGAGTGCATCCAGCGGAGGCCACCGGGCTGATGAGGGGCTGGAGCACACGGCATATGAGGGGAGGCTGGGAGAGCAGAGGTCGTTCAGCCTGGAGAGAGGAAGCCATGTTATTGTTTTTACTATGGTCTTCTGTTACCTAACAGAAAGGCTGTGCTCCCCTTTCAGAGAAGCTTGCCTTTTTTGGAGATGCTCAGTGCTCCACTAGAAAAGGCTATAAGCAACCTGTTTAGTTCACGCTGCTTTGAGCAGGGTGTTGGACTAGAGGCTTCCACAGTTCCCTCGCAAATTTGTGATTGTGCTTTGTTCTGTACCTCTGTGAGCTTACAGAAGGGTGAAATGCACTGCCTTCTAGCAGATTTGGACTGCTTATTTGCTAACATCGATGGTCAGTGGGAATGTTTCCTCATGTTATCCTTTCTGATAACATGAGCTAGATCAGAGTTGGTGCGATTCCACATCCCCAGTCCTCCCTGTTCCTGCTTTTCTCTCAGGACTGCCTCTTTCCTGGCTGACCTGGGAAGTGCCAGGTAGTAAAAGTGGGTACAAATCTCCCAAGTCAGTGACTTTGATTTGTATCTCTAGGTTGTAAATGCCTTCTGCCAGCAACAGGACGCTGAGATGAAGGGGAAAGTTTTGACTCGATTACAGAACATCACAGAGCTGCAGACTGTGCTGGGAAAGTGCTTGGCAGGTGAGTGTGAGACATTTGTATGTTCTGGGTCTGCACCAGCTGTGAAGTGAAAGGGCTTGGCTTAAACGTTAATGGGCTATGGTAACATATACTGTTTTTACAGTAGCCTAAGAGTTCATACATGGACAGCTATTGTTTTCAATTTGTCTGAGTCCAAACTGCCCTGCAGCTGGTTAAGACTGAGGTTCACTAGTGAAGGCTCACACACAATACGCTCTAGAGTTACAAGCACATGAACATTTGCAGATCCTGCAAATATTGGCACAGGCCCTCTGCCTGCCCAATGGTCTACCCAGATCCCAGCCCCTCTAATCTGCTCCATGGGTCCCCTACTCACCAGCTGTTCCAGCTTGCTGCTCGCACACACGCACACTCAGACACTCATCTCCCAGGCTCCACACACAAAGTCTGTAGAGATGCTCCCAAGAACTATGGCACCTTTACTGACTGAGACCCTTGCTCACTCCAGTTGCTGACGCTGCAGGTCCAGGGGGGTCCAACTCTAGTTGCTAGCTCAGTATTTCCTCACGCAGGTCTCACCAGTAGTTGGCATTTAGTCCTTGCAGCACGCACACAAACAGAGGATAGTGAGATTACACTGAAATTAGAGTTAAGAAAGTACTTAATAAGAAAACAGGACAGCCTGTGGTGATCAGGCACAGGGTTCACTCAGACAAGCACACTGATCACTTCTACTGACCAGCAATGCTTTACTCATGGCCAGTCCCTTTTACACTGTTTCTGCCTATTTCCCTCTCTGTTCCTCCCCACACCACTTCCCTGCATATTCCTTCAGTAATTTGCATAGTTCTACTTCCCTCCCCACCCCCATCAGAATATCCTAAATTCTCAAGTTACTCTTTTTCCTCCCATCTTATCAGTTAGAAAGTCCAGGGATCCATTCCCAAAGCCATGCCTGGAGTTTTTAATGGCCTGTCAGTTACTAACTGGAGACTTTTGGTCTTTGGCATTGTCTCCATTATCCCTTGTCTACCAGGTTTGTGTCTGTTCTTGTTTGTGACTTCCCCCTTTAATTATTATCTCCTTTTACATTGAAAAGGTCTTTGATAAGATAAATGTAATGAAGAATACGCTGTCACCTTCCACATACCCTTTCACAAGCTATCCATTAGGGGCTGTGTTTGTAAACCAGCAGACCAACTCATCCAAAATAAAGTGCTGCCTCAACATAGTTCTGCTGCTCCAGGAGCATTACAAGGCCAGCACAGAAAGGGCTCAGATGTGCTAGAACAGCCCTTTTAAGCTTCAATAGATGTCCAAGAACAGCTGAGTGCTTGTTATCCTCCCTTGCTGGAGTAATTCCAGTGCAGTGTGGACATATGATAAGGCTAATCGGAGCTAAATGCACATAAGCATAAGAGCAGGGGGACATTCACCAGGACACTGAAATGTACGGTACTTTCTCTAGATATGTATCTTGCCTGTATTTTGTCATTCAGGATCTGAACTAACCCAGTTTCTCCATTTTGACTCTTTCAGCAACCCCTGGCTATGTCCCACCACCAGCTACTTTTGATTCTGAAGCCCTGGAGGCCGTACCATCCATTAATGCTGTTGGTCCAGCGAGAAAAAGGAATGGTAAAGAAAGTTTAAAACATTTAAGCAAACAGATGTGATGTGGGCTTTGGATGGCAATAGTGCACTACAGCTATTGCGCTTGTGTGTGCATAAAGCGCAGAATTCCTGGCAAGATCTGTCTAGCTTGAAATCTTATCTGATCAACTCCTGTTGCAGCTGAAGCCAAGGTGTAAAAATATGCTACTCGAAACAAGCATTGAATAGTCTGTCTCCTTGGGAAAGCCGATGCTTAGCATTTAACAGTGAAAATCTAGGGCTTTCATTGACTGTTTTCACCAGCCAAAGTATTTTGTGCAGCAGTAAGTTGTTCTGCCTTTCATGGGTTCATGCAATTGTCCGGTACTGAACCTGTGGCTTGAGCTGCCTTGCAAATCCTCGACCGTGAAGTTGTACATAACTGATCTCCTGGGAACCTTGTTGTGGCTCTACTGCGCAAGGAAACACTTCTCCTTCCTGTCCCATTGCTAGCTCCCACAGAGAAGTAACAGAACTTGCCTTTTGGTTTTTCACGCTGAAGTAGACTTGCTTTGTTCTTTCTGTCTCTAGTTCATTTCTAATTTAGATTAACATTTCCTGGGAACACGTCTGCCTTTGAGCCAAACTGGATAAAAATTCACATTCCATTCAATGAAAACAACTGGAGGAGGCCACAGATTAGAGAGCCCTTTTCTCCTGTGCCATACCCATTCTGCAGGGACTGGACCTGTCATGGAAGAGTGATTAAGGCAGAAGAAAAGTTATGACTATGTTCTGCAGACAAGAGGAGGATCCATCACTTTAGATACTTTATTTTGAAGGAGCAGAAGTAAATGTTCAGACTAGTAAGCCCAGACCAGACGGAGAGATTCCTGAGCTTAGCTTGTCTTGCCTACAAAAAAAAAAAAATCAGTTAGTGGTGTGACCATGGGTTGCAGCCTTGAGAACATACAGTTTTGACACCAACCTTGCTCCTCCTTTAGGTACGCAGCATCTCATTGTAGCTAAATTGAGCTAAATTAAACAGTTTACTGCCAACAAATAGCGGAAGGTTTCACTTTCCTCCTCACACCTGCACTCTCAGCTGCCTGATTTCCTGCCCTGTATTATTCTATGATAGGTATTTTGGCTATTTACTTTTTACTAGGTTAGGTTTTTGCTGTTTTAACTAGTTGACTGCTTAACCAGTGATCAGGCTTCCTGAGTCAGTGCAAGGCAAGTGTTAGGTGTGTTTGGCTGGGAACAGGAGAAAGAGGTGGTAGAAGCAGCAGAGCTACCCCTGAGCCTTTAGATCAGCTCAAGCACTGTTACAAAATCTAGCCTAAGACTATTCCTCAGAGGAAAGAGAACAAGGATCTCCTTAGGAGAGACGTAACATATCAAATTCACTTTCCAATCTGATTCAGAGGGTTTATTTGTTATGACATGGATGACCTTCTCCTGTCTTCTGCTCTTCCAAAGATAATGCAATAAAAGATGCAGTTTCATTGATATTGTTTCACTTTATCTATGGCCCGGCCCCCAGAAAGGATTGCAGAGATACAGAACGAGAAGTCACTGATGTCATCAGCACAGCAGTTATAAAATGGCAGATGAAAGTGTATGCCAGACTTTGCCCTTGTTGGCAATTTCCCTGAGCATTCCCTTCTCCAGGTTGCTTATGAAGTGGGATAAAACCAATTCCTGAAGGACTCAATGGCTGATTCCATTTGAAAAGTGCACATTAAATACTACCCTTTGCTTCCCCTCTAACAAGCTTTCAGTCCAAGAAAGCACTATTCCAGTCCAGTTCTTTAATAGTTCCTGGTGTAAAGCCTTGTCAAAATCTTTTTGGAAATCTAAATCTCTTCTGGCTGATGGATCCCTTTTATCCATATGATACCAACACCCTAGTAGGCTAGTGGGGCAAGGTTTTCCTTTGCAGAAGCCCTGCTGACTTTTCCCCAACAGACTTAATGTCTGTGCTCAGTGATCTTATTTTTTTTTTATTGCAGACAGCTCTGCCATTTTCCCAGTAATGGAGGATAGACATACCGGTCTTTAGTTCTCTGGATTCTCATTAGATCATTTTCATTAAGAGGAATTATGTTTACAAACTATCGGTCCTCTGGCACTGTGGCCAGCAGTTCTGCAATGTCGTATTTGAATTCCTTTAGGGACCTTGTGTGAATGTCACCTGGCCCTAGTGACTTATTTGCCATCTCTTTGGTCTAATACAACCTGTGCAATTATTTGAAATCAACGCGGTTTCTTTGATCTCTCCGCAACATAATGCGTCAGGTATGAGAATCTCCCTGCTGTGATATTTATAAAAGAGAAGCTAGTTGTGGGGAAGCTCCAAATACATTGGACTCTTTTTGGACTGTGACCCTGGCCATGGATGACACAACCTGTGCATGGTCCATGCTTTTTTAGGGCTGATTAAAGTAGAACTGTGCCGCTTCCCTGCTGCAAGTGCTGTCTAGTGTTGAGCACAGTATAGCCTTTATTTCTGAAGTTGCTTTTCTCTTTAAGGACGTAAAAAAAAGGCTGATGGCAGCAAAGCTGGGTCTGCAGATCGTTCTCAAGCAGATGACAGTTCTGAGGGAAACCAGCCTGATACTGAGCTCTCCGAGCTGGAGAAGGTAGGTGTATACCCCTGGGGAATTGCAAGACAGACAAACTAGAGGAGATAACATAGGAGCATAAACAAAAGCTTTGAGGGAGGGGTTGTTCATTTCAAAAGTTAATCACAGTAAAGTGGTTCAATTCTGCTTTCTGACACCTGCCTCCCATCTGAACTTTGAAAATTGTCTGCTGCAGAGGCCAGCCACTCTCCAGCAGGAAGTGTGGTTCAGGGCAGTGCAAATGTGCAGGATTATCAGTAATACTATTAGTTATCTCTGGTGAAGACTATGGAAGGTTTCTATTTTAAGCCAGTGTCCCATCTCTCAAATTACTGCAATAATCTGCCATTCCTAGACTCAGATCAGAAGTTGCAAGGTGAATCTGAAAAATACAAACCTTGGTGAGGACTATACCTACTGCTGATTCTAGTCTGCTTCAGTCACGGTTTGCAAATTTTACCTGAGGTATTCAATCAATGTATTAATGATAAGTTATCTTTAAAATTATCAATTTTCATCACACACTAAGAACTATTTCCCAAACCTATCAACTCATGAATTATTGGATTTTATTACTTGTTCTTTTGGACAAGTTCTTACAGTATTATCATCATGTCTGGAATGCAATATCTGCACTGGCTGAGAGAAGCTGGGGAAGTGTGCCCAGCTTCGGGCTCAGCGTCCTGGAGGCTAGCATCTCATAAGCATCCCACAAGGCCCCATTTCTACCACTGTTACTAATAAATATTATTCAGAGTCCATTTTATCAAATTCAGCCAGGCAAATATGCTTCTCCTACTTCCCTGCTGTTGTACAGATATGATAACTGAGTCAGATATGATAACAAAGTCACTTAAGTTACAGGGAATAAGAAAAGTCTCAAATCATTTTGGGAAATAATGTATCTAATCTTTCTTATTTAACTAGAGTACTGGTCCTAGACTAGTCCTTAGATGCTGTGCCCTGCCTGGCACAACAGAATACCCTCCTGCGGCAGGGCTGTGAGAAGTGAATCTCTAAGAACTTAAAGATTTTTCAACAAGATGCAACAGAACATCCCATAGTTTACCATCCTGGTAAAAGATAAAAACATTTACCTTCATCTCTTGTGCTACATAAGTAAGTCCAGAATGCATTTCACAATGGCCGCTGATTCACAGAAAGGAGATAGCAAAGATTATTCCAGTTTTCTAAGTAATTTTTTCTAGAAAATTTTTAGTGACTTGTACAGTCCAAAATGAAAATGCTTGTGATTCTATGTGCTTGTGTCGCTACTAGCTAGCAGGAATTCTTCTTAGTCTTCTTTTCAGCCTGGCACAAAATACAGAAATCTGCGTGAAAGAAATAGCTTTATTTGAGCTAGAAAGTCTTATAAGCTTGCAGGTTGCAACCTTAATTCTGCCATTTACTTTTCAGACTGCTGCTGAGAAAGAGGCAGGAAATCCTCTGGCACAGCTGCAAAGCTATCGCCCGTACTTCCGAGAGTTGGACCTCGAAGTGTTCACTGTACTCCACTGCGGGCTGCTGACAAAGTCTGTCTTGGACACAGAGATGCATACAGAGGTGAACAGAACAGCGTAAAACCACACTGATAAGGCTTTGTGTAACTGCCTCTCTTGGAGGCTTTAGGCTGTTAAATGTATTGAGAGGCAGCTTACCTATTAAAAAGAACCTACATTTAAGTAAAGCCCATGTTGCAAAAAGGCAAGTCTCTCAAGGCATCAGCAGGTCGGAAACTCAGCACAATTGTGGGACTGGTGTCATGGATGTGCCCTCAGTGAGCAGGGTCCTGTTTATCATCTGGGAGCTTATATAAAACTGCATTGCCGTGGATGTGGAAAGCAGAAGTGCTTCATTTTGTTACCTTCTTGGTAGGCAGGCTGAGCCCACCTGGAGCCTAATGTTGTTTAGGCTACAGTAAGATTAGTAAAATGTGAAAAGGCCATGGCAGGCTGGAGACAGGCTGGCCTGCTCCAAGGACAGCTGTCTGTGCATGCAGATCACAGGCCAACTGGAAGACTGGCAGGTCTCTGGACTATTATTTCAAATTACTTCTTGACTATTACTCGGTGAATTTTGTGACTTTTTGGGCTTAAATCTCTTTTTATCCTTAGGAGCTTATTTTCAATGCCAGTATATATAAATCGGTTATCTCTCAGTAGTTAAGTGTTTCTGACATTGCCTCTGCTCTGTTCAGAGCACCAGGTTTGCTTCACGCTTTGAGTAACCAGAATCAGTGCCCCATACCTGCAACAGGGGAGACAGAACCCTAACACGTAGCAAAAAATTCCCTAGCTGAGGTTAACTAAGGCAGGAATCATAACTGGCAATGGAAAGGGTGAACTTGAGCTTCAAGGCGCTACAATTACATGCTGGGTTCTGGGATTGACTGTTCTTGTAATTGCAGGCTCGTGAAGTTGTGCAGCTGGGGCCTGCTGAACTTTACTTCCTTCTGGATGACCTGTGCTGGAAGCTGGAACATGTGCTGACCCCGAGCTCCACAAGGAGAGTGCCCTTTCCAAAGGCAAGTGCAGCAGCAGCCAGTGGGTCTAGTGACACATCAGTGGCCTCCAGGCCTTTCTTGAGAGAAATGTTTTTCAGACTTATTTTCACCTAACAGTTAAATGGAAGTCTGATGCCCAACTGTGTGTCAGAGCAGCACTTGATCTTTCAAAAGAGACTTCTGTACTGCTTCCCTTGCTGAAGTGTTTGCAGCATCTGGTTCCCTGCGTGTCTCAGGAAAGGGTATATAACTGAGGGAAAGCCTTGTAGCCTCAAAACTCAAGCGACTCTTTTTCCATTCCCTGGGGAGACTGGCTCTCCTGTTCAAGCAGCAGCTCGGGTTAGGCAGCCCAGATAGCTGCCATGTCCAACAGAAGCTGCCAGATCCGTGTTTCTGCTTTTTCTGCAGTCTTTACAAGAACACCTAGAGTGCAGTGACTCCTTGCGTTCCCGGGGGATGCCTTCAGAGGGAAAGTAAACATGTGTGGCCCGCTGCATTAAACTATGAGAAATTCACTACGAGCTGATGGGCTCGATCGTATTCCGTGTTCTTTTTCCTTATCTTTCTACCTATCTTAATTCCTATGTGCAGAGACTTCCTTCTCTTAGGATTTGAGTAAAATGTTAGACTCTGATCTTAAAGGTATTTTCCAACCTAAATGAATCTATGATTCTATAAAAGAGCTACGTGTCACATCAGTTTTATTCTTTTCATCAAATGTTATCCACTTGTTTGAGTTGGTGCTGGTTGTTCAGCAGAAGCCACCTTTCTCGGTCTGTGACTCTTCCTGACAGAGTATATGACATCAGGAGTTGCACTGCTCAGAAACAGTCTAAGAGGTAGCGTGTGATGCAAAGTTATTCTCAAGTAAGGCTGATGAAGTGACTTTAATCTTTTGGATTTGCTGCAGGAACGAGGCTATAAGGATATTGGCTTTTCCCACCTGTGTCGGAGATCCCCCAAGGAAGTTGCTATGTGTGTTGTCAAGCTACTAAAGCCACTGTGTAATCACATGGAGAATGTGCATAACTACTTCCAGGTCAGTGGGCAGCAATTTTGACTCAAAAAAACTGTCAAGTTTTGTCACCTCTAAAGGTATTTTTAGTTCTGTTTGTGGGGAAAAAAAAGAATCGCTTTGCTTCCTTCAGATTTTTTTAAACATGGAATTTATGGAAATGGATTCTCGTGCCATTACTTTTCCTTGGAATAGCGTTTAATGAATTACTTGTTTTGTGTTAAAGGCAGTTACACAAAATCGAGGTGTGGAAGATGAACCAGGAGTGAACATCCAGGAGCACCAGCTGATGTCCTCTTGTTACCAACAGCTGTTACTGACTTTTCGCTCCCTATTTGCTTGGTGAGTTTAAACAAAAGAGCACATAGTTGCCGAAATGAGCAAAGTCCATTTATTACTTCCTCTTCTTGTTCCTTTTCTTTAAAGTGTTCGTACCCAGCAAATGGCCTGTCAGCCATGCAGAACACCACACAGATCTCTGCGGTTTTCCTCCCTGTTAGGCTCCTACCTGTTGTTCAAGAGGCGACCAGCCACTATCCCTGCACTTGTGCAACAACTGTTATTAGACATCATCTTTTTTTTTTTTAGGACTGCATAGCATTGTTTTAGTACATACGGACCTCCACTTATGGGAAATGTCCTGTCTTCTCCTAGCCAGGTCTGCAGTCTAACTGGAAAGTTAGTATTGTGTGTGCACAAAGTTTTCCGTTCCTTGGAACAGATAAAGTGTGTGTGAGCTAAGTTTGCTGTCAAAATCAGTTTTCAGGTTTTTGCATCCCCTTATAACTTTCATATTGCAGGGTGGTTCTTGCATATCCAGCTTTTTTTTTTTTTTTCCCCAAAAAGTATGCCCAGGTGTGCTTTTGCATCTGATACCTCTCTTCCTTCTAGTCTGATGATGAACTGGATTTTTTTTTTTTTTTTTTATTTCCTCCTCAGGAATGGTTTTTCTCAGCATGAAAATACTGACTTGCTAAGGTCAGCTCTCCAGGTGCTTGCAGACAGGCTAAAGCCAGGAGAGACAGAGTTTCTTCTTCTTGAGGAGCTGATAAGGTAGAATCAGTTTTCCTAAGCTCTAAAAGGGATGAATTTCAAGCAGTTTTCCCTGTTTTGCGTGGGCGTTATGGGTAAAGGGTGTTTGGGAGCTCTCACAGAGACCATACTACCTTCAGAGAGCTTTGTATTTAATTGAATGGCAGTGCAGTCCAATCTAATGAAAAGGACCTACTGGATTATAAAATATGCATTAATCTATGGATCTCACTTGTTTGTATGCAATTTAAGACTAGGAGATTAGTAGGATTCACAGAAGGAACGAATTTCTTCTGGGTAGTTGAAATGCCTACAGGAACACTAGGCAAAAGCAGTATATAAAGGTGTTGCTAGACACCTTTTTTGAGGTGTTGAGAGAAGTTTCTTGGTGACTGAATTTTTATCTACTAGTGGTTGACTACCCCGTCTTCAGAAAGGCACTGCCAGAGACAAAATACTGGGCGAGGGACACCATGGATCTGGGCTGGTCTAATACTTCCTTTTTATTTATGTGTTTTTGGGATATTACCCCATCTACAGTGTTTCTACCTTTTCCCTTTCCTGTCATCCCCAGTGAGAGTTTTCACTACCTACTGAATTTCCAGCAGAGTGTTCCCAGCTTCCACTGTGCGTTCATCCTCACTCAGCTCCTGATCGCCATCGCTGAGAAACCAATGGCCGACTGGAAGAAAGAGAAAATGGGTAATGTGTGAAGAACCTCTAATCTCAGATGAGTTTTCATGCTGTCCTTTGCCTGTACATCTTGGGTTCTATTTCTGGAGTGGATCTTTTGAGGGAGAGATTTTGCTTTGGTATCTGAGTAATCTCACTGGATGAACGGTCCTAGTGGTTAACGAAAGGAACAGCAGTAAATATATTGGAACCTCTGAGGTATTTTGCCTTAGTCATGTGCAGGAAGGCAGATTCCAGCTCTCTTAGCCAATGTTTTTAAAAATCGCAGTCTCACAGCTTTTAAGAGGTCTAAGAACAAGCCTGCTGTTCAGTTTTGGTACCAGTTTAATCACTGGTTATGGAGGTGATCATAGACCTAATGTGATGTAGCTTCCTAGTGCTTCCTAGCTTCCAAAAATCATGGAAATGAACTGCAAATACAGCTGTTACTTCAGAGCAGAGAGAGGAAAACCTGTATGTTTTTAACCCTATGCAACAAATGTTTTTAATTAAGAGAGCAATTAGGACCTGTTCTGTAAAAAGAACAGCATTCAAGCAGATAAGGCACAGACATGCAGGGAAGTCACCAGAGAGTTGTGGTGAATGGAGTTAAATCCAGTTGGCAGCTGGTCACAAGCGGTGTTCCCCAGG
>VXBL01006990.1:3296-15412 GCA_013400195.1 Aramus guarauna | reverse complement strand
TAGATATTAGGAAAAATTTCTTCACTGAAAGAGTGGTCAGGCAATGGAACAGGCTGCCTAGAGAGGTGGTGGAGTCACCATCCCTGGAAGCGTTCAAAAAAACGTGTAGACGTGGCACTTTGGGACATGGTTTAGTAGACATAGTGGTATTGGGTCGACAGTTGGACTTGATGATCTTAGAGATCTTTTCCAACCTTAAGATTGTATGATTCTATCAATATACAGGATAACTAGTTGGTCTCCACTTTGTCACACACTGAAGCAAAGGCTCCAGACATGGTCACCTCTCAGCCATACCTTGTCATACAAAGACACCTATAGAATTTGTCCTCAGGTCCACCTAGCCACTCAGAATTCTAAGTTCCCTACTTTGAGATTATTTGACTATTTTAAACAATCCTGCAATGGGACAACTGCCCACTGAGTGTGGCAGGGAATAACTGATTTTAAGTAATAATTTCCTGGTTTTAAACATTTCTGCAAGAGACAAGCAGGTTTGTTAGCAGTTTTGATTTAAGAATTCTGTAAACTTTAATGATAAATGTGAACAGGCAAGGTTAGAGTGCTGTGGCCAAAATGTCAAGTCATTTGTTGTTGGAATTCCATTTCTAGAAATGGATGCCCTAAGCATTGCATATTGCCCTCATTAAAAACAAACAGTTGACACACTGTAGGAGCTGCCAAACAAATTATGCTTTATGTAAGTTTGTCAGGGAGAAATGGCCAGAGATGGATCACGGTTCCGATGTGAACAGAGATACCAGACCAGGAACACACCGGATGTGCGTGTATTTTATTATCATGATGTATATCCTTGTGGCCTTACTGTGTTTTAGAGGAAATGCATTCTGACTTACAAAGTTCAGGCATATTGAGGGGTACTGATACTGTGATCTTTCAAAAGGCCATTTAGACACATTGCCTTTATATGGAAGAAGGAGATTGTCTTGGATTCTTCCTTCAGTAAGTTATCCCTTATCTTTTACAGCTTCACTAGCAAAGCAGTTCCTCTGCCAGTCATGGGTGAAGCCCAATGGAGACCAAGAGAAGGGCAGCCGATTCAACAGTGCATTGTGTACTCTGCTCTGGTAAGGCTCAAGCCATTGTCTCAAGCATGCTGAGACGCTTTTTCTAATAATTACTGTTGCTGCAGAGCAATGGCTTCTTTCAGTCATAACCCTCACACACAGTTTGGCCTAAAGCACTGTTTTACAGTATTGAAAGGCAGTGAGTGACAGGAAGAATTCTGTTATCCATTGGCCGTAGAAGCATGTTTGGACCTTACGTTTACTAGACTATAGCTTGTCAGTGTACATCAGCACATCTATACGTGTATCTGTGTAAACATACACATCTAAGTGTGGATCTGGACCAAAATGTCTGGTTTTGTTTTCACTAAACTGAAAGAAAATCAGCTCTCACTAAAGTCAAGGAGAGCAGGACTGAGTATCAGGTGAAATACAGTCACAGAATCACGGGATGGTTGAAGTTGGAAGGGACCTCTGGAGGTCACCTTGTTCCAACCCCCCTGTTCCAGCAGGGTGACCTAGAGCAGGCTGCCCAGGTCCATGCTGGGCACAACCCTCTGAGCTTGGCTGTTCATCCAGTTTTGCCATGAGCTCCTAGTTCATCCGTGCAGGCCTCCTGGCATTTTTATTTTACTTTCTGCTCTTTGGGATGGACTGTTCTTGAGTTTGGAGGACGTCATCCTTGAATATTAGCCAGCTTTCTTGGACCCTTCTTCCCTCTAGGCCACTGCCCCATGGCAAGAAAATCCATGAAAAGGCCAAAGTCTGCCCTCCTTAAGTCCAGGGTTATGATCTTGCTTTTTGTCCTACTCCCTCCTCTCAGGATCCTGAACTCCTCTATCTCATGGTCCCTGCAGCCAAGGCTGCCTTTGACCTTCCCATTCCCAAAAAGCCCTTCCTTGTTTTAAAGTGTGAGGTCCAGCAGAGCACTTCTCATCAGCTCCTCTGTCACTTGTGTCAGGAAGTTGTCATGGATGCTCTCCAGAAACCTCCGGGATTGTTTATGCCCTGCTGTGTTGGCCTTCCAGCAGGTATCCCCCATGAGGACCAGGGCTTGCAAACATGGGGCTACTTCTAGCTGTCTGTAGAAGGCTTTATTTACTTGTTCCCGATCCACATGGCCTGTAGCAGACACCCACTACAACATCACTCATACTAGTTGGCTGTTTCATCCTTACCCATAAGCTCCCAGTTGGCTCGTCGCCTATCCCTGGGCAGAGCTCCGTGCATTCTAGCTGTTCTCTCACATAAAGGGCAACTCCGTCTCCTCTTCCCGGCCTGTTCTTCTTAAATACAAGAATGAGGAAATATTAAATCCAGGTTTGTTTTAGATGATGGTAGCTTTTAATGACATTATTGTGACAGTTCTCAGTATTGCTTTGATATCCTACATACGATTGCCTTTGGCATAAGAATGAGCTTGACAATTTTAGGTCACATGTTGCAGGTAGGGCAGTGTTCAAGACCTTGTGTTATTCTGCATAATAATTACTGATGAACTAAGCTAATTCTGGATTTAGTGTCTACCTGGAGCACACAGATAACGTCTGGAAAGCTATAGAAGAAATCTCTAGTGTTGGTGTTCCTGAACTGATCAATTCTGCCAAAGACGGATGTTCTTCTACTTATCCTACACTAAGCAGGTAATTATATCAATAGAGACTTTAAATTTCATGATATGTGCAATGGCAATTTCTGCTTTTTAATATTTAATTTTCTTATTTTGTGGTCTATTATGGTTTCATGTTAGTAGTGCTGTGGACTACTCTGGGCATTTGTAAACATTCTTTTGGCAGTATGCGACAGGTTAGTATATGGTTAGCTTTATGTCAAGGTGGAATGGCCTTGTGCATGAACACAATGTTGAGTTTATTATTTGTGAGACATTTTAATTGGAGAATGAACTGCTGTCTGTCGTCAGGGACGTTGTCTCTTTCTGTGCTACTGTGATTGTATGAAGCACTCTAAAAGTCAGCCTCAGAGGTCTGGGGTGGCTGCAGGCAGCACGGTCAGGGTGTTTCTGCTCCTACCACAGGAATTTGGAAGCGTGGTTTATGCAGGGATGGCCAAAGTTCCTGCACTTTGGAACTACCAAAATCATCTTATGCTGACAGCTGCAAACCTTTCACTGTGCATCCCCCAGAGCTCCAAAGTAGTGGGTGGTGTCTATGTGTGGTTCATACTGGGGAAGTGGTAGTGACTTCCCAGGATTCTCCATCTGTCTGGGCAATGAGGCTGGGCTAGATGTGCTTATGAGTCCTAGGGTCAATCTCCTGTGATTTCCTATTGAGAAGGATGCCCAGCTGGGTAACCTTTAAGTTTTCCACATTGTTCTGGGGACAAGAAGCCTATCTAGATGCTCAGAGCTGGCTTTTAGTTTTGCTCTTGCTTTCTCTACAGGCAGACATTCCCAGTTTTCTTCAGAGTAATGATTGCTCAGCTAGAGAGTTCAGTGAAAAACATCCCAGCTGGGAAACCATCAGACTCAAGTGAGGTAGGAAAATAAATGCACTGGACTTTTTGAGGGGAAGAAAACAAGTTAAACTGTACAGTACAATAAAGATGTATACATTGGAAAGGAATCCACTGCTGAACTTTGTCTAGGAAATGCAGTCAGACAGCTTGCTTCATCAGCCCAAACTGACATACAGGGTAACACATCAGTAGCATCCTTTTTTTCCTGGTTTGTACCATGTCAAAAATCCAGTAAAGCCATCAGAAGCTATAAGCAGAAAACAGGTAGTAATCAGCAAAATACTAAGCTGTGAAATTGGTCTGCACACCTCTGTGGGAGCACAAAATTATTTTGCAACCAAGAGCTGCTCTGAGAGCAAGGAAGTGTGTTAATTCTTAGTGTTTTAAGCCATGTAGGCACTGATCAGGCTGGAATTGCCATTGAGTGGTTTTGCTGTGATAAATCTGCCCTGCAGTGAAGCTTTGTTCCTCTGTCTTCAACAACAACAATGCTTTGGGTACAGCAAATGCTGAGAGAGCATCCAGCAAGGTGAGAGGAAATACACCATCTTGGGTTATTGTTCCCCTGCATCCCATTAGGTGCAACTGGAGAAGCTGCTGCAGTGGAACATTGCTGTGCGGAATTTCCATATCCTTGTTAACTTGGTAAAGGTGAGGTTCTGGTATGTTTTTCTGACTTTCTCTTCAGATTCCCAGCAAAGACCGGTGTACCCAGCTTCATGAGCACAAGGGAAAATGTGAAGTATGGCTGACTAGTGGAACAACCTGGAGGTGGTGAATAAAGCCAGTTACAATCTGTGTGCGAGGGTTTCCCTTTAGCTTTCACTTCAGTACTACTTAATTCTTACAGCCTGTACATCTTACTAACATAGTCATCACACAAATATTAAGTTTTCATAGAGGCAGGATGATGTAAGGAAGTGAAGAAAAAGGACTGAACGAACAGCCCAATTCCTTGGTACAGTGGTTTGTGTCTGACAGAGTCCACTGCCAGCTGTGGCAGACAGAGATAGGAGAAACCCTTCAGGTAGATCTGGAATACCATCAGGTGGATGGAAGGAAGCATTCTCCTCATGCACTCAGCTGAAGGCAGGCTAATACTCTGAACAGGAGGCTTGCATTCCTCTCTGTAACCTGCATTCAGTGCTTATCTGATAGCCTTCAGCTTCACCTGCTCTTAGGGTAACGTACAATCTTCCTTTAAATCCTGCTGACAATTCACGTCATCCTGTGATGATGAACCCTAGCGGCCAGCCCCACTGGATGAAATACTCCCTTCCATCAGTTTTGGAGTTGGTACATTCAGTGTCATGGAGTGTGATCGTGTTTTGGGCAGAAGGCTGCGCTTTTCTGCTTGCTTCAGTTGATCATTACTGTTTGCTTTTGTCATATCCAAAGTGATGATTGGCAAGTCCAGTTTTTTCAAGTTCAGCTTATGAGCTCTGGTGAATTGAGATGGATTCTTGTACACAGCAGCATTCACTGCAGCCCCACCTTGTGCTCTGTATGCCTTTTGAGAGCACGAAGGGTAGAGCTGGACCAGCTGGTTCTGTTTTTTATAGTCCATAGCAGCACCAGGGTAACTTCACAGCTCTCACTCACATCCGTGTGATGTGCTAGTTAAAACTTTCACCAATTAGTTATAGAATTGGTCACTGGCAAAAACATATATGTGAATGTATGCCAGAAGAAAGCATTCAAGAGAGCTGAGACCCATCTATTCCATTTCTTTGTTTGCTGTTGGACCACAGCTGTGTGTGACCTGTGCAGTGACGCCTGGTGTCTTTTGCCAGCTGGCACCCTTAATCTCATAGCTTCATTATTTCCTCAAAAACACATTATGTCGCACATCTCAGTTTTGCTTTGTCTGTTACATGGTTTCTTGCCCATCAGCTGGACTTGGGTCTCTTGGGTCCCAAACTATTAAGAACTTCAGACTCGTTGAGACAATTTTGTGCCATCTGCAAAAGGTGCGCCTTAGATCACCAACCAGCCATGCAGCCAAGTACTTCAGCCTGATGGCTGTTGTTTCACACACTTACGTGGTGTTCCCTGTTGAAACTTGAGCATGGATGTTGTCTTAGAACAGGTTTCACACTTCATTAACGTGTGGTTTCACACTTCATTAAATTTTGCACTTTAATGAGGGGTATGTAATGAAGGGCTATTTTTAATTGGCTGCTGTGCTTACATTGTTTTCTTTAGACTTGGGGACTGATCTGACTCTCTTTTTTTTTCCTCTCGCCCAAGTAGGTATTTGACAGCAGGCCTGTACTCAGCATCTGCCTGAAGGTAAGCAAGAATTCAAAATAACTGAAGAGAGCAGTTTTAAGTACTAGCTTTCTTGAATCATTGCCTCTGGTGGAGTAGCGTGGTTACAGAATTCTCTGGAAGAAGCAGATGCTGTTTCTTAACCTTTAACTGTCTTTCATTAACCCTCATTGTGAGGCTCGACCATAACGAACTTGCTGTGATTGGCACGACTAACTTTCGACCCTTTCCCCTCTCTCCCCATGGTACTCCAAACGAGAGGAGACATCACAGCAGACAGATCTCCCATGGAGCCCAGAAAGATCATGTCCCCCTCTGCAACTCTCCCTTTTCTGGCTAGGACTCGTATATATGTACAGTGATTCTAACATTTTGTGTTTAGTTCAGTTTTATTCCAAATTTGCTAGTGAATAAAACCAGGGATGTGTACAATGATGAGACCTTGTCCTTCTAGCATCTTTGCAGTCATTAAATTGGGACCCTTTACTGATCCTGTTTATTCCAGTACAGCTTTCACATGAATATAGTCTTTTACTAAGCAAGAACAGTCTCTGGGGTAGCTTGAAAGAACGTGTCATTATCTTATCTGATTTTGTGACGGTTCTTTGAAAAGGAATTTAAATTTGTCTTCTGATATATTTATCATTCTTTTATAGTATGGCCGTCTCTTTGTAGAAGCCTTTCTGAAGCTTGCCATGCCTCTCCTGGACTACAGCTTTAAAAAGCACAGGGTAAGCCTTTTGGAGACAGAACTGTCTGGAACTGGTTGGGAAGCATGAGCGATGCTTGCTAGAAGGAGATTCCTGTCTCTGGTCACATGTTGGCATGACACTTAAGACACTTCGTGACAAATATGTCTAATGTCTCCAGCTGTGTTCTGCCCTGTTTACTTGCTCGTCCAGTGCTCTCACAGCAAACAGATCACTGTTTCCCATCTTGCCGTCAGTCTTCTGGTTGGATGACTTCACTGTTAGCAAAGGAAGCCCTTTCAACCTCCATCTCATAGAATCATCTAGGTTGGAAAAGACCTTTAAGATCATCAAGTCCAAGTCTCCTTCAAAAGTTATTACCACAAAGGTGTCACTACAGAGTAGGAAGCTCATGTCAGCAGTCAGGTTGTTGAGGGCTTGCAGTCTAGATGAACAGTGACATTGGTGGCTTTGCAATAATTCTGGGAGCTTTGAGCAGGACAACGTGCCTGAGTGCAGATGGATAGGCCAACCTTGCTGCACTACATGACAAGCCAGAACAGGTCACTTACTCCCCCTGCTTTGTTGCAAGGCAATCTGCCTTTGCCTGTGAGACTCATTCTTTGGCTCAGTTTTCACAACTTGTCTCTCTAATAAATAACTCCTTTCTATTGCAAATGTAAGATCTGTTCTTGTGGACGTTTAAGGGAATGAGGTTATCAAACAGATACCTAGTCATTGCTGCTGGACAATAGAAGGCGCCACGTAATCCGCTCAATAGTGAGGATTGATATCCAGAGGTCGTGTTGGATGCATTTCAAATACCACAATCTAGCAGTATGTTTTATACTTTTTTTCTGGTTCTTTTATTTCAGAAGGTTGTACTCAAGGCAAGATGTGACAAGGTTGTCTTGATTTTAATTGCCCCAGTTTCACTGATAGGCGTTCATTCTGAACTCTGATTCAAAATCGGTTTCAGTTCAAAGTGCTTGGCCTTATGTGGTCATACTTTTATTACCAGTTACTTCACTTGATGCACAGTGCGAGTCTCCTATGGCTTAATCCTGTTTGTCTGATGTTTCCTGCATATGTGCATCATGTCTCTATCCCATAACCTTTTGAAAGGGCTGCTACTGCTAATACCGTTTCATTATTCTTGTTTCCCTTACAGAAAAATCCTTTGAGAATGACTTACTGGTCTACTTATTTATTGCAGGATGATGTGCAGAGTTTGCTGAAAACCTTGCAGCTGAGTACCAGACAACTTCATCACATGTGTGGCCATTCCAAGGTAAGATAAGTTCTAATTGCAGCACAAATTCCTGTTCTAAGAACGATTTATTTCCCTTCTGCTGCTTTTCCAAGGCATAGGCAGGTTCTACTTGCAGGCTGGCAGCAGTGTCTCAGTACACGGAACAATTCTGAGAGGAGGAGAAGCAGCCTTGGTTAATGGTGGAAAGTTGAAGTGTTTGATCTGGAAGTGTCTGACTTGGATGTCAGATCAGGTTAGCGTGCCCGTTTTTAGGACAGAGGTTCTTGATATCTTTGTTGGCATCAGTAAGAGGGTGTTTCTGAGGACAAGCTGAGACTTAGAGACCTTGCATAAAGTATAGATGCCAGATTGATAATATGAGAGAGAAGCTTTGGCAAAGATCAATAGCCTTGTGAGTCAGAAGAATCAGCAACAGGAGGCAGACAAGGGAAAAACCTTAAAGTCCTCTTGAGGTGTCTTTTTGGGATTGTTACATTGGTGCTAGAAAAGAGGGCAAAGGGAGGGGAGGAAGGTGGTAACAGGCAACCAGTCTGCCAGTCTTTCCGTAGGAGACGGGGCAGGCAGGAAGGAGAGGATTAGCACCCTGCTTACAGTGTGGAGAGCCACTGCTTGTCGCAAGAGAATCACACGGGAGAAGGAAGTTGGAGAACTTCATGTGTGTGCTTGTTCCTGTTAGACTCCTGAGAGGTTCAAGAACACGTGTCCGAGAAGGGAGCTTTGCCAAAGTAGTTGAAGGGAGAAAGCCAGCTATTAGCATGGCTCCCCAAGCTAGATTTGCTACCGATTTAGTCCAGAGCTGGCATCAGGAGCATAAAAGTCTAGCTGGAGATCAGAACATGCCGTTGCAGCTATCAGCATAGAGGAGAATCGGAAGCTGGCACAAACCTGGAAGATGCTAAAAAGTCCTTATGCTTGAAAGTGAAATCCTTATGCCCACTTTAAAGTCACAATTCACCCTGTAAACAAGATAACATCATTGCAGCTTGTGATGTCTTGTTTATCTTTGCACTTGACTAGCATTTTCTAGTGCTGTGTCCCGTGGCCCCTGTAACTGCAATTAGGCAACACCTGCATTTTACCACTCTTGTATCTGTTCCAATCTGATTAGGTCTCTGTGCCAAATCATTTTTGCAAGAATGAGAAGGCAGCAGCTGAATCTAGGCAAATAAATGTATGCAATGAGTGCTCCATACCTGTTTGAAGAGAGTTGATGTCAATGTTTGTTAAACCATTCTTAATTTCACTTTCATACAAAACTAGTAGAAGCTCACTCACATACCATGTGGTGTTACCTAAGATTTCACCTATAACTTCCCGAGTATTTGTCACTTATTTTCCACACCAAGCCTCTCTTCTGTTTACATACCTAATGCTGGACATAAGGACAGCTTCTAGAAATGGATTTTTGCAAATGCCATGGTACTTTGTTGAGTCTCCAAGCTGCCTGCAGATAGCTGGGCAGGTTCCAAGACCCAGGGTGCACTGTGATTGTTGACTATGTCATTAGCGAGGTCTTCCCTGATTTGGTTCTGATTAGTGCTGATGATTGCTGGGTCCTGCTTGTTATGCAGGCTAGAGAACAGATTGCTGTTGGTACTCGGTTACCCATTCCCCGTTGGCAGAACACGAAGCAAAGCAGCGTCCCTTTTCCCAGGCATGTTGAACTCATCCAAGAAATTAAGCTGATCTGATTTCAGAGTATAGCTAATGAGAGCATCTGAATGCAAGAAGGTTACAAAGTATCCTTATGAAAGAGGAAAATGCTTATGCGCAAAAATAATTGTTTATGGCTCTTGGCAAGATGTCTGGTTTAGCAGTGGCTTTATTCTGTACTGCAGATTGAAGCCTAGCAGGAAGAGATGCTCACCCGGAGCTAAATGTCACACAATACCTGGCATAGCTGCCCTTCCTCAGCTGGTCTATGCTTACAGCAACTCCATCTGTTCCCTCCTGTCCTAGTTCTCCAAAAGCCCATGCTTTGGTCTAGACAGGTTGGCTTTAGAGCTTATAGTGCACACAAATTCCAGGTAGCTAGTGTAAAGGAGTTGCATCAGACGCTGAGCAAGAAAAGATTGTTATTGCAGTGGCTTATTCAACGCCCCTCTCATTCTTTCCCCTCTGTGCTTGGGAATTCAGCAATTTCTTCACAAGAAACTCCCTGTGGCATCAGTTTGTGGCTATCGGCAAGTAGCTATCTCCCTTCCTAGATAAAGAGTTGTGCAGTCTGGCCACTTGTAGCATTGCTTTTTTGTTTGGACTGGAGCAGTGTATTGTCCATTGCTGACCTCCATAGATATCTGCTATTTCACCAGCAATAGCTTGTACATGATTCAGGCTTACCCAAACGTTATCGATTGCGCACACCGCCAGCAGCAGTGCAGCTTTGACATTCGTATGCCAGCCAACCATGGCTGCCATGAGCAGGATGGCAGCCGTGTGAGATCTGTGCCTTGTTCTTGGAGAACAGAGCAAGTGACACCAGTCTGTTGCTGAGACAATGGAGCAAAGAAAAAGCAGATTCTCAAAATAATTGCCCAAGGATCAGCAGAATTCATCTGACTTACTGGCCCTTCTCTAAGGTTCATGGGGGAAAAAAAAAAACAGAAGGAGCCTCAGCTTATCCAGAGTGAATATGGCTGTTTTGGATTGTTGCAAAGGATCGTTTTGCTGCCTTAGACAAAGTGCTTACCTGAATTTTATCCTTTTAATGAAAGATACAAAAGAATTCGGCCAAGAAGCGACACAATCTGGGCAAGCTTTGTGCGGGTCATGTCCCATCCCTCTCACCTATATAACCAATGGCTTTTTAAATAGCCAGAATACTTAGGCAAGAATCTGTCGTAGTCATGTTGTGCTGTTTGATATTTAGATTCGCCAAGATATTGGACTGACCAACCATGTGCCTTTGTTGAAGAAGTCACTGGAACAATTTGTATACCGAGTGAAGGCAATGCTGGCATTCAACCACTGCCAGGAGGCGTTCTGGGTGGGCATCCTTAAAAATCGGGATCTTCAGGTGAGAATCACTGTCCTGCCTGCGGCAAGTAAAACCTGGGAAAGGACGATGCTCCTCTGGCCCAGACAGCTGTAACTCTGCCCTTGGGTGCAGGTGGAGCTAAAAGGGCCAAATTCAGCGTGGCTGCGTAACAGCCACCTCTAGTGCAGAAAGAAGTGGTTTATTTCAAGAGCCTGTATCTCTGGGGGCTTCCTTGCAAGTGAGGCTCTTGCACCTTTTAGCGTTTGTAACAAATGGGTACGGGGGATCCCCCCTGTGCTTGGTGTTTCGTGTTTGTAATGGACGGGCACGGGGGATCCTGCCTCAAAAGCTTTTTATTTAAGATGATGGTAACAAAACACTGCTTTCTTCCAGCCTCGCACGCTTTGGCTGCTTCGCACACACTCAGTACAGGTCTCTTGCGTTGAACTTAGGGAGAAGAAATTTTGTCTCAAGCCTCTGAGGAGAGGGACTCGGCCGAGGAGGACTCTGCAGACAGCCCTGCTGAGGTACCTCTTCACCGGCCACACTGCCCGCCAGCGGCCAGCGGCCCGGCTGACGCGTGTTATAATGCAGAGAAGGCGGGGGGGAGTAGCTCCGGTTCTGACGGCGCTGTCCCCCGCAGGAGCCGAGCGGCACGGACGACAGCGACGAGGACAGCGCGGCCGGGCCGGGCCCGCCTCCGGCGGACCCCTGAGACACCGACCGGGCTGCGGGCGGGGCCTGAGGCGGCACCGGGGTCGGCCCCGCCCGGCGACGCGGANATCGGGATCTTCAGGTGAGAATCACTGTCCTGCCTGCGGCAAGTAAAACCTGGGAAAGGACGATGCTCCTCTGGCCCAGACAGCTGTAACTCTGCCCTTGGGTGCAGGTGGAGCTAAAAGGGCCAAATTCAGCGTGGCTGCGTAACAGCCACCTCTAGTGCAGAAAGAAGTGGTTTATTTCAAGAGCCTGTATCTCTGGGGGCTTCCTTGCAAGTGAGGCTCTTGCACCTTTTAGCGTTTGTAACAAATGGGTACGGGGGATCCCCCCTGTGCTTGGTGTTTCGTGTTTGTAATGGACGGGCACGGGGGATCCTGCCTCAAAAGCTTTTTATTTAAGATGATGGTAACAAAACACTGCTTTCTTCCAGCCTCGCACGCTTTGGCTGCTTCGCACACACTCAGTACAGGTCTCTTGCGTTGAACTTAGGGAGAAGAAATTTTGTCTCAAGTCTCTGAGGAGAGGGACTCGGCCGAGGAGGACTCTGCAGACAGCCCTGCTGAGGTACCTCTTCACCGGCCACACTGCCCGCCAGCGGCCAGCGGCCCGGCTGACGCGTGTTATAATGCAGAGAAGGCGGGGGGGGAGTAGCTCCGGTTCTGACGGCGCGGTCCCCCGCAGGG